>JAWWLV010000121.1:90819612-90839037 GCA_035041135.1 Platyrinchus mystaceus | reverse complement strand
GATGGATGGCCTTAGGGGCTGACGAGCTCCATCTACCCGGGGGACCCTGAAGCAGAACCGAGAATCGAACTTGCGGCCTTGGTGCTGAGAGACCAGCATCTTAACCGCTAGGCCACCAGGGGTCCCCAGTATCAGTGTATCAATGTGATATCAGTCTTTGTATGACAACTGGCTATATCTCTTGATATTTTTATACATATAGTATTAAACAAATAATCAATCAATACTTAATACTGATTTGTTTGATCTGACAAGGTAGTAAAATGCCTCAGAATAAAGGACATATTAATAAACAGCTCTGGGTTTGCAGATGGTTTCTTACTGACCTCCAAGTTAGAATGAAGTGTTCTTTGAGGTTTACTTTAGCAAGTAATCAATTATAGAAAATGATACTTAGTAAACATGTAATTAATTTGCTTTCATTATGGTAACGATGCAGGCATAAGAGGATGATCACCAGAAAAAAGGGTACAGAAAAAAGCAACCTGGTGACAGAGTTTTTCAAATATCTTTTTGGTTTTGGTTTTAGTTTGGTTTGTTGGGGTTTTTTTTAATGCACATTATGCATATTCCCTGTATGGATGAAAAACTACAAACCAATCATAAAGTAAAAGTAGTGTAAAGGAATGGATTCTCCTTGCTGTAAAACACAGTCATAATGTATTCATTACTTCCAGCTAATACTAGAGCCCACGGCTGCTACATCTGAATAACACTGAGGCAATTTCCATGCTGATTTACACCTAAGAGAGGGCAGTCCCAAGTCCTGATTTTCAGGATGAGCAATGTTTTTAAATTAAGTACTGGACTAGCATTTAGGAGATTAAGATACAATAGCTCTTCCACAGTTTCCTTATGCAGCCAGCTAAGACCTGATTTCTAAAGATGCCATGCAAACCCATTTTTCTATATTTTGCTTGTACTTTAAGCTAAAATAAAGAAGCAGAGCTGGATGCAAAGACTGAAAAGCAGGATTTCTTCTTCCACTGAATTAATGTCTCAGTCAACAGACACCTCTTTTTAGTCCTTACCTGTTTTCCTACCTGTTTGCTCATTTTCAAATGGTGATGCTCCTATGGGAATAATCCAGAGGTCTCCCTCAGCTTCAGGCAAAGTTTCTGTATCAGCCAGGGTCACAAACAGACCAACACAGATGGACGAACCAGGTACCCTGAATGTAATAAATGGAGGAAAGTTTAACAGATCCTTTAAAGGCAGAGATATGACAAAGGCTGTGATTGTCTCTCTGCCAACAAGATCTGGGCCCTTCAGGGGTGACTAAAGCAGACCTTAGGTGGTCAAAAAACTGTAATACTTATGTGGCTGAAGTGACTTTCCAGTCAGACAGAAACCAGGCTGACTTTTGAGGCTTAAACATTTAGATCAAAGAATAAAATTGGCGTTGTGCTGGAGGTACTTTAGCTGATTTGGTTTCTGGCCTATTTTTGCTCTTTCCAGTGCACAGTAACTACACTGCAAAAAGAAAAGAAAAAAAAACCACCACAAAACAAAAACAAAAACAACCAACCAAAACCAACAAAAAACAACCAACCAAAAACAAAACAAAAAAAAACCCAACTCTATTCCATTTACTTGTCTGCATCATACCAGGGACAAGATGCATGCCTGGGACAAGATGCAGTACTTCCCCTGTGCCCATGGTACAGCTGGCTGCTGCAGTCTCATTTCCTTTCTGTCTAGCCAGTAAGAGATCCTAAACTGCTGTTTAATGTATCCATTTTTTTAATTTTCTGGGTTATACACATTATAACCTCCAGTATAGAGTGATGACCAAGTTTCTACTGCTTCATCAATTGGCAGAACTACCTCTATAGCTTTGAACCAGGTTTATTTGAATAGGTTGGGTCTAACTAAAGTTTTGTGCAAAAGATGGAACAACTGCTGTGTAAATTGGTCATTGTAATTTGCAGCACTTGCAGCAGTATAGTTCTGAATAAATATGCCATTTTGAAATTTTACCTAAGAAGGCTTGTACATGACTTTTTCTGCAATCATTGTATTTGTTTCAATGGTGGTCTTAAATTAACATGTTTGATTTTCCTTTAAAAAAATCTACCATGGCAATAAAAGGGCAATTGTTAGTTTTTTTCTTTTTAAAGTAACATTACTTCTAATTGGTAGGATAATTTCCACTCTGTTTTTCTTTTTTTTCCCCTCAGAATTTCTGCCAAGATAAGAAAATGATCTGACAAATGCTAGGGATCCATGTGTCTGCTTCTCCTCATGGCACTGAGAGCAAAGTCAGTGTCATGCTGTAGGGAGGAGGCAGGCTGTTGGTGATTGTCATGGAACTGAGCAGGATGATGGCAGCTAGTGAATAAATCACCCAGAAAGGAGGGTAGAAGATATACACACCTGCAGTCAGGAAGAGTTCCAGCATGCTCTTTATGAGCCCCATATTCTCTCACTGGCCACAGATAAAGGCAGATTTCTCTGTGGAATGGGTCCCCAGTGAGCCAAATTCAAGGTACACTTGTTTACAGCCGCTGAAGAGGCTGAGACCTGAAAAATGAGGAGGGTTGAGCTGTGCCTGGATACAGACATCCAAGATATGGCATGGGGACTAGGGCTGGTAACCCTCCCCAAGGACACCAGCACCTCTGGCCCCTGGAAGCCACAGCTTGTGTCCTCATTGACATCTGCATGAAAGATGTAAAATTAATCCCCATGCCTCTGCCAGTAGCTCCAAATGTTTTAAGGGAATTTTGTTTCTCATGGTTCTTCCTTGTTTTCATTTTGCCCCTCCAGAGTGAGATATTTCTATCAAATTTTAGACTTGAAAAGATTTAGAAAAAAAATTCCAATGCAGCTTGACCACCGCATTTGGTCATCCTGGAAGAGGATATTCCAGCCCAACCAGTTCAAAAAGTGAACACTGGCTTTCAAATAAGGCTGCACATACAAAAGGGTAAGTGTAAACAACTCCCAAACACGATTGACTGGAATGACTTTGTAAGTATCATGTTGAAATGATCCCATCTCTTTTCTGTTGTCCTGTGATTTTGGGTACTTTCCAACAGCTGACTGTTGCATGGCCCTCCAGCATCACCATGGCTCTGCTGAAGCTTGGAAGCTGCACTTCAGTACAGTGTGGTGTGTCCCATTCTCACTCCTGCAACCCCCAACTTTGGTCTCGTCCCTGGCATGTGATACAGGAGTCACAAAAGCATTATGCAGGGTGAATAAAGGGAAGCCTCAGTTTCCCCCTTCCTGCATGAAGCCTGAAGCTGTACATGCACATGGAGCTGTTGCTATGTGGCAGCCTGTCCTCCTTGAGGAGAGTATCCTCAAGGGATGCACAGTATTTATTTATTACAATATTTATTTATTTATTGTAACCTTTGGGTTTGCAAGCTGCACTGTGCATTTTATAACTTTGTTTGATCTTCTGCAGACTATGGCTGTGTAAGTCATCTCTGCGGGTACAAGTCTGCTTTGTGAGTCTTATTTTAACAGATTCAATGTTTCCTGATTTAGTTTAGCATTATTCAGCTTGTGATCTGTGGATTGCTGTTGCTCCACAGAACATCACAGATGTGTCACAAAGTGATTGCAGACCCTCTTTCTCCCCCTGCCTCCCAGAAAATCCCACAAACAACCCTCCTATGCAGTCAGGTACAAAATGAAGCAAAATGAGTGAAATCAAATAATAAATGAGTACTCAAAATTTACACTGTTGTTCTGTGTTGGAAATAATAGCTTTGTGCCAGAACTATATGAATTAGTCCTTTCTTATTCTGTTCAAATAGTGGATGACCCTTTAATTAAATAACTTAGCTGACATGTCAGTTAAATGAAATTAATTCACATTTAATTTTAGATGGTTTGAAAGGCTTTTCCACCTTATTGATATTCCAGCCACAATAAAGTACCAATTTGGACAGTTAAAATTTCTAAGTTGTGCTTTTTTCAACAGTGTAGCTTGCTAATGCCAAGTATTCTAACAATAAGATTTGTCATGAGTTTGGGAGATAATGGATAAAACATTCAGAAAATTCCTTTAATTATATCTCTAATGTTTCTGTAATTGCCAACTGCGATACTGCAGCTGCATTAAACTTTGTTTTCTGAAATAGAAGGAAATGATTGCTGTTTCCACTCCATGTTAAGAACATCCTGTGGAAAGATGTCTTAGAATAAGTTTTAGGGGATGTGAAGGATGTATGTTGTGCACTTATCCCAAAGAAAACTTTTTCTTTAAGCTAGCATTTTTTCAAAATGCCCTCCCAGAAAACTCCGTTAGCTCAGATGCAATTCCTGTAGATGAGCAACCTCTCCTAAATCTGGTAGTAGAGCTTTGGGATCTTTCCTTCACCCCATGGACTCAGAGCAGGGCAAGTCAGGGTGTCCACTCTCATGAATTGGAGACCATCAGCAGTTGAGAACATTTTTCTCTATGAAATAAACCAGCATGTTTGTTCCCTGAAAGCATTTGATAGTACAGTCCTTGAGGGTGGCTGCTGCGTTAGTCCACGGTGTTAGTTGGAGAGTGTGTTGGCTTACCAGGCTCCCATCTGCGAACCCCATCCTACTCCTCCCTGCGTCCCAGCCTCTCCCGTGGCACAGGATCAGCCTGTCCCTTTGCTCCCTCAATCTGTTCTAGTCACCTGATGTCTTTAAATTCCCTTCAAAGGTCTCCTGTTAAAAATTCATATCCAGTAGATGAGACTTCCTGTTGTTTTAGGCAGGAAAACTGCCTCAAGTAATAGTCCTGCTTCATGTCTTGATGCTTCATTCAACAGCTGGCTACATTTCCCTTCTTCTCCTTGCCTCCTAACTGTATAGTTAACCCTTCAGAACCTCTTACAAACAGCATGAAGGAAAGAAAACAAATAGTGAAGACAAAGTGTTTTATTATACTTAAATGTGCCAGGCATTGTTTGTGAATAATGTGTATTAATGATTATCACAGAATCTGGAGTAAACCGCTTCTTCTCCCCCTAGGTTCACATATGAATAAATTCCACTGGCCTTCATAGTGATTTTGCTGCATTCCAGTGCTGTGAGATCGGACAGAAGTCTCATGTGTGTTTGTCCCTTACAGAAGATTTACTGTACCATTGTGTATTGTGTAAGTCAGGATCACCTGCACTGAAGTCATTACTCACAGCCATAATCCATAAATATTCTTTTACTGCTGTTAATGTTGTTATTTTGTGTGAAGTTGTAATTATTTAATATCCACTATTAAAATCTTACTTAGTATTCTCAAGGTATGGCTGTCAAATGTGTATTAGTTAAGGTGGTTTTATAGGACTAAAGCTGAGATGCCTTAGGGCTATCAACATGTGAACTTACCAATACCTCGAAGGACTCAATAGGGCCAACAGACAAATTTTAGGCCTTGGACATCTATTTTGTATACAAATTGTGAACTGATGATTTCCTCTGTGTTCCTTTCTCTCACAGAGAGAGTACGTGCTTCTGTTTCAGTTTGATCACTTTCCAGATTGGGTGATTGTGGGGGGCACAGAGACCAGAGCTCCACTGATCTAGCTTTTAGTTTATATGTTCCTCCCTGAATTACAGCTAACTTAGATACCCTCTTGCTTTCTTCTCAGTTATGAATATGTCAACCCTAGGGAAAATATGACTCATTGTGTTCTGGGAGTACTCATTTTATCACATCTGTTTGGGAAATTTTGTGTACTCTGTAATAGCATCTTCATGTTTCTGAACACAGATTCGGTACCTGCTTTGATCTTTATAAAGTGCTGCACTGATTTATATTGAATCACAGTATTTCTCTTAGAAGCACCTGGTTCAGATCTCAGCTACAAATATCACTGAAGTCTAATAAATAACTATTCTGCAAGATAAACTCTCAAGAGAATGTGAACTATATCAAAGTGAAATTGATCAATTGTTTTTTAAAATTTCTTCTCGGAAGCTACCCTGAAATGACCAAGTAGATTTCTGTATTCACAACTGAAAGTGGCACCTGGAACTGTCCTTAGCACAATATGTATAGCTTTAAGGAGGGGGAAAAATCTATGCCCATAATTATGATGCCAACACAGTTGCAGAAAAGGTTTGACTGCAGAAAAAAAAAAAAAGTGTTTTCACTAAAATGACACTTTTATTCATGTACCCTGAACTTTCTTAGACTGTCCTCAAAGACGGCACACCCAATATGGACTGTGAAGTCTGTAAGTCAAGCCTCTTGATTATGGGCATGGCTATCCATTTAAGCATACTCCCTGTTGACTCACCTGAAAGTGCAGAATGGCCGGAAAGGTTCATATTCATTGGAGCAAAGTGAACATGCAGAATTTCTCTGGGGTGATTGTCTTGCATGCTGCACACATACCTAATAACAAAGGAGGGGAAGTCATTCAGGGATGAATATATTCTAAAGCTGCATCTCCATAGAAATTGATGTAAGATTAGGGCAGAATGAAGAACAGGCCTTCAATTAAGCCATGAGGTATGAAAGCTGACCTAAGTTATCTCTTTGCAGAGATACTTCTCAGGCATGTTTATTACTGCAGATTAAAGAAGTGTAATTCATTGGCAAACATGTATCTCTCCCTACCTGTGAGCCTGCTCTGCTGAAGAAGGGAGTTTATTTTCTAACATCACAGGAAAACACAAATGCCTTCATGAATATTAAAAGTTTTAGTCCCTACTACAGGTCTTCTTGAATTTAGCAGTTGCTATTTTCTTGACTGTGTTCGTCCTCAGTTCTACCTCAGAAAGGAATGTGTAAACATCATCCTTAATCATAATTAAATTGTTCCCAAACTCTATTATTCCTAAGTTAGAGAAAGCTGAACTCTAAGTAGTAACCAAATTGGAGACAGGTTTGCTCTCTCTGGCATGCAGCTCATTCCAGCTCTGCCAATAGAAAGGAAAGACAGAGCGCATACAACAGCAAGATTTCTGAAACAATGCAGATAGAGACTGAACAATTCTTCAGTTTGTTTATTAACCCATCAGCCTATGAAACTCAAGCCAAGGTGAGTCATGAGAATAGCCCGAAGAGATCAGCCGTAATATTGCCTGTCTTACTGGTAATAGAATCATGGTGACTTAAAGTGAAATCTCTGAAATGGGATACTGTCAAATGCTTACCATTATACAGATTTACAGCATTAAAGAATCACAGAATATGCTGAGTTGGAAGGGACCTACAAGGATCATCAAGTTTGACTCCTGGCCCTGCACAGGACCATCCCCAAGAGTGACACCATGCCTGAGAGCATTGTCCAAATGCTCCTTGAACTCTGTCAGGCCTGGTGCTGTGACCACTCCCCTGAGGAGCCTGTTCCAGTGCCTCTGGGTGAAGAACCTTTTTCTAATATCTAACCTAACCCTGACACAGCTTCATGCCATTCCCATGGGTGTTCATGCCACTAAAATGACACACACAACTTGTTGGTTAAGCCATTTGTCAGATAATTTAAAAAATGAACAAGCTAACATGAATAAAAAAATCTTAATATATGATTTTTTTCTTTTAAAAAATGTCACCTTGTCCAGATACGGAAGCTGGGGGGGATAACAAGGGAGGAGTGGGAAGAGACGTGTTTTCAGCTTCATATATCTTCTTCCTCTTTATCCGTCCTAAAGCCTTTGAATGCAAACACTGAGTCTGCTCTTGTGCTAGACAACAATCATTATGCCTGTGAAGGGGTGATTTGGGGTAGATGCTGGGAGAAAAGCTGCTGACTTTGCCTCTGCTTGATCCCTTTATTTACAAAGAGAAATATTAGATATGTGATGGGCTGCCAGCTTCTCATGTTCCGGAGACCTCTGGAGTTGAGTCTATCTCCATACATACCTATGAATTTGTGGGCAAAAAGACTGTGTGAGGTCAGGAGAAATTAAATGGAATATTGTCTAATCCTGGCTTGTCTGTGAGACATATCCTTTGCCTCTGTGTGCTGCTTTCTGTTTATGGTCTAACTCTGGCTCTGCAGATACTACTACAGTCAAAGCAGATTGAAATCTTTTACTGCAGTCTGAAGTCCTAACCTCCTTTACTTGTTTTATTATATTGTGCTTGTCTCAGATAAGGTCCTTCTTTACCCATTGTTCAATATTTCCTTTCTTCCAGAAAGATAGTTCTATGAATCAAAATGCCCCTTCAATAGAAAATAGCTAGAGTTTAATTTGATCACCACCTTAAACAAGGTTCTTTCTATAACATGGTATGCTAACAGATGCATTCAAATACATGACATCAACTTCAAGAAAGTTCTAGACAAAATCAAGAGATGCTTTTAATGCTTGTCTGTATTAGAGCACATATATGCTAATACGTGTAGAGTGGGCCGTAAGAAAGGAAACACTGATTCTTAACAGAAAAGTATATGCATTGAAATAATAATTGTTCTCTTACCATAGTCTGGATATCAGTTTCAGAATCAGAACAGTAGAGAAGTATCTAACAGTCATCTGATGGGTTAGAAGGGCATTTCATGCTTTCTGTGCACCAACTTCATTGTCATGAAATAAAAGAGATGTGAATTCTCTTCAAACAGTAATTTGAATTCGTGTGACAGTTTTCACAAAGACTGAAGTGTCTGAAGAACTGTATTTTTCCAAGTCAGATATTCACTGATGCAAAAAAGACACATCCCAACGTAGTGAATGGGTCTTACTTAAATTACTTAGCTATTCACCACCAATGCAGTAGGAGAAAGACTCCTTATGTCAATATACATCAGTGAAATTTGTCAAAAAATATTTTAAATCCTCTACTATTCCAGAAGAAGTCTGTAGGTCAGAATATAAAATAATCTCTCTTTAAAAGTATCAAGGTATTCAATCCATCTAATATGTGACTTCTTCTTGTTATCTGTCTTATGGTATCTTACTTGACAAGCATTTTGGTTACAACATAAGCCATTTGAGTCTGCTGTTGGAATGTGCATATTGTGTACTATTTCTACAGTGTAGCACTGTCCTGTCCTACAGATAGCCTAGCAAAAGGTTTTTGTTGTTGTTGACTCCTGAAGGTTTTGCTCAAATAGTCTCAAATTAGTGTTTTGTGGCCTAGAGACTGGAGATAGCTTGCAAAGCCTTTTTTGTGTTCCTAATCATTGTGATCGCTCTAGTCTACTATTATATTTTCCTTTAAATATTTTCCAAAATCTAATGTCATATTGGGCAATACATAAGAATAATATTCTTTCTCAATAATGAATCAACAGAGGAGAATGATGTGTCATCTTTCATGATAACAGAATATAATTTTCTTGTGAAAAATAGATACATTTACTACTTCACTTGGATACAATTTTTTGTAGTTTCTTACCTGACACAGGTTATAAGAAATTCTGTCCCAATAATGCTTAAAGAAAAAGTACAACTATTGTGAAAACACAAAGTTTATTCTGAAACTGAGTTAAGTGCCTGCTTGTGCAAGCACAGTGGAGCATTCCAGCTAGAAATGATTGAGCCAGCTCCAGGACTGGAAGAATGACAGATGGATGAAGGCAGTATGCACCAGCCTTACTGAAATATATTTACTTTCTGGGGTGCAGTGTGGAGCAAATGCAGCTATAGAAATTTTTGAGATGTAATTTTATGTCCATGCTGCCCTACATGAATATGTTTATGTAACAAACACTTAGGGCTAATCTGGGAATTTTTATATACTATTTTTACTAAGGCAGTTATGAAAATGTTACCATTTGAGGTGGGTCACCGCTGTATTTATTGTGAAGCCAATGGCTTATCTCCTATCTGTACCTCTGAAGCCGTTGTCTTGCATCTCAATGAAGAAGATGAGCTTTTGTCCACATCCAGTTCTTTTTCCCTATCAGGGTCAAGTCTCAGATCTTTGTATTCTATTTGGATTTCCCTGAGGTTTCTCTCTGTCTGTATGTGGGCAGCATGTTCCTGTTTTGTGTGCTTCATAGGGAATAATAACATCATAGGAGTCAGTGCTTGTAAAACCAAATTAAGGTGTGGATGCAGGTAGGTTCCCATCATCCCTGTGTACATATATTGGTGTCATAGTGGCACTTCCAGCCTCTTCCTTTCCGCCCTTTGTGTTCCACCCTCCAGGATCCAGTCTTTCTACATCTTTCCCATCCTTTATTTGATTGCAGTCTACATTGTTTTATAACTTCCTAGGTTCAAGTCTAACTAGAACTTACCGCACCATGGGAATTTGAAAGAAGCCAACAAGTTTCATATACATCTCAGAATCTGCAGCTTGGCCCTAATGGGGACCCTGGGGGGTGTAGGTTGTTTTGTGATTCCAGTTTGGTACTAAATACATTTGAATATGCAGGCATGTACTATGACCCATTAGTTCATATGCTTAAGAACAGCATCCTACAACTTGTAAAAACTGCTGTCACTAATTAGCACAGTTCTTGCTGGCTTGATTTAGCTCTCAGAGGCTGGTAATTGTGACCCTGTAGTTCTTGACCATGAAACTGTAGGGGACTATCATAACTTTTTCTAGAAAACAGGCTGTGATTTCTCAAGTCTGAAAAGTTTCCCTCTATGAGCAACCAAAGTATTCTTCACACATCTTGCATTTTGTCTTGTACAGGTGTTCATGACAAAATGCAAGGTGGTTGTCTGTTTCCTTTCAGGTATTATTTTATCTCTAGGCATGAAATATTCATCCATTAAATGCTGTCACCTCTTAAATCTGCTAGTATTACTGCTTGGATCCTCTTTAAGATACACTCTTACACACACAGTGTACCAGTTTGCTGGTAGAAGAAAGTGAGTTCATGTGATTATGTCTTAGGTTTTGGCCAACTCTAGAATTTGAACTATATTACTGTCTGTAGCATCCCCATCTTTTTTGTGTTGCCTGGAGCTGCTCATCACAGGTGCAAATACAATGCAATGAATTAATTAATGGCTTTCACAGTGTCTTATAATATGTAGAATTAGACCTCCTATTCAGGTCCTTGTATTCAGCAAAGGTTATTTAAGATCTCTTTGTTTCTTCGTTATTAATTTGGGACTAAGTTGTCTGTATTCCTTGTGAAGTGGTGAAACTGTCCTATTCCAAACAGCACAGTCACAAGCACTTCTTCTGTCAGAGCATAACTCCTCTCTGTGCTTGTCACAGTTAGAAAGTCCCTCTCTTTTTATTTAAAAAAAAAAAAAAAAAAAAAAAAAAAAAAAAAAGGTTAAAAACTGGAAGGACCAAAAAACGTCTGAAAATATTTTCATGCTGACCTAAAACTTTTTTTTTTTTTCATTGGATACAATATGGTTTTGTTGTCTCCTAGTCCTGGATTTTTTCTCTTTTAACCTTATAAATTTTTTCTGTGTTTTATCCACATCATAATTTTGACCATAGCTTCAGTCTTTTCCTGCCAATTCTCTTTAACGTTTGGAGGCAAAGCTCACTTTCTCTCAACAGACTGTCCTAGAAGCTAGACTAATTTACCTTACAAAAAACCAAGCCTCTTATTATCAAGTTTTTATCCCTGATTTTCAGTGTGGATGCCAGATTGCCCAACTCTGCAGCAACTCTACTGTCTTTACTGACTCTTGGTTTTAGTTTTAAAAGATAAGGCAAAAAAGCCACCCAATTACCTCTCTACAATCTCTCTCATCAAGCAATTTAAACACTATTACAGTGTTCTGATCATCATTCTTGAGACTGTAAAGGTATTATTTACTTTTCTAAAACTTAATTTTCTGATATCTATCTTCCACAGGTACACCTGTGTTCCAAAGTGATTTCTAGCTCATAAAATCGTGCAATATTTTAATTTGCAAAACCAGTATTGCCGGTGGTCTTGGTCTCTGCAAGCTGTCATTTTCTCTACTTCTCATACCTGTTTGGCATCCTCATGGATCATGTATTCTTTTTTGCAGGTCTAGCTAAACTGAATGATGCCTAACAGCTAGCTAGTAGCACAGGAAGAATCCCTTTCACTATGAAAACAAGTGTTTTATTTAAATGTGGATTTGCTACAGCTTCAGTTCAAGTAAAGTCATGAAGAAAAGCCTCTGAATACCTTCTTAATTTTGCCTCAATTAGGATTTTGATGCTCCAGTTCACAGAGGCTGCAGTAATCTCAAAGTTGGCTCTGTATTCTTGGGATACTATGGCCAAATAGTCCAATGATCTAGGACATCAGTTTTGTGTTTATTACCTTCTATCGTCAATTGACATGCAAGTCTTGTTATGAAGTAATTATAGTTCAATTAGCATTCATTTTCAGCTGTGCTCAGCTATAGATTTGACTATGGGCTTGGTTTCTTAGCTAAGCCTTCAATTTGCTGTGACACTCCTGAGTGCAAACTGGTTCCATGGCAGCTCTGTCAAAGCACAGGGACAAAGTGTCTCTTTAAGTAAATAGTTTGAATGCAATACACTAATGAGATTTTAATCCTTTAGGCACATGGGTTTCTTTCTGAAAAAAACCCTTAAATTAAATTTAAATTTAAATGGCAAAGAAAACATCTGGGCATACATAAGCATAGATCTTTTGAGTTGATGTAACCATTAGAGTACAACTTAGAAAAGTTTATCTCAGCTGTGCTGCCAGGTCTGTGAGATGGTAGGAACTGCATAGGCTGTGTTTGAGAACCTGGCCAAGACTTCAGTGATTTTGCCAGAGGAGGATGACAAGATGTGGCCTATGTAGGTATCCTTTAAATATTCATGTAATGCTCCTTATTTTAGTCTGCTTTATGCTCAGTCCCATGCCAAAACATAGACTACACAGTTTTATAATGCATGGGATATTTTCATTTTTGATGAGTAACTTTTTGGAGGACTCCACAGTATATAAACTAGGGAGTTATTAGGGCATGTGGCTGTCAATCAGTATCATGTATTTGTAATACCTAGGCTTGCCTGGAGGAGTAAATACATTGAAATAGTGAAAGGGAGCCTGAATTTCACATGATCCTCTTTTGGGGCATATATCATTCAACTAGTATGTCTAAAGTGTGGCTTTTACAGGGAAATTCAATGGCTTGTGGCCTCAGTTTTCAGATATCAACCTGGTCTGGTTTTAAAGCAGACTTGTTAACAAACATACTGTGTAGAGGATATTGCTCTGAATGAGCAGGATCAAGGACCAGATTCTAGTAATAATTAGTGCTCCAAAATATTAAAATCACCTATTTTTTCAGGGGTTTCCAGATCAAGATAGAGAATAAAATAAAAATATACCTTTTATAGGTAATTCTTGCTTAATTAAAAGAAGAGAGAAAAGTTGATATCATATGCATAGACCCTTTATGCAGGTCCACAATAGAAAAGAGGTATATTAATAAGGAAGTAATTGTAAGAACAGTGCCATAGAGTACTATATGCAACAACATAAGGGAACAAACATTAATTAAATACTTAAAAATCATCTCAAGCATCAAATTAAATAATTTAAAACCATCATAGGATATTGCAATAAATTCATCCCATTAAAATCATAAGCAATGCAGACAGACCAGATGCCAGACCTAAAGATCTAGCAGCACCTGTTTGGCTTAACTTCAGATGTGTTTGTTTCATGAGTCCAAAAGCATAGACAGAAGTCCAGTAACCCAGAGGAAAGGGTCTGACCTTCCCTTCTGCAGAGACTCTGCTTTGCTGACTTGCTTTAGCAGTTTCACTACTACCTTATCTTCCAGACAGCCAGGATCTTTTTCCCAGATGATAGCTGACACTGAGCTGCAGCTGGTGCACTGGCCACCAGCCACCTCTTCATCCTCTTCCTCTTTTTAAATCTAAAAAGTTTTCTTTATGTATGGTGGTTTTATTTTTTTTACATGTTCTTAGACTCTAGTCACATCTGTTGTAAGTCTTTCATATTTCTGTGCAGTGTGAAGAGGTTTGGGCTCTTCCCTTTCCACGTTCATCCTGTCATTGTTTTGATATGCATCTTGCGTTTCTTTATTTGGCCTCTTCACCCCAAAATATGGGCAGGCAGAGTGGACTGAATTGCTGACTGTCACCACAAATGAGGCTGTGAAAATTAAATGACTCAGTATACTGATTGGTACTGAATTGCATAGACAGATTCAGACCTATGCTTTTGACTTGACTGAAGTTTCACTAGAGCTCTGAAAGAGGAATATCCTTTTCCTAACATTGTACAGCCTTCCTAGAAACAGAATATATAGATGTGAATGACACTGTTGCATTTGTTCCTGTGTGGGCTTTTTGCTAGGTTTTGTTAGAACTGTATTTGATTGCATGTAAATAAAACTGCAAGGTTTGCTTTGCTTTTGTGTCTGTACTCGGCTCGTAATGGTACCTTGTTTTGTAGGCTCTGTTTCAAAATCCTCCCTTTCAGCACTGCAGTATCTCTTCCTTTATAAACAATGAAGAGATCTCATCTAGACTGTATGTTCAGTCTCTGTCCTGGGGCCAGAAGTCCTTTGTCTATCCTTCATGAATACTTGGGGGAAGAAAACTGAACATTAATCTTCTAAGATGCTCAACTGGGTACCTGGCAGTGCTTGCTGAAGCGTGTCTAGTGATCATCACTGTTTCTGCTCACAAAAGATTATCCTTGCAAAATGGAGACCAAGCTTTTTTATTTTTTTTAAAATTGTTATTCTGTAAAATGTGTTCTTTAGGAAAATATAAAATTTCAGGTAATACTAATCATGAAATGCAAGAGAAGGCAATTATGTTTGTTATGTTACCTGCTTTCCTCCATCCCACAAGCCAAGATACAGGAGACAAGTACTTTAGCTCCATCTAGGAGGCAAAAAGACTATTACTCTATCTACTTAAAACCAGATCCCACAAGCTTTTCTCATTTTTTGCTTGACAGTTTATGAATCTAGTCAGTCTATCATGAAATTAGTCCCCCCCTTTTTTGGTAGTCTTCCTGCTTGCTTCTTCATACACACTTTCTGGCTACAAATACTGTCTGTTCCTTATACAACAAGTCAAGTGTTCATCTTTCATATTTTTTTCGTGCTTAGCAAACCCTTAATTTTGCAACTTCTTCTGAGTTTTAATAAAGACCACTGAGCATCTCCAGCTCTTTCCACTTTAGATCTTCAGAGAACTAATCCAAATGGCACAAAGTTTTTCTGCAAGCCCCAGAGTATGTCTGCAGTTTTCTGATGTCTTCATAAAATGTAATACATAACTTCTGACGTTAAACTCAGAGGCTGAAATAGGAATGTTACTACCTGCTGCCTAGTGCATTTTGTAGAACAGTTCAGTTAAGACTACCTAATTTATAATCATCCTTTATATCATGCCTTCTGTATACACACACAGAGTGTCAAAATGTAATTCCTAAATTAAACAAGGATTTAAGGACCTCTCTAATTTTAAGAACTGTCACTGTCTCCTTGCTTTTCTCTTTTTAAGCATTCTATTGCCCTGAAACTACAGTGCTTTGGAAGCTCTGAAGAAACTTTGCTTATCTTTGGTTTGTTGGATCATGCAACTGCAGAGTACTTCCACTACACCCGAGTATTCTCACTAGACAGCTTTACTCTGCTATCAATTGCTTCACTGAATTTGAAGGAGCTATTTATGATTTGCAAAGATGGAAGGGTCACTGGAACTGGTCTTTCAAGTTCTGATCTCTTCTTCTTCTCATGACCATTCCAAGGCTCCACACCATTACTTCATTTTGATAATGGCTTCTTTTCACCTCTATGTGGAATGGAGAACGTGCAGGAAAGTTAAATGTCTTATATTAATAAACCCAACATTTGGATGTAAATGTTAAGAAAACATCATCTGGAATAATGAAACTGATTTCTTTAAAGTTCTTCCAAATTTTACAGTGACACGAGATAACAGTACAAGTGTAAATTCCACTGGAGGAAGCAAAAGCACATTGGATAATGGACCTTTAGCATCATCCTTCTATATGGATTTCAGAAGATTAAAGAAGATTAAACAAGATCCATCTAGAGAACAATGACTGTAAATATAGTTTATATTCTAGAGACTGTGGTTGCTTTGAATGCAATATATGTAGGTCATGACTGATAGAGCTTATAAACTGACTAAATAAAATGTATATGAATTCCTCAGGCCCCAGCATTGCTCTTTGTAGCAGCCAAAGTGAGTGAATTCAGAAACGTTTCAGAAGATTCTAATCACTGCATTTATGAGGACAATGAAAGTTTAAAGATTCTGTAGGCTTTAGATCAAACCTATGTTCTAAACTCTCTTCATGCAACTTAATCTATTTGTGGTCTGCAGGTTAAACTCATTATAGAATATACAAAGGCATTTCATTATCATTATTTTTAACAACCGTACATCTTTGCAGAATGAAAATAGCCAGGTGAAATCCATAGTTAAATTTTGTTTTCAATCAGAAAATTGCAGACAACACCATATAACCACATAATTAAATTTCTTCTCACTTTAACCACTAAAATTCATATCAATGTTGGTACAATAAGTCTCTTCACAGCAATTTTTAAGAAAAGTGAGAAGTTTTGTTACACTTTTTTTTTATACACTTTTTGTTACAAACTATATAATTACAATAGGAGTAGGAGAGATTCAACTCTCTCTCTTGGTTTACATGTAAAGTATTTTATTTATTCACAAAAAATGGTAAATAGGGGCCTTACTTTAAGATTTTCAGCTCACCAGTACCTAGAGAATAAAAAGGGCTTGTTAGTAAAAATGTGACTATATGGCTTTGTTGTCTTCCCTAATTTGCTTTTTTCTCCAAAACTGGTGCAAATATCATAAGTTTTTGTTGGTTTTTGACTTATTTGCTACAGAGGTTGACATTTCTACAAGTTTTATTATGCACTTTTAATATCAGTATCCTTAAAAATACAGGTACACAGAGTAAGACGCTTTTATATTTTAAGTAAATAGCCACTTTTTTCTTTCTCAAAATTGCCATTTTACTTGTTGGTTCAGAAGATTATCTATATAAATACAGCTCTCATACATTTCTATGAAGGAGAGAGTTATGAAAAATTAGTCAAGGCCAAATGAAATATTCTAGCCAGATTCAAGCTATGGTTAAATATGTGCAGGCACAGTTAAATAGTAAAAACCAGATAAATTTTAATTTATATTTAGTGAGGATTTTTTTCCTTAGTCAGTAAATCTTTCAGGCTTTCAGATTTGCATTTCCAAATAATTATCCTTTAACTTGTAATGTTTGCTGTAAAAATGCATGATATAGCCAGCAAGGATGGCAAACTGATAAACAGAGATATTAAGAATGAACAAATCATAATAAACTCAAGGATACAGGACATATGCTAGGAAATCACTTTTCCAGTGATGCCATGACATTTAAATTCATGCAGTAATATCTCACATGTAACTATCTATATGCTCAAAATGACCCAGTTTACTGGAACAGAATTGCCAAGTATAATGATTTCCTCAGTGGGGTACTGTAGTTTTAAAACCATAGTTATATCTGTTATATTAGTGCAAAATCATCTTATTTTGAAACATTCACATAAATACATATTTTTCCACCAGGGATTTTTTGTATTTCTTAGACTTGATTGAGTTTACAAGATACATTTCAATCATTTTTTGATACAGCGTGTGCTAAGGTTCAGTTATCTCCATGATATAATTCTTAAATCTTTACTGAAAATATTCAGCAAAATATTTGAAAATTTAATTCAAAGATATTTGAGGGTTCTACGCAGATGTTTCAATAGCTGAACTTTTTTTGAAAAGTGTTTTTCACTCAGTTGCATGCAGCCATGATTTCCATGATCTCTTTGTTTTCATTCCCATAGAAGATCCTAGGATATTTTCCACGGGAAGAGTCAGGTGAAACTCATTTCGGTGTTCATCAGTATTCATGCAAGCGTTGAAGCAATCTGCTTCCAGGAGAACATATTGGTCAGAGTGTTCATTTTCTTTTGCTTATTCTTATGGGGGAAATGCTGGGCTGTATTCTGTCTCCTCTCTGACAGTTACAGTGGGAAATTAGAATCATGAGGTGTATTTGCTCTTCATCGTCTGCTACTTAATAGATCAGAGAATCTGAGAATTAAAGAAGGAATCTGAAGTCTGTTAGCAAGTTTTAACATGAGGGAAATACAGACAGAGAGAACAGAAAGGATGACTACACCCACCCATCTAACTCTGCATCATGTCATCACCAATGGCCATTGGGAGATGCTCAGATAACGAGGACATCAGGATGCTCTTTGAACATTCAGCACCCTACAGTTCAAGAATTTCTTGATGAAGAGATGGATATGTATTTAAAGAACCTTCATTGAATCTTTCTTTCTTGGACATTCTAACAGCTTTATTTTGAGTAATATGAAATTTAGCATTTGTATCTTTTCATCTCTTTCACACAAAGACCTTCACAGCTTACCCCTGCACTAATAAGAACTACCTTCTTTTTGGGACAGGCCAGCCACCCTCTAGTTTTATTTGATCACCCTTATTCTTTTGTCAAAAGACATTGTGAGCAATTTTTTTTGTTAGTATTTTAATCTCTCATATGAGTCCGGTTGTTCCACCTAATCTGCCTTCCTCCCAGTCACTTCTGTTGAGTCCTGAGGACTGGTCTGGGTGCTCTAAAAAGCAGCCTGAAGGTGGCAAAAGTAAATACAGCATCTGTAAGGAGATACTTGCTGCTGGAGTTGTAGGAGTATGCAAATCTTTATAATACCAGAAGAGTTAAAGTGATAGGAAGCAAGCTGCAACACCTCTCCACTCCAGCTGGTAGTTGAGAGTGGATGATGAGAAAACACATGCTGCATCTTTTGGAGGAATAGTTTCCTATTCCACACATTCTGTGTTCTGGGCTGATTGCATTTGCCAGCTGCTCTTTTCATTTAATAACAATAAATTTAATTTTAAAAGATGCTATTTAGTATATTATTATTATCCCTATCTCTTATCCCCCATCTTCTTCATTTACCTCAGCTAACAAGCTATGAAGTCAAAAACTAATATCCAAAATCAATGTTTGCTTGTATCTCAATCAGTTGTGTGTTTTCATTGCTCTGAAGATTGACAGTTTTAAAGAAACTAGTGTACTGAATCAGTATTACTTGCAGCAAAGTACTGTATCACTTCATATGAAAATTAACTTCAAATCTACTGATCCCAAATGGTAAACAGCAGCAATATTCTTCCTGGTGGGAATTCTAGTATGAATGCTAATTACTACTCTAAGAACTAATAGCTGCTGATTCCATATGGATCTGCATATTTGTACCTTATTTTGCAAGTGGCATGAGCAGATTTAATGAATCGAGTTTTGTGAATGATTTTAAGGGCCTAAGAAAAAACTTATTTCTTATGGATGTTGGCAATTTTCATGCTCTATGCGAAAGTTTCCAAAAATTCCATCATTTTTTAAGGTGTTGTAGCAGAGAAGAAAGGAACATGACCTGAAGGTTTTTATGTTTTGCATGTTCCTTTGACACTCAGCCATTAGAAAAGGACAGGGGATGGTGACCTTGTTTCTGTCTCCACAGCTGAAGTGAGATTGAAAAGTTTCCACAGTTCACAGACAGAATGTA
>JAWWLV010000121.1:90807298-90819512 GCA_035041135.1 Platyrinchus mystaceus | reverse complement strand
AGGGGATGGTGACCTTGTTTCTGTCTCCACAGCTGAAGTGAGATTGAAAAGTTTCCACAGTTCACAGACAGAATGTAATTTGCTCTCATAAATGCGAGGTTATATAACAGACCTAGCTAAGTCAGATCCAGGAAATACAGAGGTTGGACAAGTTTCTTAATTTATAATTAAACATTCCATTACACAATGGCGTGAAGTGCCAAAACCAATTTGTTTCTCAAACTGACTAAATTACTTCTAAAGTTCCTGGTTATTTGGTCATGAACCCATCTCCACAATTCATTATATGGATAAACTACTTTCTTTAATGCATTTAAGTATAATATCTTGGTATTAGGGGCTTTTTTCCATGTACTTATCTGACCTATAATCCTAAGGTTCATCTGCCGGGGCCAAGCGAGCTTGGACCTAAAAAATCCATTGCGCAGGCTTGAAAGGTAAAAGACCTTTCCCAAATCTTCGTTCGCAAAGACTGGCCATAAAAATTTGGCCTTATATAACCAAATTTAAACATGACAGGTGTATGGTGAGATAGGAGCTACTTGTTCCTCTAACAGAAAGCATTTTGGTAGTGTTTAAGTGTCACTGTCCTTGCTGAAAACACATTTCAGATGAAACCTACTGTCAATAGAAAAGATCTAATGCACCTTAAGATGAAAAAGATTCACATTATAGAGGACATCACTTTAAGCCCATATATGTTCCCCAGTTATGGAAAATGACTTCTTTGTTAAGTGGATTGCTTTAGTTGGCTCCAGAGACTCCAAGATTCAGTTTGGTTTAAATATTATTGGTAAGAGCTTTTGGGTTTAGTTTCCTCTTTCACTCTTCTACCCCCACATTACTTTTCTGTATCTGCAACCTAATTTCTTGAGAGCAGTGGAATGGGTACCATGAAGCCCTAACTGTGGGGCAAAGATGGAGTCCAGCATCACTACACATAACTTGATCTGCTGTGAGGTTGTTCCCATCTCTTGTCCTGTAACAAGAGCATAGCATTCAGAGTGATCTTATTAATGATACTTATTGCAAAACTGCTCATGATTTACCAGTTTCTATGATTACCTCATTAAATTCTTTTCTTCCTCCTACTCAGCCTCCTCAGAACTGCATGCAATGCCCACATGTTCCTGAAAATTAAGTTCCAAGTAACATTCTCAAAGGTGTGCACAAAGTGCGTGAGTTCTCTTTGGAGTTCTATTTCATTTGGAACAGAATGCCCCAAAAGGTCATGCAATCTCTGTCCATGGAGCTTTTCAAGATCTGGCTGAAATAAGGTCATGAGCAACCTGCTCAGACCTCAGTCAACCTTGCAGAAGATAGGACTATAGGCTCCTGAGATTTCTACAACCTGAATTATCCTACTTTGTTCTACTACATTGACTCTATTTAATCTATAAGCTTCTGAAGCCTCTAACACCTAAAATAAAACATGAGATATATCCCAACCAAGACTATTTATTTATACAATTTCATCTCACTTAGTCTTAATCTTTCTGCTGAAATAATGTAATTATAATTCATCTATCCATGACAGCTAATAGCAAATAGTCTGGTGTACAGAACAAGCTTCATATCACCTACAGAGTTTCTGTAACAGCTTTAGGAGGCAGGATTCTGTTCAAGATTCCCATTTAGGTATCTAGCTGTATGTGTTGAAGTTTCCATTGCAGCCAATGGAGTGAGTTAGTTGAATAAGCATTATGGGCAGAATTCAGCTCCCTCTATGTAGTCCCCTAGTGCCCATTCAGACACACCAGGAAGTGCAAGATACTTACTGAGAGACACAGATTATATGAGACTTGCATCCCTCTGGAAAAACAACTGGAAACCAGATATTGTACTATACATCAACTGAAATGATGCTTGACATGAGTATCTAGGCAGCTGAATTTCATTGAAGGTCTCTGCTGAAGGATTAGCTGCTTTCTCTACAACTATACCTCCAATGACCCTAATGAGGAATGAGACACTTGATGTGCCTATAGACACCTATTAATTTTGATATCTTCATCTTAGATTGAATCCCTGCATAGATAACCATCTCAAGCTGATTTTCATATTTATCATAGTTGATGAAGTGCATCTTTGTCTGGGATGAGCATGTAAAGTATACACTGATTAGTCTTTGGGGATGATAGAAATAACTGCAGAGACATGTTAATATGTTCTGCTTTTATTTTGTGATTTCTGAGCCACAGGAAATTAGTTTCTTGTGATGAGTTTGGAAGGATTAAAAGCAAATTTAAAAGTTGGGGAGTTGGGGGACTTTAAGAAAATCTATTTTTTTGGGGAAGAGGGCTTGTACAAATGAAAAGCAGCCTTGAAGCACTATAGATTTAATTTGACATCTTTGGCGATTTCTTTCATTTTATCAGATTGTCAAATAATAAGTGGAAATGACGCAGTCATCACTTCTTTTGGAAACTTCTGGGTTAGACTGGTGAGATGTTTGTCTGACTTTGTTATGAGCATCCAAACATCCCAAAGGATTTGTTGCTTATATATCCGGGCAGGCATTTTTTGCTCACATTTTCCAGACAACTGCAGTTTATCTCCTCACATGTATCATCTGTGAAAGGCATCACTTCAGAACTGACCAGCTAGTGGCAAGAACCCCACATCTCCTTTTCCAGAGTCTGCTTACCCCTTATTTGGCCGAATCCTTTACCCTTTTTCTGCTTATTTGAATTCTGCTAATTTCTGCACATTTCCAGTATCCCAGGAATTATTTTATTTATAAAGCAACTAAAGTGAAATAATATTTCACTTTTTGTTTTTGATATGGCAGATGGACTCTATTCTTATGAAATCTGCTTAGCCTTCCGCTTCTTTTTCTTATTTCTGAGCTTCATCTACTATCAAAAATTGATGTATTGGTATGTTCTTTTATCAGTCAGGTTCTTAAGCTATTTCTCATATATTTTCTGATGTCATATTAATATTAAGAACTTACAGAATGGAAGACTAAGGCAAAAGGGACATCTGGGTAGCACTAACATTACGTTCACAGCACCTATTTTTCTCTTAATAAGGCTGCTGTCCAGAATAACATTTTAAGTTTGGGTCCTCTGCTTGCAACAAGAGAATTCAAATCCAAAGCCACACTGGATATTCTTACAGCACTGTAATTTAGTAGAGCTGTGTTGATGCTTTTAGTTTTGTGCTGCCTGTCTACACCTATACATGCATTTATTTCTTTAAACAGGTTAGAGCACAGACCTAAGCACTAATTTCCTCACCATTAATCTCTCAGCATTAGCCTTGGCATAGCTGGGCATAACAGCAGTGTCCCAGACCCAGCTCAGGAGTACATGCTGTACGTCCATCCCAGTGTGCCTCAGATGCATCCACCTCCTGGATTTGTGGAGATAAGAACTGAACTATATGTGTCAGCTGGCCTTCAGTGCATGCAGTGTCAGTCAAACCATGTTATTTACCTCTAGGTTTGCCAAAACTACTTCACCAGAAACCTTTGCTAGTGATGTCAATTATGTCCTAGCACAGCCACAATGTGCTGGGAGCTTGTGAGAGGCTCAGGCATGGACAACAAGAAATATTTGTTAGTCCAGAAGAGAGGAGAGAGAGGTTTGGGAATTACATTTCATAACTCCTCTTTAAATTATTGTTAATTATCCCCTTTTATTGTTGTCTAATCTTCTTGGTAATCATTAAAGTGTTACTTTTAACTCTCCTTTTCACAGCCACAGGAGGAGTATTTTCAGCTGCCTGCCAACAGTCAGTCACAACAACTCTGCAGAAGCATTCAGTCAGTGTGGGAAGGGAGGAGTCACTTGTTTTAATGTACAACCTGAGTATTTATCTTTTGGCCAAGTATGCAGTGGGAGATAAGGGGGAAGTTTTTAGTCTGAGAAGTTCTTTTGTCCAAAGACTAGTGTGAATGAGAGTGATAGGAGGAAATTCAGAACAAACCTATAATGACTCCAAAACGAGAGTGTCTGAAACAAGCTAGAACTAGCCCCTGCAGGGCTAACACTAACAGTTGTCTACTTCCAAGTCAGGACTTGTAGCCCCAGAGCTCTGGTAGCTCCAGAGACACTGACCCATATTGGGCTTCCATCCAAGATCTGAGCATAGGCCGTGACAGGACATGTACTGAGGACCCTGACCCTGATGTGTCATGTCATTATATTGGTGCAGCTTAGCATAGAGAAACTCAAGTGGTGCCATGGGACTACATGGTGATTTGTGCAGGCTTGCCCTGAACACTGACTACAGGATTGCTCCCAGGAGTTGGATCAATGACTGGCTTTTAAAATTAAATCCAATATCTCTGCGAGAGCTCAACATTCCCCTACCTCTTCTGATGAACTGTTCCAATGTTTAATTTTCATCCTCAGGGAAGTGGCCTGACTTCATCTTCTAACCGTGTTATTTCATGCTCTTTTCCGCAGGTCTGAAATACCTACACGGGGAATTACAAGAACCTATTACTTGTTACGGATAAATAACCCCCATAGCTTCTGTCTGACTAGCTGGATAGAGTGTGCATTTCAAGCTTTACATCACGAGGCTCCCTTTGTGGTTTGTTTTTTATGATTCTGCCCAGTTTTAAGACTGTCCTTTGAACCTGAAGTGTGAGTATATAGTTAATCACTGTGCTGGTCAGTTACATGTTAAGTTGCTGTTGCTGGTCCTGATACTCCAGATATGATACTTTTAATCATATCTAAATGTTAGATATATATGAGCAGATGTCTTCCAAAGGGGTTTTTTCCAATTTCTACAGGTTAATTCCTTATGTATAATTCATTAAGCTATAGGGTGTTCACAGAACTTTCCGGCTCCTTTCTTTAGGACCATTAAGTGTAATTTGTCTGGGTCACATGATGTCATAACCTGAAACTGTTTCATCATGCCAGATCACTTTTATTGTTCATAAAAAAAATAAATAGTTTTTTTTTTCCTACATATAAGTGTAAAGTCTTTTATACTTCAGATGTTGCACTGGCCTACAGACTTGCTTTTTACTTTTTTAAAGTTTTTTTTAAATGCTTACTTTTTCCATGTTGCCTACCAGGATTTTTTTGCTGGGCCTTTGCAGCCTCTTTTGCGACCTCTATATTAATAAATCAAGTAGCATGGTAAAAGGGACAGGCATGGCAACTCAACTGTCTAAACTATTTAGTTGTTATAACGGTACCTGGCAGCCTCAACCAATAATACTTCCTCAAGCACTTCCCAAAGTTTGGGATTTAGTCTAGTCCCAACCTCCTTCTCAGAGGATGGAGACTTTTAATAAATAGCACGCATGTGTTGGCCTTTGATTCTCAAAACCGTTTAGTTTGCATGTTTAGAGGCATGCTTAAACAAGTAAATTAAAATAATTTTCTGGTTTTTTAATGTGGATATTAAATACAAAGTTAGAAGTGATGACTATTTTGGTAAGAACTAAACTTTTAAAAACTAGTAAGTTCACAGGAAGTAAAAAAAAAAAAAGCAAGATATCAGATAAGTATCTTTCACATTGAGATCCCTAAAGCCATGACCAGTAGTCTTCCATACATTTTTTTCAGTAGAGATGAAAGACTCATTTTAGTCTTAGTATTATATAAAATGCAACTGTGACACAATGCCACATACACTGAAAATCCTTTTCAGCAGGCTGCTCTACATTCAGCTACTTCCCAAACAATTATTATTATGGGATTATTTTGCCCCAGGAGCAGAACTTTGCACTTCTTTTTGTTGAATTTTGTGAGTCTTCTCTTAGCTCAGTCCTCAAACTTCTCAAATCTCCTCTGCATTAAAGCACTTCAGTTCAGCTCTTCACCTTTAATTTATCAGCACCCACTAAACTAATCACAATCATGTTGATGAAGCAGGTTTGCAGGCTGCCTGTTCATTATTTCCTTCTTGTCTTTCAAGTAACTAGAAATAGATTGCAAGGAAATGAGTTCTAAGATCTTTCCAGGCACTGGGGTGAGGTTGATCAACCTATTGTTCCCAAGGTGCTTTCTACTTCTCATGAAGGTAAGCATTACTTCAGACTTTTTCCAGCTGGCAGGGAATTTCTCCAGTTGTCATCTTCTTTCTGCAGGTGATAGTCAACCTCCTCATAACAGTGTGCTATTTTAACACCTGTGAATGAATCTCATACAGCTTCATGTATCTCACTACTACCAGCTTCTCTAAGTAGCACCTAACCTGTTGCTCCCCACTGACAGTTGTCCTTCTCTATCCCAGAAATTTTGCAGAAACACCAAGGTGCGTGTTGCAGTTGATATGCCGGGGGACCTGGACATGCTCAAGAAGTGGGCCAAGTGCAAGGTACCACATCTGGATTGGGACAACCTCTTGTATCAGTAAGGGTTGGGGAATGAAGGGATTGATAGCAACCCTGCTGAGAAGGGATGGAGAACCATCATGTTGGGGATGTTGGTGGTTGAGGGGCTGGACATGAGCTGGCAATGTGCACTCACAGCCTAGAAGGCCAACTGTATCCTGGGCTGCATCAAAAGCAGAGTGGCCAGCTGGTCAAGTAATGTGATTCTGCCCCTCTACTCCACTCTGGCAAGACCCCACCTGGAAAACTGCATCCAGTTCTGGGGTTCTTAGCACAGGAAAGACACAGACCTATTAGAGAAATTCCAGAGGAGACCATGAAGATGATCAGCAGGGCTGAGCACCTCTCCTATGGAGACAAGCTGAGAGAGTTGGGGATGTTCAGCCTGAAGCAGAGAAGGCTCTGGGGAGACTTTATTGTGGCATTTCAGTAATTAATGTGTACTTATAAGAAAGATGGGAACAGACTTTTTAGGAGGATTTGCTGCAATAAGACAAGGGGCAATGGTTTTAAACTAGAAAGAGTAGATTTAGACTAGATATAAGGAAGAAATTTTTCACAGTGAGGGTGGTGAAACATTGGAACAGGTTGCCCAGAGGGGTGGTAGATGTCCCATCCCTGGAAAGATTCAAGGCAGGTTGAATGAGTCTCTGAGCAACTCAATCTAGTTGAAGATGTCCCTGCTCACTGCAGGGGTGCTTCACCTTTAAAGGCGTCTTCTAACCCAAACTATTTTATACACTATGATTCTGTTTTCTCAGACTGTACATGAGAAAGGCTAGAAGCCAATTATGACTGTGAAGAATGAGACCAAAAAAAGTATTGAGCATTTTAGCCCCTTCTGTATCATTCATTACTAAATCTTTTCCCTTATCCAAAAAGGTGTCACATTTTCCCTGAAAGCCCTCTTATTACTAGCTCACCAGTGGATTACTTTCTTCTTATCCTTTTGTATCTGGCTAGCTTTATCTTCTTGCTTTTGTCTCCAAATATCTGAGTTATGCTTTTATGACCCTTCTTTGATGCCTCTCCATTTTTTCCAACTTCTTGTATGCCTCTGGGGCTATGTCCAGTCTGTACTCCTACTTATTCAGAGGGAAAGATGAATATGTGTTTGGTCATCTCAATGAAGGATTTTGACCCCTGTATGCCAACATCTCAAATAACCTCCAAATTATGCATATTTTTTTGAGCCTTGAATAGCTGTAGCTCATAATAAAAGTGCTCCTTTTCATCAAGACTAGATTTATGAAAATCATCTTCTTTGGCCCTTCTGGAATTGGTGCAGACACCCAAGAAAGCAATCAGTGCGGGAGATTACATGCCCTTTCTCCAAAGACAGCTATCAAGAGATATCCAGGGTAAGGCTAAGTAATCTGAGAGGAATGTAATTAATTGATGATGCATTTTTGACATGATAAAAATAATAGAAAAATTAATTCTAGATTTCCAGTATCCTTCTGAATGAAGCACTGGTGTTAGTGATACCAAATACAATTACCCCCACTTAATATTCTAACTTTGTCTATTGTTATAACCAGTGCTTTTATCATTTCATTGGTGTGATCTACTGGCCAAATATTAGGAACTCCAGCAGTGATGTTTCTTTTCTTTATCAATGAAAGCCCGTATGCAATTAAAAACATAAAATGTCAGATATTTTCTGTCTTCATATTTCCTTTCACAGTTTTGTGGCTATCTTAATGTATTTCACAACTGATGTGTTTAGCAGGAGCTAATAGAAAAGCAGTTTCTATGTGTTTGTGAGAAAATGCCGTCAGATGGGAAGAGAAAAGGAATGACGAAAAGTACATAATGTTCTGTTGTTAGATCTCTCTAAATTAGTTTGGTGAAGGAAGAAAGAACAGCAATTTCTGCACTGATTAATTTCTAGTCAACAGAAGTAGAATTGCCATCAGTGCTTCCACACAAGGCCAGCATAATTTTAAGTGCTATGGTAGTCATATGTTGTAATGTTATTCATCAAAGGAAAATGGCATTTCAGTTGACCACAGAACTCAACAAACCTTCAGAGAAAATCACAGATCTGTGGTTGTTTTGTTTGGTTTTGTTTCATTTTTATTTTTCTATTCTCTGTGAACTCAACCCAATTTGTAGAGCAAGAGCCTCAGGTTAAAGTTACCTTCACGACTGACTCTTTGACTCTGCACTCAAGTATATAAAACAAGTTTAAAATAAGGTAATGAAAATTGTTTTCATGCTTCCTTACCAAAACAGTACCCCCCTACTTGCCAAGGACAATAGAAGTGGTCCAGTCCCTGACCTTCTTTCAGTGGTCCAGTCCCCTTCAGGCATTTTCTGGAAAAAAATTTTGGAGGTTTTGGGTTACCTGTCTAGGCAACCTGTTTCAGGGTTTCATCACCCTCACAGTAAAAACCTTTTTTCTATGTTTAAGTGGAATTTCCTTTATTTCCATTTGTGCTCATTGTTTGTTGTTCTTTCAGTGAACCCAGTGAAAAGAGCCTGACTCCCTCTTCTTATACTCTCCTATCAGTTTTTCATATATCCCATCACACTGATGAGCCTTCTCCTCTCTAAACAGTCCCAGCTCTCTCAGCCTCTCCTTGTATATCAGATGTTCTGTCCCTTAACCCTATTCATGGTCCTGAACTTGATCTGCTCTACTGTGTCCATGTCTCTCTTGTACTAAAGAGGCCAGGACTGGACACAGTACTTCAGATTTTACCTCTTCAGAGCTGGCTTGATGAGAGAGCACTCTGTCCCATCGCCCAGGTCATTCATGACAGTGTTGACCAACACTGACCCTGGCATTGACCCCTGGAGTACACCACTGGTGACTGGCCTTAAACTGGACATCACGTTGCTGATCAGACCATTTTGAGCCAAACAGCTCATCTCCATTACGTAGTCCAAACTTCACCAGTTTCTAGAGGAGGATGTTATGGAAGTGTGGGATAGCTTCTTAAAAACAAGATAAGCAACATCCACTGATCTTTCCTCATCTACTGAGCTGATTATTTCATTTCAGGCTACCATGTTTGTCAGTAGGGATCTCTCCTTTGTAAATACATTGTGACTAGACTTTATCCAGCTTCTTGTACTTCATGTGTTTAAAAATGTCTGCTCTGTCACATTCCCAAGGAATCGAGGTGAAGCTGCCCAGCCTGTAGCTCCCCAGATTTTTCTTCTTGCCCTTTTTGAAGATAGGAGCTATATTTGCTCCCTTCTAGTCCCCAGTACTTTCTCCTGATTGACCTTTCAAAGGCAATTGTGACTGGTCTTATCATTGGCCAGATTCCAAGTAAATATGGTTGCATCACATGAGATCCCATAGACTTGTATATGTCAAGTTTGTTTAAATATTCCCTAACCTGGTCCTCCTTCTCCAAGGATGTCTTCCTTGCTCCAGATTTTCCCACTGATCTTCAGGATGTGGGATAATTGAGGGCAGGTGTTAGAAGTAGAGATTGATACAGTCAGTAGTCCTGCTCAGATTGAGCTCCCCAGTTTCATATGCCTACAGCCTGATTTTCTAGAGTGCTAAGAACTGGCAGTTCCACAAGTTTTAAACTGAAGTTTTGATAGTTATTAATTTTTTCACTTCGCAAATTCAGTAATCTTTGCCAAAAGTGTTAATATTCCTGCCTACTGTTCTCAGATAAACAATGACTCTCATGCTTCCAGGACTCTGGTGCTTTACACCTCATCCTGAAGTGCTACAGAGCTGTGCTGAAGAAATCAACCATCAAATGCACACCCCTGCTTTACTTTTCATGTGACAACCCTTGCATGCCAAAAAGCTGCACTCTGTACCTCTGCATCTGCAACTACCAATAAATTATAGAATTTTATAAGGAAATAACAAAAAAAAAAGACAAGATTCATATATTTATTACAAGATCAACTCTTGAAGGCTTGGTCCCACAGTTCATCCCACATCATTAGGCTGCATTCACAAAAGAATGCAGGTTGGAGGTGATTGCTGTATTCTGTACATCTCCTCTCACTTGGGTTTTAATTGTGGGTTATAGACCTAGAGAGAAAGTCTAGTGCTCCTAAATGAGGTGCTCAAAGTTTGGCAGGATGAATACAGGACTTTCTCTTCCATTTTTTAAATACCATAGTAAGAGGTGGTTCAAGACACTAAGAAAGGCAGTTATCGTGACACCTGGCTTTCTGGTGTGTTGTGTCTGGACAACTGGAAAATATTTCTCTGAATTAAAGTAGAAGTGAAAGAGAGTAAAAAGTATGCTTCTATGTGATCATTTAATCTATGTAATAATTCCTTGCTGTAGTATATTAATAAACCCAGAAACAACAGTGAATGAATCTTATAAAATGTAGGAACTTACCTTTTCCTATTCTGTTTTGATAATAATTTCTTACTGTAACTCTTCAGTATACACTACATGGAGGGAATATTTATTTTTGATTAAACAAGCATTTTGGAATTTGAGTCCAACATTATCTTAATTAAAGGTTGACATTTCCATTTTCCATAAAAACTTTCGGTAATTAAACCTATTGTAGAAATAATTACTTTCCCTTTTTACTTATGTGTATAAAACTGTATAATTATTTCTAAATATAAAAATTATGTGAACTAATGTTTCTTGGAAATGTTAACGACTTTATTCCAAAAGTAATTTTGAATGCACATAAGTTATAGAGTACCTTAATATTGATACTTGTTTGTCAAATAACTTCCAAAAGGGAGGGTAATTATCTCCTGGAGTAACTGAAGATTTAAAGATCAAGAACTTGTATTACAAAATTGACTGTGCTTATTGTTAAAAGTTGTTAATAGTGGCCACCACCACCAGCAGGTCTGTCCTGTTACTTCTTCCTGCCTGACCACTGGCACTGAGCCTGGTGCCCCAGAGTCCTGGGTTCTCTACCCAGGCTGAGGGATGTGGCTGCCCCTTTCCCTTTTCAGGTCCATCCAGTGAGGAAGCTGAACACTTGTCCCAGGTGCACAGGACACACACAGGACATGGACATGGCTGGCTGTGTGAAGATGCTGTGCCTTCAGCTGTACCTACACGTAAGACTCACATCAGAGAGAAGCACAGAGAGCAGCGTCCCCTCCTTCACTGGGGCTGGCAGAGACTGATGGTCACTCATGTGGGCACACACATATTGTCCAGGCTCACAAGCACAGTTACAGATTCCCTGTGTACAGCAAGGCCCTTCTGTCCATTTGGTGCCCCTGCCAGGACCCCAGATCCTCTTACCCACCCCAATTTGCCAGCTGGTCTAGCTCAGTGCTTGCTGCAAAATGACCTAAACGCTTCCACAATCGTTGCACAGACACCCCACACCCACCCATCCCCACGGACTCTCTATCTGCCTGATGTTCTTGCTCCAACATAGGGCATCTTATGTGCTGGTGAGTCCAGTTTATAGTTTGCTGTTGAATAACGGATGCACATTCCATGCACAGCCATCTTTGGGGTGATACAGGCACTTGCCCTCCCATCCCAAGTGGCACCATAGGTGAACCGTGGTCCTGCTCCAGCCAGTGCTGAACCCCTCCCTCACCCTACCTACATCAGACCCCCAGTAGCTGTCACTCAGACCTTGCCTTCACCCACATGGGACAAAGGTGAGATCATGCAGAGAGAACTAGTTACTGAGATATGTAATAGACAGGACAAACTGTAATGATCAGCAGCAGGGCTCCATCAGACAAGCATGTTAGCAGTGCCATTTTACATGCAACCAGCCCCTTTTATACCCTTTTCTGACAGTCTCTCCCTTCATTCCTCCCTGCTCCCCCTTCCCCTGCATATTCCCTCATCAATGTACATAGCTCCATCAAACCCCTTCCATTTTCATTCATCCTTAGGTTTGCAAAGTCCAGGTTTGCTTGCAGTTTCTTGGTAGCCCACTAACTATTGTAACTGGAAAAGTTTGTTTCTTGTC
>JAWWLV010000121.1:90766447-90790660 GCA_035041135.1 Platyrinchus mystaceus | reverse complement strand
GGGTTGGATTTTGCTAAGTTGTATAGGTTAGCATGTGCTAAGTCATGGCTTTGTGGAATGCTTTATTTTAGTTGAATATTACCCTTTAAATTTTTTATGTTCTCTTATTTTTTTAGAGTTTTCCAGTAAAAGTACCTTCTGAGGAAACGTGTGCAGCTTTTCTTCTATGTGCTGTCTCTCAAGGTGATAAAAGAACTGAGGGCTCTTCTAAATAATTTGACAGGTGAATTTTTCGGAGCCTTGTATATTTTTAAAGTAAAATTCCTTTGGTGAGCTCGTAGCTCAGGACTTGGGGTCTTGCATTTTCTTACATGATGACTAATCATAGGAAAAATTGAGAGGCATATAGATATTTCTTGCACTGAAAGGTGAATGGGTCTTTGATCAACAGACAATCACAAACTCATTTTAAACAAAACATGTCTAGTTCAGCCTTCTTCTGTCTTAAATGCAGGCACCAAGAAAAACTCTCTCACAGATTGACATCTATAAAAATTAACAAGATAACTTCTAAAAAATTTAGTCCAATATGAGAGCCAGAACAGAGATGAGCTACAAGTTGTGAGATGTTTCCCTTTGTCTGATTGCAACTGAAGAGACAGTAAGACTCTTTGGAAGAATGCACACCCATGAGGAGAAAAAGAGAGGATAAAAACAGTCATGCACCTGGTTCAAAGAAAAGTGCTCTGTCAGTGCAAAACTGACTGAGATGATGACCAGAGAAACCATAAGCAAGGTCCTTTTCCTCTTGTGCTCAGGGAAAATGGGCTTTTTATGTAGGACAAAGAAAAATCCCAGTTTTATCATTCCTTTATTCTCAAAAGGAAGACAGCTGTGGGAGCTCCTGTCTACTGGCTAGCTCAAAAAAGAAATGAATAATGAAAATCACAGAACTCTTACTAGGCTGTCTAGGAAATAATTCAGTAAAAATATGTGATTGTCAGTCAGTGGAGAAAGCAAAATATTTAGCACATCCTAGCAGACGTGCTACTGCTTGAATCTTATTTTCAGAATACAATTCTGCTGCAGGTGGCAGAATTACAAGAGTTATTTTTTATCATACTTAAATGACATTAGTTTAATTATAAAGTTAAATCCCTTGAGATCAGGAGATCTTTTTTCCTCCAACAGAAGCACCTCAACTATCAACTACTTTAACTACTATTTTCAGAAGCTACTTACATATTCACAGAGATCTGAAAAGTAATTTTTCTGTATGTCAGTACAAATGGAAGATAAGGCCAGTTCCTAGACAGAAAAGTTTAAAAATAAATCTACAAATCTAAAAATTTTGTCAGGTTACATCTGTGTTGGCAAAGTAACAATGTCTAGGTTCATTTTCCAGTCCCAAGGAGAACTGGCATGATTTGGTTTCATCTATACTGTTCAGCTGACTCCAAGACAGGAGGATTCTTTATTCTTAGTGTTTATTGGAAATATTCCTTTGTCTGTGCTACCTACTGAACCATTGCCCAGTATTCTTTAGCAGAGGAATTATGTAGTAAAACAGTGGGCTCAGGCACTGGCACTGATGACAGTTTGAATAGTTTTTGTCACAGAGAGTTTAGGTGAGACCTTTTTTAATTTTTTAAGTAATAGTTAGTTTTTGTAAGCCTGTATCCTAATGTATAGAAGAGCTTTTATTTTCAAATGAAATGGAGTAATGTTGGGTCTGAAATGTGCTTGCCATCAGCACGCTGGAAACCTTTCATCTTCTTCTCAAATAGAAACACTTTGTAAGCTTCCCATGAATTGATGGTACTTCCTTAAATCTTCATCTGTACTCTATCCAAGCATCTATAATCCAGGGAGACATATTATTGCCTAACACAGACGATCTGTGGGTTGTATATTTTTGCTGTCAGGCTAATATGTAATCACTTTGGATTCCTTGCCTTTTTTTTTTTTTTAACCTTTGTTGCTTCTTTTATAAATAATCACTCTTAGAATAGAAAGAAAAATAGAGGGTTTGTTTTCTTATTCACTCCAGATAACATAAGTTTGTCACTTGTAGCCATGCAAGCATGCACATTTTTCAGGCTCTGTAGGCTTGTCCTTAAGGGAAGGTGAGCTAAGGGGGAGTAAATCTAAGTGTGCTAAATGTAGTATGTACATCCTTCTAGTGACTAGAGCTGTCTGCTTTATGTTGAAGATGTGACTGTTAACTCTGATGCCTTTTTAAAAGTGAAGAAATATTGGGGAAAATAAATATTTTAATGGTTTAAATAAATCTAAAATTGAGCAATTTTTTCTTTGTTGATGCTTTTTTTTTGCTGTTTTGTTTTGCCCCTTAAGGCATTTCCCATCGATTTTATCACCTAAAGTTTTATATTCCAGAAAGAAGTACATTACTGGAATCAGCATCTGTGCCAGTGCTTGATAAGGCGAGACCTACCATGGCTGGTTTATTTATTTCACATCTTTGTAAGAAGTAAATTAGAATCCTTCAACTAATTTGATAACGGTCCCTGGTTTCCTGTGAGCAATATAAACAAAAAAAATATGTGGGTTATCCCATAGTACTCCTTCCTTATAATTGAAACTACTGACAAACTAATATTTTTCAAGTTGCTCCCTAGAAACTTTGTGCCATCTCTTGTGCCACTGACGAAAAATTTCTGGAATGCTTGGATAGGAACTAAACCCAATTGTCTTTAAGTCAAAATGTTTAGAAGGCTTCCTGATTTTTTAAGAAACATTTTAAGGAAAGGTAATTCTTTGTGCTTAACTAGACTCACCGACACATTCCTGCAATTCTAGTTTCTGGCTTTGAGCAAGACTTGAGGCTATGAGCAAATGGAAGAATTTAGAATGGCCCTAAGCTATCTCTTGCTTTAAGAACATTGCTAGACTACTCTATAAGAAATCCCTGAGTTATAATAGTTGATCTGTCTAGTCATGCTCATGCATCCATGGAAATATTCATGTGATGTTGCACCACATGCCTTTGTCAAGCACAAATAATGCTTCATGTTTCATTCAGAATGACACCAAACTTGCAGAGAACTCTAACTGACAGGAGCTATACACATTCGTTCTATACCTGGGGTTATGTTAGTGAATTGCAATTCAGTTTGGACATGGGTGTCCTAACTAAAGAATAAAATAGTTAAGTAGTATCTATGCAATTGCTGGAGAATTGTGTCTGGAATACTAATATACTAGTATAGACATAGCCTCACTTTCATGATAAATACCACTTATTTACTCAGATGGAAGCTCCCACGAAGGGCTGTGAGCCGCTGGCAGTGGTACTTGGCTGCATGCCTTGAAGCACAGTGGTTTTCTGTACCAGCACTTACGATGTGTTACATTTAAGCATCACCCCTGCGAGCACCTGACCTAGACATAGCTAAGTGGCTCCTCCATGTTCCAAGGAGCCAAACTGAGCTTGGGAGAAAACTTAATAGGTGCTGATTAAGAGCAGCATCTGCTCAAGCCTCTCCAGCAGCCTCCCCTGTGTGTAACCCTCAACAGGTATCCAGTACAGGGAATGGAGGTTTTGATTAACAGCTGAAATAACATGGCACAGTCGTAACTCTGTTGTGATCCACTGCTTCTAGGAAAGAGTATACTTTCAGATGTAAGGAATATCAGATGTAAAGAATATATTAAATTGCTCAGGCTTGCTGATTCCTCTTTTTTTAATTGGCCACATTGCCACACTGGTCACAGTCCTGTAGCTCTGAGGTGCAAAAATCTGGTGTATAAGAGATAAGGTTTGGAATCAGGAGGCATGAGTTTGATTTCCAGCAGTGTGAATGATTCTCTTTGGGTGATTAGAAAGGTCTGCACATCTCTATTTTCCTGTTTGCCCTCCCACATTTTTCTTTCGTGTCTGTTCCCACAGTAACTTTTTCAGAGATGACCAATTTTCTTTTAATTCTGTTTCTTTATGTTTTCTAGGCTACTGTAGTTTTCTTTCAAGTGCTGCGTTTTGGACTAAGAACAAGGCAATTTGTTCTAATTTTCAAGGGCTATGATTTATTACCTGCACTGCCAATTTCTTTTAACAGAAAACTCAGTCCAAACATAATGCATATAGTACTTGTCACATAAAACATCAAAGGCACATCTCCTCCTCCTAGTAAAATCCATCCTAAGTAAGTAAACAGTGTATGTTCCAGCAGGAAATAAATATTGACACAGCGATCTGTGATATGGATGATGGGACCTGCAGCTGGAATCCACAGGAGAGGTAACCAACAGCTCCCTGTACTTCCTGCTTACTTCTCAGCTCCTTGTAGGCAATGGCTTAACGATTATCAATGCAAGATCTTAGTGCTGCTGGGTCCCCTGGCAGTACTAGCTGCACCCGGATGAAAAACAAGGATATGAATATGTGAATGTAGTTCTGATGATTCTGTGATTCTGTGTAGTGGGTTATTTATTAAAGTTTTATGCTAGCTCTGAAAAACTGATGATTCCTGATCTAGTTTAAAAACTCTTCAAACAATTATGAGCACATTTGAACTAGCAGTCTTTGTACGGTTTGAGCCTTTCACAGCAGGTGAGTGTGACCATTTTTGTCTTGTCCAGTCCTGAGAGATTTGCCATTGTGTTGAGCCAAAGAAAAAGGAAATATATAGAAGGATGGGGTACCTAGGGAACTATAGAGATATTGTCTAAGCATGTAGGGGTGGAGATAGCAAAGCCAAAGATTAGCTGGAGCTGAAACTGGTGAGATCCATTAATGATAATAACAGTTTCTTAATGTACAGTAGCAGAAGAAGAAAAACTTAGAAAAACATGAGTTTGCTGATCAATGTGCTCACCTAATGGCAAAGGACACAGAAAAGGCAAAAGTATCCAATGACATTTTTTTTCTTAGGTTTTTCTGGCAAGGTCTGCTCTAAGGTCTCTTACATGTAGTAGCAGAGCCTTTGAGAATGACAGTACTTACACCAGAGGAAGATACAGCTGAGGAATTCTTAAACAAATGTAGTTATTTGGGCTGGGATGAATCCAGTGGTGTAAAAGGAACCAGCTAATTTCATTGACATTGACTGACCAATTTTATTTCTCTATCATCTTTAAAAAGTCACAATAATCAAGGAAGATTTCTGCTGACTGCAGAAATGAAAAATGTCACATCCGTCTTCAAGAAGTGCAACAAGGAGGATCCAGGGACAAATGCACAAGCCAGGAACCTTCCTCTGATGACACCAGTGGACATGGCATGGCTCATGTCAGCAGAGACAAACTATTTTCTTGGAAAATGAGTCATGTTCTGAAAAATGTATCTTGGAAATGGTTTCTGCCGTAGTGTAGGTTTTGCTTAGTTTACTGTATAGATATAACCAGGATCAGCAGAGATGTAGTGAAGGAGACTCAAAGCTGAGAGCAAAGTAGTTGATGTAGCTAGCCTGTGACCCACTAACTCAGGACCAGAGAATGGAACCTGGCCCTGTTTAAGTAAAATTACAGATGTATATATTACTTCACTTATTAGTTAAACACATGCATAGGCACTACAGGGGCAAGCACATAGACAAACAGGTTGTAAATGCTTTGCTCATCTGAAGTCAACTTCTAGTCTAAGCAGCAGAACTTTTCTGAAGCTGGTCAACAACTATTTAGCAGAACAGAGGGAGCAGAGGTAAACAACTGAAATGTGCTACTTTTGCTCTGTGGTACAGCCCTACATGTGTGCTGTATTTTCCAGAAGCCTGTTCAGACAGCAATTCATCCTAAAATGAAAATTATAGTATTTGAGTACTGCAATTTTGAGTACTTTGTTAATCTTTAGTAACTCAGATTCGATTTGTTTATTACTGCTTAATAAACGTTTGTCTTATGATAAAAATACAAAGAGAAAACAGCAGAGATAATGCTATGTTTTTCAAAATTTATATAAATTCTAATACAAAATGAAAATTCCTCAGCATTCAAGTTTGGTATTGTTGCTTAAATGCAAATACTTTTTTTTTTTTTAATTTTATTTTTATCTGGCTATGAATGACTGTCCAGCAAAACATTATTTGCAGAGCAAATCTGAAATTTAGGTTCAAAAACTAGTCACTAAGAGAGTTGTATAATATTCATTTAATGTATAATAACATAATATGCTGTAGCTTATAGACCAGCAAAGAAGCTGTGTTTCTTAGGGCATGGGGAATGGCAATATTTGAAGAAAATAAATAATCAACATACCATTTATGTAGGAAATGCACATTTTTAACTGCAGGCTGAAAGAAAAGGTATAATAGAGTACAACACAACCCTGTAATGCTGCTTGCAATAGCAGCGATAGTAAAAGGAGGCATTTTGCTGCTAGGTAAAGCATATTCCCTCTTAACCGTATTCCTTCTCACAGAGTGGAAAAATATGATCTGACTAACCTGTCTCTAGTAGACTGAGGGAAAAGTTTCTGGATAATGAATGAAATACTGGTTTCCTAAGAGATGGATTGATGTACAGGAGGCAGTGTGAGCCCTCTTCTCTGAGCATTTCTTGCTATCCAGTGTGCTCTCAACCAACAGTTTGCTCAGTTAGTGGATCTAGAAGTAGGAAACTTGTTTCTATGCAAATGTCTTGAATTACTGAAGAGCGATTCAGGACAGTTTCCAGTTTACTTTGCTCGTCTCTCATATTCTCTGTAAAAGGAGAGCTGAGTGAGACCCAAGTACAGACTTTAGGAATGTGTTTACTATTAGGAGCCTGTGAGGTTATGTTGCCTGCATACACTGCACAGGCACTTTTTGGGGTGTTTAATCTGCATATCTGAGTTGGAATTTTTATGTTCTGAGGTGTACATTTATTCAGCTTCTGCACTGATGCTTCAGCAGAAGGTGAAGTCTGTTCTCCTAATTATCTCAGAAGTTACAATGTTATATTCATGAAGGAATATACTTTCTTAAATTGTTTTGAAGATGATAATGTAACTTGCAAAACACTCAGTTTAACTATAATCATCCATTTTTGCTGTTATTTTGTGACAAAATGAGATGTATAGTTTATCTGAGGACAATTATTTACTCACAGTAAGCTGGATTTGTGGAGAAAAGAAATTTATCTCATTTTAAGGTGCATCTTATTACATTATTAATGGACTTCATAGTGTGTTAACTTATGGGCAACAGTATTTCCATGGGAAACTTCATAAATCTCACCTAACTTCTAACACAAGAAAGCTAAGCCAAACCTTTAGTTGTAATTAGCAGTCACAAGCCTGGGTATTCTTTATTGATTATGAGACCTTCTAAAAGCTAACTGTTTTTTTGCCTTAATTAGCTCCACAGTCTATTTTTACCTTGTTGGAAGAAAAGCTATTGGATCTATTCTTAATTTCCCACTATTAGTTTAATTCAGTGATTCCCTCTTGTGTCATAAGTTAGAGCTGAAACATGTAGTTTGCCTTCCTCTTGCTGTTCATTTTTGACACATTTTTACTGATGCTCTTTTCTATTTGTTTCCTTTGGTAAAATATTCTAATTTTTCAAAGATATTCTCATTGTGTTTATCATTCTGTGTTCTTTGAGTGATAAATTCACTAGCACTTCCAATAGGATTACTGATGAAATACCACCACTGATCTATTTAAAGGTACTGTATTCTTGCATTATTCTCCAAACTGTCCTTTCTCCTTGTACATACACATTAATTTGAGACGTTTGATGAACTTTAACAACAAAGTAACTAATAATTTGGGGAACACTTATAAGAGCTTGTTTTTCAGTGTAGATTCTCTATCTTATGATCCAGCTCACTCTTTTTCCCTGGAAAATGAATGGAACAGTTTATAAGTCCTGTAGCAAAATGCATATATCTTTACACAGCTTATAAACCAACTCTGTTTAGGTATTGCAGATTTGAGTAGATATACTGGAGCCAGAATAATTTATGGTTATTTTTACACAAAATGAATAAGCAAATTTACAGAAAGGAGACAAAAAAAGGAAGGGACAGATTTTTCAAGTTCTGACATTTGGTTTGGAATTAGTGGACATAGTCTGGACTTCAGTCAGTGCACCAGTGCCAGGATTTATGTAAGTCATATAAATTTAGTTGCTCGACTTGCCATCTTTCACCTTCTTCACTTATAGCACCTTAAATTTATGTTTTTACAGACATTCATAGTAAGGAAGTTCTGTGAACTCAATTTGCAGATGAGTTAACTAGAAGCTGGGGTTAAGTAATGACTGAGTTTTCCATAAGTCGCAACCAACTGACTATGAAATGTACAAACATACGGAATCCTCATAAAGTTCATTAAATATAATCCTGTTTGTAGTGAAAACGCCAAGAGATCAGCTGTGCTTCACAAAAGCAGCCTTTAGACCTAAAGTTTTGAAATCCAGAAGAAAAAGTCACTTAAGAAACAAAGAAGAACATCCAAGGAAGTTTAAGCATTTAAAGAGGCAGGAAACTTGGAAGGAAAAAAGTGAACTACGCTTTTTCAAATAATACTTTCCCAAGCTCTGTTCATGATTGGCCATGACATATTTAGATCTTTAGTTGAAGATCTTGGTTAATCATGATAGAGCTGAACTTATATTGAGACAAGGCTGCCTTGTTTGCAAGCTGTTCTACAACATCAAATGAAAAATGTGCAGCCAATATAATTACATTTTAGAAGAGGAAATAATTAACTGTATCGCAGACTGAAAGTCTTTTTTATAGCTTGAAATGCTGCAAAAGTGGATTATTTGTCTTCCACAATCACTGGAAGAATTGCACAGACTGGGATATCTCCACCTAAGCCTTACTGAAAAAATCCCAAGGTTGCAGGTCTGCTGCCGTCTCCAGGTTCATACTCATCACTCAATGCATATTTAAGCACTACCTCACACTGTCAACTTCACAGAAGAATAAGTGTCCCTTTCCGTGCTGGCCCCCAAAATGTAACTGTAGTGTGAGAGATTATAATAATTTGTTTACACATATGACTCTGAGAGCTTGTGTATTGCTTATAAATACAAGGAAACACAATGGAAGTTCCTGTGCTGATGAGTTTCTAGTCTTATGGTCCAAATCAGCAGTGATGTCTGCATTGTCCTACATCTGAGCCCATTCAGGCCCCTGCCAACCCCAATGAACTGCTGCACAATAGGTGGGTAAGTCTACATGTGCTTGGTCAGAGGTCTGATCCTTCCACAGTTGCCTTTACCATTAGCAAAGATGGTCCTTAAATTAGTTCTTCCTTTACCCTCCCATAGATAATAGATTCATCCTGTAAAGCACACATACATCTTTACTTTAAGTAATAGATAAAAAAGATTTTAATAGTTGAAAGAAATATAATTATCGGAGGCTTTAAAGTTGTCAAGTGGCAAAATTAAGAGAAAAATCTGCCCATAATATTAAGGATTGGTATTCTCAGACATGAGAACTGAAGCTCAATGTGAAGCCTAAATGCAAGGTGATTTGACTGAGATGAAAAAATACGGGTTTAATTCACTAAAAGGCTCATTTTATATTCAGGCTAGGTTAATTTCTGCATGTTGATCTGTGTATAGACTTTTTAACGTTTCCTTTTCATTTTGGCATTTTTGGACATTTTATTTTATTATATTTTCTTCTTTTTGCAAGCTGAATTATTGGTTTATGATGCTTAACAGAGTAAATATTTGAGTCAGCCACTGTCTAATAGGAGAATGGATTATGGATAAGGAATAATGAATAGTATATTGATAATAGTCTTTAATGCACAGCCAATCAAGGTATGAAAGACTGAAATAGGCAACTGACAATAAGAGATGAACACAGAAAGCAATATCCAATATTTAAGGAGCTGTAGAAGACCACTAAGGGTTCTAGTTTTAGTAATTCTGCAGCAGAGACAACTTCTGTTACTTATTAATTTTTGTCCTGGCATCATCTTACAGCCTGAACAATCAAGTTCTTCACTCTGATTTGGTGTTCAGTTTCACACTTCTCTCTAACACTATCCCAAGTAAATGTACATTTTATAGATGCAGTAGCAAACTGCAGAACAAAAACAAACCAGTGCAGTCTCTGCTGGTGAAACTGCACTTTCACCCCATAGACTGAAAGACTTTGGAGCACAAGTCTAATGAGGAGCAGCTGAGGGAATTGGGGTTCTGTAATCTGGAGAAAAGGAGGTTCAGGGTGGATGTTACTACTCTCTACAACTACCTGAAGAGACACTGTAGACAGGTGGGGATCAGTCTCCTCTCCCAGGTAACAAGCAACAGGACAAGAGGAAGTGGTCTCAAGTTGCACCTAGGGAGGTTTAGATTGGATATTAGGAAAAAATTCTTTACTGAAAGGGTGAGAAAGCACTGGAACAAGCTGCTTAGGGAAGTGGTAGAACCACTATCCCTGGAAGTGTTAAAAAAATGTGTAGATGTGATGGTTATGGATGTGGTTAAAATGATGCACTTGACAGTGCTGCATTAATGGTTGGACTTGAAGGTTTTTGAGGTCTTTTCAAACCTTAACAATTCTGTAATTCTATGGCAAAATGTGTAAGAAATTCTTTGTTTTCTTCAGAAATTGAATGTCATTATATCTTCAATTTCTGATGCAGAAAACATGTTTTTATATCACAAGAAGCCTTATAACAATCAGGAAAATTACTGCAAAGTTCCACATGTTACAGGGCAAAGTAATGTACAGCCCATTAAAAGCTCTTGATAGCATTTCACTGAATGAGTGAGAAAAATATTAATGCAGCAGTTCATTAAAAACAGAAGGAAAGTAAGCTCTTCCCCATTACCTAAATGAAACATTTTATTAAGAAAAAAAAAAGCCACATGAAAGTATGCATACCTAAACAGAAAATGAAATCACACCTTAAGAAACAAAAGAGCAAAGTGTGGACAATGGCATGGAAAGAAATTGTTTTGATGGTTTGTGAACTATCCTCACGACTAAATACTTCTCTTTTATTCTCTGAAAACTTAACATTAAATGGAACTCTCAAGGTGTCATAAAATAGAATAGTAGCAACAATATTATAAAAAAATCTTTGAGAAATGTTCCTGGTACCATACACAGGCCTAGAGAGACTGCAGAGTGTCAGTTTGTGTCTGAGAACTGGCATAAAGAGCAGAGTCAGTAAATTAGGAACAGGGAAAACTTTAAGAAAAAATCAAACTGACATGAGGGACATAGTCTATCCAAGGGAAAAGAAATGTATTGAGGAAACTTAAAATAAAAATGGATATGTTTTTAAACTAATGATCTGAAAGCCAACGTGCTGAAAAGTGTCCCGTTTGAAATGATTCATCTGAAGTTACAGAATGTCATACTCCAAAAAAAGTATAGAATATAGGGCAAACCAAACAACATTCATACAAGTGACAGAAAAGAAAACAAAGGCTGAATTAATAGGACCTCATTTTAAAAGATCACAAATGACTTAGGGCATGAATATAAAATGTAACAAAATTTTCTGTTGATGCTAAGTTGAGTAACAAAAACAAAGTGTTTGCTGAAATGGAGATAGTTTCAAGAAGGACTTGACTGAAGAAAAGAGCATCACAGAAGTGGAAAGGGAAAAAATTAAAATTATGAGCAACAAACCAAATAAAATTATCCAGGAACACTTTCAAAGGTAACAAAGGAGGAACACTGTAACAAACTGGAAATCACTGCTTCTAGTTACGGTGGAAGCCAGAGGTTCATATGGGCTCAGAAAACACTTATGCAAAGCTGTTGGGAAAAACACTTATTCACCAGCCAGACCAAATGACTTTCCTCTGGAAGCTTCAAACTTGCAGGTTGCTCAAAGATGAGAAGTTGTAATGATGGAAAGTATCACTGCAAACTTGCCTTACCTTTATGTTCTCCTCTACTCATTTATTCCTCGCCACTGTCAGAGATGTAACAGTGATTAAAGTGATAGTTGACCTTATGCCATATGAAGGGTTGGAGAAGAATGTTAGAACCAGTTTGGTGAAAGCAATAGCACAATACAATACTTTTATTCTGGTTTTCTGTTTGGAGTTATATTTTCCTCTGGCTTCAGAGATCTTGTCTTGAGTGCAATGTTGCATTCAAACTGCCTCATTTAACAGCTTTGATAGACTTGTAATAAATTTGCCTTGGCTTCTACAACGAGTTCCAGTTCTCACATAAACAAAAAGTTTAGAAGAGCTGGCTTTTTCATTTTTACTAATTGAAGCTGGCTGACTGAAATTATCATTGGGCATGCCTTGTCTTATAAAAAACCAGTAAACAGACATCCCTCTCTCAGCCTCTGTATACAGTTCAGAGACCTTTTCATGAAAGGTGTCTTGTAATTTGTTCCATCCAGGTTGGATTTGTGCCCTGATCATTAAATGTGTTTGCTTTTAAATATTTGTAGACTTGGTGGAGGAGAGATTGCTGCAGATGGAACACATTCATTTTCATATATCAAAACTTTTTTTTTTTCTAAAAAAATTAGGAAGAGTTTTAAAAGTCCTTTTAGTACTTGGCCGTTAGTAAGCAAATGGCCCAAGAAAAGCATGGTGGAGCAGAATACTTTTACATATATATGCTTTGTACCACCTTGGAAATTATATCTGTACTATGCAGGAATGATGTTGGGAAATTATGTTTCCAGTTGCACAAAGTTTTCACTGAGACTCAGATACTCATATTGCTTTCAGTTCATCTGAATTTGCACAACCATTTAGTCTATTATTTTAATTTGTATTACAACAGCATAACTCTACTGACATGAATGAAGTTAATTCTAATTTACAGTAGAGTAAATGAAACTCCAGTCAGAATTTTTCACTTCAAATATGGTCTGTATTGGTGGTTATTAATAATGAAGATGGCATGGGAACTAACCAACAGCTAATCTTTCTTATTTGATCACTGCTAGAAACAGAGCAAGTTATCTTAGCTTTGTCTCAATTTAATGGTGCTGGTGAGCTAATAAATCAGTAGAGTGTTGCTGATATTCTTGCTATATTTGGATAATGGTACCTCAGCAAGATTTTCCATTGTTTAAAACAGGATCCTGTTTAACAGGATCCTGCTTTCTATACGCAAAGAGAAAAATACCTGAGGTTGCCTAAACAAGGGTAATTGCTGTATGTTTCTCATATCACCAGCAGTTCAAAAAAATCAGCAGTACGTTTGAATAATATCTCTCATGTTAAAACTGGTTTTGAATATTTAACCTACAATTCATTACTGAATTGATGCTAAGACAAGAACAGACCTAAAGGAAATGTACTGTGTGATGGCCCACCATTATGTTACCTTATGTCATAAAGTTTGCTGATTAATTCATTCTTTTCACAAAAGAATACAGTATTCATTTTTCTTTTGCGGCCCTTTGCACATTACTGCCTGGTAGGTATTATCCTTATCACCCCAATGAAATTTATGGCTGTATAGATTTCTAAAGCTGGCTTATTCTTTCAGTTTTCCTCTCTTTCTCTTAACTTGTCTCTACTTGCTCATTTATTGGCTTCACTAGTTTGGTAATAGCCCATCTGCTTCTCAGGAACTACTTAGTGCTGCTACCAGGGAGCAGCACTTCCACCTTGAAGTGTCATTATAGGAGGAAAAATACCAGAGGGGCTTCACAGGCAAAATCTGGAACTTTACTGATCAGGATGACTCGAGTAAATAAACAATAGGGCTGGGGGTTTTCTATTGAACTGCCATGTGGCATATTCCATAAGAGAGACAAAGGGACAGAGAAAAGCTGTTCAGTGAGAACAGTGAAAGTAAGACAGAAGGAAGGATGTGTTCACGTAGTCCGTTTCTTCTGCCAGCACAGCAGTCTGTTTCTCTTCAGTGGCTGTGCTCATGTGGTTTGCTTCAAAAATCACCTGCTAAAATGTTCAGCAAAGGCAGAAAAAAACCTTCCTAGCTCTGCTGACTCTTAACCCAAGTTTGCAAAAATTTTAAAATTAATTCTACTTTGATAAAAGGCTCCTAATTTAATATGCTATTTGACTAGTATGGAACTAGTCCATGGAATCACATAGATAATAAATATTTTTCTAAGAGAATTAAAAAATGACACCTCTTTGTGTAATTAATAAAAATATAAGTCTACAATTGTTATGGAGGGAGAAATATGTTTGACAAAGTGATGCTGAAGTAAGATTGGTATGTTCTCTATGAATGTCAGTTCCTGTGAGCTATCAGATGCAACAAAGCATAAAATTCTGTTTGATTTATATTCACACGGTCTAATGTCATATAACAAGTGGCATTGAAAGCCATAAGCCATATCTTCTAGGCCTAGTAATTTAATTTCAGTACTTTTGGATTAGTGATGGAAAGTTATGGATTAGAAGAGATATCAATGTATGTGAACATTTTAGCTAAATAAAGTACCAGACAGTACTCTCCTGAGATAAGAAGGTTGATAGATATAACCTTGAATTTAAGCTTCTTTTAAGTGTTATGTAGCTAATATATTCTTTGTTTGTAGAAGTTTGTAAAACCACATTAAGCAGGCTTTGAACTGAAAAAAACCCCTGTTAACAAAATAAGATTACATACTTTGAAACATTTGCTGTATATTTGCATATGAAAGGAATAGATTTAAACTGTTGCACCAGGCTTGATGCAAATAGTATAATTTAAAAAAGGATAAATCAGGACTAAAATTAATCAGATGAATCTATTCTCCTAACATACTTTCACAAATTAGAAAGCCAGAGGGGACTACTATAATCATCTAGTCTGACCTCTTGCATACCATGTCATGTGACTTTTCTGAATTAATTCTCATTTCAGCTAGCACTCATCTTTTAGACAGGCATTTGATCTTGATTTTAAAAGGTACAGCTAAAATGGCTCAATTTGAAAAGCATTTCCTCAGTAGCAGAGTTTTGTACATGGCGAATATTTTTACTAAGTCAAGGTTCACTCATACTTTAAAAGTTAATCTGTTTTCACAGGTATACTTATTTATACAATCAAGGATCACATGAATCTTTCTGGCTACAGATTCGTGATGAGCACATGTGTTTAGCTGATTATACCTGATCTTTGGATCATCTGCCAACTTCTTCAAGGTCATTGAATGATGTGCGTAACAGAACCAAGAACTTGACAGTAGGAATGCACAGGCTCAGGGATGATTCTTTGTCTACCATTTCATTCTGAGATTCATTAGCTAGCCCATTTTTAATCTCTGTAATGTGTGCTAGATTGATTTTTTTAGTAGCCTGCTCCCTAATCAGAATGTGCTGTATGAATCGAAGTGAATGTCTTACAGTACTCTAGGAATACCAAATTTATGCATCGTGTTAATCTGTATAATCAATTATTTATGTCTCTATAAATCAAATTTGTAATCTTGTTAATAAAAAGAGCCTTAAGACATAATTTTCATAAATTCATGTTGTTTCTGAACATTTATATCCTTTTAATTCAATTTCCTAATATTCGTAGAATCATGGAATGGTTGGAAGGGACCTTAAAGAACATCTAGTTCCTACAGCCCTGCTATAGGCAAGGAACCTTCCATCAAACCAGGTTGCTCAAAGTCCCATCCAGCTTGGCCTTGAAGACTTCCAGGGATGGGACATCCAGTTATCTGGGCAACCTGTTCCAATGTGGCATCACCCTGACAGTAAAGACTTTCTTCCTAATATCTAATCTAAACCTACTCTCTTTCAGTTTAAATCCATCCTTCCCCTCCCCCCATCCTATCACTACATACTCCTGTAAGAAGTCTGTCTCCGTCCTTTCTGTAGGCTCCCTTCAGGTACTGGAAGGCCACAATAAGGTCACCCCTAAGCTATTTCTTTTCCAGGCTGAACAATCCCAATCCTCTCAGCCTTTCCTCATAGGAGAGGTGCTCCATCCCTCTAATCATGAATTTATGAGCATTATGTCTTATGTCTTGCTCCAGCACTTCGATGTCCTTCCTGTGCTGGGGACCCCAGAGTGGATGCAACACTCCAGGTGGGGTTACTATTGGTGCAGGAGGTACTCTATGTCAAAAAAGACATCCCTTGTTTCAGACTTTATGGCAACTTGGAAGCAAATACTAGAATCACAAATATTTCAGCATATGAAACAAGCTGGAGCATGAGTGGGGTGTCTGTTACTGATTACCAAATGGTCATTCTCTAAGTCTCTTCACCACTAGCAAAGACCATGGCAAGCTCTTTAAATAGGTCCCTTTTTGTGTACCAGATAGACCTGCATTCCCACATTGTCAGGAGAGTTCAAATCACTTCTCAAAGTCCATACCTCAACTAATATAACCTTAAATATTTTCACTAGTTGCAGATCTTTGTTTCTTTAATCTTTATGATGTTTTCAAACTCCACCTTTCTAATTTATGTAAGACAGATGCTGATCCTACTTGTATATCCAAGTATATCTCACTCTTTAACATATTTAGACTAAAAGGTTTACTCAAATTCCCTGTGGAATAGGAAAGAAAATTTTTCTCTTTTTTTACAGTGAAAAGAAAAAGCAGCAGGTATTCCAGGTGTAGGTATGCTGCACTGAACTTTGAAGGCAATAGAGAAAGCTACACACTGATAAAGAACAATTGAGGAGCCTAAAGAACTGTCTAGAGATAAGCACTCTAAGCACGATGTTAATGGATACCTGCCTCTCTATTATGCTTATGTGTTGGAAGCAGAATTCCATCATAACAGTCCCTCCATTCCTATGGAAGTGCAGACCCTGCACTGAAATGCTTAACTGAGCGAGGTGTACAGTTTCACAATAGAAATGTTGCTTATATCAGATTAATTAAATTATTCAGATAGCAAGTGAACAGACTACCTGAATAAGAGGGGATTTTATCAGTCACGGAGGGACAAGTCCAAACCTATCCATTCTCTTCCAGGAACTGTACACTGGGCAGAGTATGAAAATAATTCAAGAAGCAATGACCAGAATCCAGGAATCCTTTCACTCAGTCCAGCTAGCACTTCTGGATTCTCTTGAACTGCTTTCTGCCGGCTCAGAACACTTCAGAGTTGTTAGAAACAACCTCAGTGCACTGAGCCTGCATGCTAAAATCAAACCTAAAGTGAGCTCTCACAATCTTCAAATCCAATGAAACCCCACACTTGTTTGTTCAGCACCCTTAGGGATTTTCTCACCAGGGTTAATTCCTGTTTTAGCCCCATACCAAGCCCAGCTTTCAAAGTGGCACAGAGACAGCCTCATTAGCTGCTTTTTTTCCAAGGCTCCTTTAACCCTGTATTTCCTTTCACGACTGCCTTCCACAGCCTTTAATTTACAAATACCTCGAATATATCTGGAATCTAATGTAGAAAGGTCTAAAGAGAAGTGCTTGTGCAAGAGAGGGTGAGAAACCGAGGAGAAGGAGTCAGAAGAGGATGGACAACCTGGGAGTAGGGTTGGGGGGAGAGATGTGCGAGTGAGGATGGTTTGAGGGGAGGGCGTGCAGAGATTCGGGTGTGGAGGGGGGGGTGCATGTGCATGGTTTGGGGAACAAAAATCGGCGGCGTCTGAAACGGACGTGGCTTTTCCAGCTGGGTCAGGTGAGGCACTTGAGGCATGCAACCTACCCTGACCAGCCTTTTACCTGACCGGGAGGGCGGGCAACCTCCTCCGCGGAGGCTGCACTCCCTGGCCGGTGCGGGAAAAGGCTGGTCAGGGAGGGTTGCGGACCGACGCCGATCCCCAGCCTGTTCCCGCATTGGTTCCCGTAAGTTCCCGCGTCATTTTTCTCCCCACACCCCGCTTTTCGCACTGGCAACCACAAGCCTCGATGGACGGGCGGGAGAAAGCTCGGATGCTCTGAGAGGGTCTGGGTTTGTGTTTGTTGGTTTTTTTCCCCCTAGCCCCTGGAATAACCACCAGGGATGTCCGGAATTCAACCCGAGGATGGTTCCCCTCCGTGCAGGAATTGGACGAGCGGGTCGGAACTAAACGAAACGCGGGAGGCTCTTTTAACTCCTTCCTCCGACTACGATGATGAAGAGTTCTTGCGATACCTCTGGAAGGAGTATTTGCATCCTAAGGAATACGAATGGGCGCTGATCGCCGGCTACATCGTCGTCTTCATAGTGGCTCTCGTCGGCAACGTCCTGGGTGAGTCGAGCTTCCCCAAACTTCCCTTTCCCCCTTCCCGAGATGGGTTTTGCACGAACGGTGGCTGGAAACAGAGGTGGGTTTCGCATTCCCCGCTGGAAATGCGGGGGAAAGTTCAGGCTGCGCGGAAGGGGCCCTAAAACCCGCTCCCCCCTGCGCTGGCTGCGGCGGCTGTCGCTCGGGGCCGGGGCCGGGCAGGAGGAGCGGGGCCGGCGGAGCGCACCGGGACGGCCCGGCGGGGCACAGCCGGGGCTGCCGGTGGCTCCCGCCCCTGTCCGCCGGGCCGAGGTGCTGAACCCCGCCGCCCCGGCCGGCGGCTCCGCCTCTCAGCCCTCCCGGGAGGATGCTGCTCCCTCGCATGGCATATGGAGCGCGGGGTGTTCCTACAGAACAGAGACGGGCGCGGTGCGGGGCCGGGACGGCGCCCGTCCCGTGAGGGGAACCGGCGGTTCCCCCTCGGCTGCCGGCGGGCGGAGGACACGCATCCCGTGCCTCTGTTCCAGGGGGGAAATAGGACAGGGGCAAGGCGGCCCCTCCCGGGCGCTCACTGAGGGAGCGAGGCGGGGCGGCGCATCCCTCGGAGCCAGCCTCCTCCCGCTTCCATTCATCCTTGAAGAAGGAGGCGCGGGCGCGAAGGATGTTCGGCGGCCGCCTCGCAGGGAACGAGGGTGCTGCTGTGGAGTGTCGGAAAGCCGGGGGCGAGGCAGGAAGGGCACGAGTGGACTGGGGCGGCGGACAGCGGGAGGTTTACGGGAACGGGCGAGGGCGGTGACTGGGAGCGGCAAGAGGGGTCTGGCCGTCGGCAGCCTGCCCGCCTCTCCTCTTCTCCCCTCCGCTCCCCCGAGCCCGCTGCCGCTGTCCCCAGCGCCGGAATCGTTCTCCGGGCTGTCGAAAAAGGCGCTTGTGCTGGCACGGGGGAGCGTGTCCTCTCTCCCCGCAGCCTGGGAGGTTGGCCGGGGGAGCGGGGCAGGCGCTGCTCGTCACCAGCTCAGCGCTCATGAATGGACGCGGTGTGGCTGCCGGGAGCAGATTACGCCGGCAGCGCCCGCTGAGCTGCGTTCACGGCCATTGGCATTCCCTGTGTCCATCCGTGATACTGCCATGAACGGAGGGCACTGAGCCCCGCCCCACCATACGGGTCTTTCATTCATGTTTTTCAGAAGGTTTTCTGCGTGTCAGGGCTGTCACTGCAAGCTTCCCGAGGCGGGATGCAAATAAGACAGCAGCCAAAGACAACATTTTGAAAGGCTTTTTTTTCTTGCAATGGACTGATGCTGCCTTTTTTTTTTTTTTTTTCCTCTAGAGCGGTGCGCTAAGTGCCTGTAAACATCCACGTTTGCTCGGTCCATTGCTTGGCATCCAGCTTGATAGGCACTGTAAAGATAAGAGCCCTGGCAAATATGCTGTATTTTAAACTAAGAAGAAAACTGCCCTTTTCATTTTGAGCAAAGACTGTTTTAGAACTAACTGTGCTTACCGGTTTGCTGCCACCCGTTCTGTAAACAAGCTGTCCTCTTGCCTGTAATGATTCAAGGTCAAATCCTCAGCTGTAGGAGGTTTCACCCTATTTACACTTTTTCCCCCTGAAGCCACGAGGAGAAAAGCTTTACTCTCTGTGTAGTGGCAAAAAGATATCGGTGTTGATATGCAGCTATCCTTCCCTAGCATTTGTGTATGTTACCTATTTTGCTTGGGACAGAAGCTGGCATCTGGCAGTCCATCCAGCATTCCTTTTACTGGAATGTCCACTTTTTGTTCTCTGAAATGTCTCTTTGCAAGTTGTGGTTCCTGATAGCAAATCTGATAGTGTTTTTAAAATAAACAGAGCAGTACCTGAACGCCTTTCTATCCACTCCTCTAAATCACAGTAAATCATAGAATAGATAATTCAGTTTTACAGTTGGACTCAATGATCTTAAAGGTCTTTTCCGAGCTAAATGATTTTATGATTCTTCTCAAGCTGTTTGTTCTTTAAACTGCCTTTATGCATGACATAGGCCTTACCCACATAAAACTGCTGGGGTTTTTTTATGGGCCGGTTGTTTGTGGATCTGCAGGTGCAGGTGCTTGTTAGCTGAACAGTCTCATCTTTATTCAAGAAAGCTCACACTGTACTGATTGAAGGCTCAGGTGATTCTGGGGAGAGAAATGGATGTGGTCTAATGCTCTTTCCAAAGAAATTTTTGTGAAACTCTTTTACTACCAGTGAAATCTGATGTAGAACAGCACACGTGTTGGTGTCTCTGAGAAGCTGATTTCTCTTGCATGTTCAAAATTAATCTGGGATTTAGTCACGGACCTTCTTGAAGAAGAGCAGAAGTGTTTTCAAAGAGAGTTTTAGTGGCTAATAGTCCTTTATAGTATCATTCTTAATTGTGTTCCTTTGCTTATATTTGGCCAGTGTTGCAGGACTCATGTGGCATGTGAAGTCAATGCTTTGATTCTATTTTGTCCATGTCCTATTCAAATAGCACTTAAGCAATCAGGAAAGACCCTCCCCTTCCCTAGGTGGTACTAAAAATTATATTTCTGCCTCTTATTTTGGTTTGTGCACTCACATGGGATTAAGAGTGTCCCAGAAATAACATCTTTGCAAGTGGAAGGCACAGCAAATCCCTCAGATATTACTAATAAACTGAACTGAAACATTCTGACAGTTAATTAACAACCAAGGGCAGAATCATAAGGTTGAACTATGATTGACATCTACTGGGCTCTTGAGTGAGATGCACAGTAGGAATTCTACTTATAGTGGCATATAACAAGGTCTGCATTGCTATTTAGCTTTCAATTTAATTAGGAGAGTTGACACACACTGTCTGAGCTGCTGCACAAACCAGCTAAAGTAAAAACCATTAGGAAGTCTCTGCATTTGAATGCAAGTTTCAATATTGCATTGAGGTGCTCCACGTAAGTGACTCTCTTGTGTGCCCATGGTGGCTGTTCACCTGGGATTTCAGCGTAAGCCACTGAGAAGAAACAGATTTTAAGATGGTTTTAAGATGTATTTACATGAACATTCAGAAAGTAAGAAATCCAGATGATAACATCAGTATGATTCCCCTATTTTCTTCTTCACTCGGTCAGTGTTTATCTTTAGAAGCAGAATAGGTGTTGAGGGTAAGGACTTTCTCTTTTGCAAATAGTACCAGAAAATTTCTTTACAACTGCAGAGCAAATAAACTCTTGAAATGTCTTTGCACAGCTAGTGGAAAACATAGGACTTCTTAATGGAGAATGTATGTTGACTATAAAGTCCCATCTCTTCTTCATTTGAAAACATTGAATTGAAAACATTGTTTGAAAATAGAAAAATAGATAATTAAAGAAGAAAAGGTATTTTCATGGTGTACAGAGGTCTCTAGTTACTGATATTATTCCCCACTGACCACTTGCAGCAGTTAATAACTAGAGTAAGACCACAAGGGATTAATTACTAATGTACAACTACATATATTTAACTCCATTTATACATGTAAAAGAAGAATGGGAATGATCCTTGTTGAAGTTATTAATTTACATGGGTCAGAATTTTTCTAATGAAATGGTTTCTCTTAGGGAACATACATCCATCAAAATAAAAATGTACAGCAGAGATCACTTGGTTTGATCACAGACTAAAGGCAGAAAAAGCAATTTTGTGGCATCCCGCCAGCTGGGCTGCCGGGCCTCTTGGCAGCCCTCCCCAGAGCTGACAGGAGCTGAAATCTTTAGCACATACAGCCTGCCAGTGCCCAGCTTGAAAGTTCTCAGCACTGCTGGCTTCCAAGGCTAAGAGACCGTGCAGGACATCAGTGAGAAATCTTTCTGTACTTTCTGTACTCACACAATTTGGTGATACTTGTTTTTCTTTCCAACTGAGAATGAAACCACATTTAATTGACAGAGAATTACTCTTTTCTGGATAGCTGTATCATTTATTATCTGTTTTACAGTAACTGCTAGTTATGCTGAGATCTGTACAGAACCAAACTATGGTCCTTTCTTCAAAGAGTTCATAGTCTGACTCATAGAGTGCAACAGCATCCATTTTATTTTTATTCATTGTAGTTTGATTTCTTTAGGGCTGGAGAAGAAAAGGTTTGTGTACAGCTCTAACACCAGAGTCCTACTCAATGCCTATCAATAGGCAACTGTCTCAAATGCTGCTCTGTTATCATTTTAAAGATATCTGGTGAATACTGAAGTCTAGATATACATACATGTGTTGGTAGAATTGGATGAGTCATGTATTCTCTTAAATAATCTTCATGAATCCTATTTCATTGTTGTAAATGAGGCATAGTTTATTTAATCCCATTTTAAATTATTACATTTCATTTTGTCCAGATTACTTGGAGAATCTGTCACTGAGAGGACTTGATGTTTCTAGTATCATCATGAGAGTCACCTTTATCTGTTGGATGAATAATAACTATAAAGGCTTTAGCATTGTTAAAAAGATACCACATGGGAAATGATACAATATGTATACATTTTGCCTGCCTAAGAGATAGAAACTATGTGCTCAATTTGTGTAAGAGCTCAAGCATCAGCTGGAATACATCGCTGTTTGCATAATATAGGGATTATTCACCATCTTTCAAAAATGGAAAAAGAAGTGAAGTGTTTAGAATATTTCTTTAAAGCATTGTTTATTTTCTGTGTTGCATGTCAAGTGAAACCTTCTTTGTTCCTTTTGGACATTAGCAGCTGACTTACTGTCTGTCTCACAAGTGGAAATTGTTGGAGAAGAACTACGATGGACTGTTCCCCAGGGTAAGGAGAACTAGGAGCTGAGGGCAGCAGCAAGATTGACAGGGCACTGTACTCCCCAATACAGTCCACTGTGCCCGAGAGCTTGGTAGGTCTGGTGATGTTTACCAGGTTTCAGTCACCTCCCAGCAATCACCAGACAAATCCATAGTGACGAAGCATGTCTGAGGTTAAGCCAGAAAGTCAAGTCAGTGGATGAGGATCACAAATCAAATTCAGCAAGGCACAAGTGTACTTGCAACATGGTCTTTGCCTGAGCTAAATGTGAGAGCCTGAGCTTAAATGCAGCTCCAAGGCAAAGAAGTGACCCACAGAGGAGAACTCCAAAAGTTGTGTTCCCAGCAGCCAGACCCCAGCCCACATGCTGCCCTGTACCAGTGCTGGCCTACAACATGGGCACCTAACCCCTGGGGTTGCAGAGCCTGGGGGTGCACTCAGCCCTGACAGAACTGTGCTCTATCTACTGATCCCTAGCACAGTAAGACTGCAAGGATTTTAGCCCAGTTTGTGGAATTTAATATTGACAATGAAGGATTCGTGATAGAGACTCAGAAGTTGTATAATATGTAAGATATTTGCTGGAGCATGCCACTAGCATAGTGAATTGTATTTTCTTTGTATATCCTAAAGAAAAGTCACTCTTACATCTACATTAGAAACAGACATGGACGTGGAAAGGTTTTTCCTAGTGCAGCTCCATTTTACAGTGACTGACAGATGCTTTTTGAGCATGCTGTTTCAAAATTGCACAGCATTTCAGCTGTGAAGCCCACCTTGATTTTAATGTTTCACACACATTTAAATTGAGTCAGTGAAGTGTGAAATCTTTTTATCATAGCATCATGTACAATATGACAGCTATATTATGGCTCTTCCATCTGTAACAGGAAGGATGTTGTAGGCTTTTTATTGTTACTATGGATAGAAAAATAGTTATATCAATTATTATTATGAAACATCTGGTCAATCAGTATAGTCAGCTCTGCAGAGATGACCAGGTTTGCTAATTAATACTGGTAATGATTTGTGTGTGTTTGTTGTGTGTGGTGGGACACTGTAAAACCAATCTGCCTGTGTTAATCGATACAGTTAGCTTAGGAAAACTCTGTGATGGTACCTTTTTCTTCCACCAGAACTGACCAAATCTGGCATTTTGGGCTGTCTCTTTTTATAGCATAGCTGATCTTCTGGTAATAACTCCCATTTCCATTAGACTGTTAATTGCCTAAGATTATGTAATGTGACTGAGTTAGAAAATGAATTCCGTGTTAATTAGATGGTTGTGCTATTATTTCCAATTGTGATCTGTTGAAATAACCTTCCAGCACAGAATTCAGCTCTTGTTTTCTTCTCTAACATCATAATAATAGGGCAGTGCCTAAAAGGTAGAATTAGGCTGGAGAACATGAGTTGCCCACAACCCTCAACTCTTAAGTCCTCTTAAAAGCTTCAGAACAATAGAACACTTGGTAGCTAGAAAACGTCTCAGAAAATATATTGCTG
>JAWWLV010000121.1:90746451-90766347 GCA_035041135.1 Platyrinchus mystaceus | reverse complement strand
ACTCTTAAGTCCTCTTAAAAGCTTCAGAACAATAGAACACTTGGTAGCTAGAAAACGTCTCAGAAAATATATTGCTGAAAGCAAACTGGTTGCTGTATATCTGTTTTGTTTATGTAGGCCTTCATTGTCTTTTGTGGGAGACAGTTCCCCATTAGTACATTTCAGTGAAGCTGATATTCAACAAAAATACTTTGGGATTTCATATGTTCTATGTTCTTCAACTATATCTTTTACAGTTTTGGTATTTTACCTGTGTGGTGGAACATACTCATACGTTCTTGTTTATGTGTGATATGTAGGGAGCATGACCTAGCCACCTACTCCCTCTGTCATGTTTCTAAGAATTTGTTGACACATCTAGTGTTTCCTGTTGATAAGGAGCTATCACCTCACTAGTAGGCTGTGTAATTCATTTGCCAAGAGTATTGTCTGTCTTTTCAGCTATGGCATCACATATTCAAGGACAGTTCTTATCTGCTGGGCATGGTTACCAGATGTAGGATTTTTTAAAAATATTTCCTCTATAATAAATACTGTATTAAAAAGTGTATTTTCTTTGTGTCGTCCTTTCTATTACTTGTCAATGTAAATCAAGTTTCATGTTGGTCTCCTTTTTTCAGCTAAGATTAGTTATGTAAAAATAAAATAATGTGTGAGTTTAGACCTTAATAGTGGGGAAGAGATGGACAGTCTAGGAAGTAGTAGATATCATCTCCCTATTCCCAGAAGAGATCGCTTTGTGTTAGATCTTTTGTTCTCGTTGCTGGTTTCAAAAACTGCTGATTAAATATCCACTGCAATAGAGTTAATGTGCTTCTCTCCCCTTAACCAAGATCATCAATGGAAGCTGAAAGACTTGTGGAAAGCCTTCCTTACAAAAATAAAATAAGCTTAGTCTTAGCCACCTAATTTTTAGACTCTTAAGTCTAAGCAGGAGAATCCTTATTCAGGAATCAGTCATAATGAAGGTAGTTTTAATGACAGCATTTCTTCTTCCAGCAGTATGCATTCATTCAGTGTTTCCACAGGGGCTCTAGCTCTCTAGAATTCCAGTTGGTAGACTATCAACAACCTTCCTTTAAAGATGATTGTGTTGCTCAACACCCCACCACTCAGATCTTGATTTGCAGCAGGTAATATCACTAAAAAAGAACGAAAGGGAGAATTCCATATGGAGAACCAATTCATTGCCAGGGGAAAACAATTTCTTGGGGGGATAGGAGGTAGCAAATAAATACTGTGTAACTCAAATCTTTTTATCACACTTTTTATCACTGTTTGATTGAAAAATACTGTGAAGGAATAAAGTTTTTTAGAAGCTTTCTGCCTCATTTGGAGATGTTGAGGACCAGTGCTTACAATCACAACATCAATTCCAAAGAGCTGCTGGATGACCATGTTACAATACTTTAGTCAAACACTTGTGATATTGAATTATAAAGCAAAATAAAATCATTGAGGTTTAGTATGAAAAATTATTATTCTTTATTTAAATCCATGTGGGATTAATTATTTATCAAAAGTAAAATAAGAAGTTGTGTCATTCCTTTATATATGGAAATGTCAGTTGTTGCTGGTTATGGAAATTACATTTTTATTTTGCCCAGAAAGTCACAGTGAAAGATGACCCAATGAATTAGAGGTTGACAAGACTTCTGGAGGTAAGGAAAATGATTTAGGGTTGACATGTAGAAAACAAATTGAGAGCTGACCCAGCAGTCCACCAGCAGAAGAACTGCGGCACAGTGTTTAATATGCTCAAGAGAGCATAAATCTTCCAGGAGGCAAGCAGCTGCACTTTATACCAGATGGAGTCTTTGTATTGTTTTCATATTCAGCTTGATACACAATGAGCTCTGCTAATTGATTAAATGGCATTACAGCCTCTAATTAAAATGCCTCAGGACACTAAACCAACAGGGACTAGACTAAATTTATGTGTGAAAAATACCAATCTCACCATATTGACATATTACAGAGGTGTTTTTTCTTTGGAAATATAATGAGTAGAAGCTTTCTTGATGTATTTCTAATAGTATTTGTCTGTAATTTTAACTTTAATTTTAGCTTTTTATGTTTCGTCCTTGCTAGGACTTTCCTGCGAGGCTTTCTGGGGAGCGGGAGATCGTCAGCGTTTGGAGGATGTGTCCCGAAACGAGCTTCGTTTTGGCAGAACTGTCCTCGCTTGGGGAATGCCTCCACAAGCTTTTCAAACATTGTCAGCCTGGAGACTCCAGCTGGTTTCCGAGCCTTCACTGACACTGTGTGGCAGAGGAGGGAACAGCAAGGGCTTTGCTTAAAGCTCTGCTGGAGTCTAGGGAAAGTAAAGGAAAGCGCCAGAGGTGAGATGGCAGAGTCAAATAGCCATTAGAAAAACTGCTCCTTGTGAAAGCTGGCCTGCGTGTTTGCACGTCCAGGAATAACTCTAACTTTGAGTGGTTTTGCAAAATAAAAACAAAAATTCAGAAAATAAATAAAGTACACTTGGCAGGTAATTAGGTTCCATTAGAGCACTAGCAGTCAGGAAAAGCATGCACAGCAGGAGTATGTTTCTGAATTACTTCTAAAATTTCTCTCCTGCCTTTTTTTTTTTTTAATTCTAATCCTCTTTTCTTCAATGCCTGTGTTAACACCACTTTCTCCACTTTTTTTCTCAGTCCCATTTATAGCTGGGAACATCAAAGGCTGCATAAAAGCTTTGCGTATAATGTTAAATTGAGGTTTTATTCAATTATTTTTACCATTTCATAGATTTTTTAATGGAGGTCTGAAGAGCTCAGTTTGGGCCACTACACTGTGCCTCAGCTATACAGGCATCCTGTTAATGCTGTGGTGCCTCCCAGGTTTTTTAGGAGGGCTGTTGCTGGACTCATCTCCTATTTCATGATTTTGATGTACTTTTTGGTACAATATACTCCTAATTGATAATCTTTGCTACCTTTCTCATCCTTGTTCCTCTTCTCCAGGCTGATTGGAAAGCTACAGCTCTTTGCTATTTCCTTCTGGGTAGGCAGATGGCATTTCCACTCCACAGAGCTTCCTTTCTCTAGCAGGTTTCTTGAGGGCTTATACGTGAGCTGAGTGCCTCCACTTCTCTACAGAACTGCCTGAGATGACAATGCATAACTAAAGGAGTGCAAGAAGAGAGTATATAAAATTTTTTTTGTTCTGATACTTAACAAGCTATCCTATATTCAGTGGCATAGTCAAAGTATTTTTTATGCCTATAAAAGAACAGTTTTTGAATACAGGCTAGAGAATCTTTCTCTGTGAGCTGCCAGAGCACTGGTATATCAATAAGCTATTGTCCTAGACTACTGAATAACCTTGTACTGTAATAAAGTCAGAAAAACATGGGGTCTGGAGGAAATATATTGAAGCAACTTTATGTCATTTAGGACCTGTTTATATCTTTATATCATTCTTTCCTATTCAAATAAATCATAGCAAATCCTTGTAGCTGTTTAGCCTTGCACTGAAATAAAATATTACCCATGCTTGCATAGGTTGAAAACAATACTGCAAGAAGCAGAGGGCAACAAGGTGGGGAGAAAGCTGACTTGGTTTGAACATACTTCCTCTTCAGGGGCTTTTTTTTCCCAATCTCATTTTTTTAATACATTCATGGAATGAGTTTCTGGGATATTTAATTAATGTGGTAGTATGTAAACACGCTAATTAAGATTTTGCTATGTGCCACAAAAAGAATGGAAAATTGTTTTGTGCTGCAAAGAAGAGAAGAGGTCAAAAGGGGAAACACACAAGTATAAACAGAGAAATATAAAGTACCAAATTACCTTGGTATGCTTGTAAACAATTGAGGTTTTCCACCTTTTGGTTACCTCTTGGCCCTGTGGATTAGAATTCAAAGGAATTCAGGGCTACTTTTTTTACAATGGCTTTCCTGCATACTGCTAGACCCTGAGTAGAAAGGGGCATAGGCTTTTACATTGCTCTGAGGAATAGTAATTACTGAAGTTCATCTAAATTCCATCTGTGTTAAGCCAGTGTGATCTGGAAGGTTTAGTAAAGAGCTGGGAATAAGGAGTCCAAGTTTCTTATTCTCATCAGTGTCTGATTTACTGTATGACCTTTAACAAATTCTATTCTGCACTTCACTTCCTTTGTGCTAAAGATGAAAATGATAGTATTTCTTAGCTCTCTGGGGTATCACGGGGTTTCAGTTGCTCATACTGATAGAACACTTTGAACCCAGCATGCAAAATGCTATGAATTGATTTCTGATACAGTTGGCTGCCAGTGAGATTGACTTTATGTCAACTTAATGGATTTGTTTTACCAGAAATAATGTTTATGTTCAGGTGCTTTCCCCACATGGGTCAGCACAGGAGTGAGAATAGGCCTGGTCAGAGAGCATACATATCTGCTTAAGCCTTGCACCTTTAAGGACTGACATCCATGGCTGAAAACAATGTACTTGTCTGAATTGAGTAGAATGTAGGACTGTTGAAACCATAGCATGAGAAAAAAGTAGCCAAACTCTGACTTTTAAACAATATTTTATTTAAATTTTGCCTACTGATAAAATAAATAAGAAGTACAAAAAAAATTTGTCATTTAATATCAGCTTTTGCCTAAGTACAAGACAGGACCATACTTTCAATATGAATTGCACTCAAAGAAACAACCATAACTAAAACCTTCAAATTTTTAGAGTTAAGTGTTAAAATTATTGGAAGTGAAATAGTGTTTGCAATTTCTTCCCCAGCATTGTATTTCCTACTGCAAACAACATTCCAGAGGGGCAGCAATGTATTACTTCCCTGTTAGATGTTGCCTCTGCACTGTCAGACTATAAGTTATACTGTAGTAAGTGGGTGACAGACAATGGTAAAGCTCTGAATAGTTATGTTGTAATTATCATACAATGCTATAGAAATAATTACTTGGCTGGGTAACTTAAATCATGCAAATTAGAAGAAAATACAAATAATATGATGTTTCTGATTCTGATTAAACTTCTGATTTATAAGCCTTGCCTTTCATATATCTGAGGCCACAGCTAAGAGAACCTGAAATTCTGTATTCAGGAAGAAAAAAATAGAAGAAATGTATACTGTGGGAAAATTTCTCCAAAACCAGTACAACAGTGAAGAGCTTTGTAGAGGGGTTTTCACTTGCATGAGACAGTGATACATATATAGCAAAAATTAAATTATATGAGCTATAGAATCTGGAACTATCTCTGCAACACACTAAAAGACAAGAAGAACATATGTTGAGTCACAAAAGAGATTTTAAATGAATCCTGAAAACCTATATCCTAAAAGAGTATATGATAAAATCACCTTGTTTTGGAGAAACTGAAGGCCACCCAGCCTCTCTCTTTCTTTTCGTTCTAAATTACCTTTAAATGTCTAAACATAGCCCTCATGAAGAAGTAGTGTAGTCTCAGCTCCTGCCAAAGCTCTGGTAAGATCTCAAATGAGTATTCTGCCAATTTTGGTCACTGTACTCTCACCAGAAAGAGGCAATTCAGTCAGAAGAGTGTCTGGAGAGCAGCAACAAGGATGGTTGCAGATGTTCAAGAAGTGACTGGGAGTAAAAGGGAAAGAGCTCTGAAGCTCTGAGGAAAGGTGTAACAACAATCTTTACACACATTAAGCTTTGCTGCTGGGAAAAACTCTTCTTTCTGCCTGTGTGAAGAAAAAGAAAGCAATATAAATAGCAGCAAAATAAAAGTAGATTAGACATGAGGGGTTTTTTTTCTTAATAAGGAAGATAATTAAACAGTGCAACACATTTAAGAGATGTGTGATATCTTCAAATATAATAGATGTAAAATATAAACTTGCCAGCAATGTCTCAGTTGTAGTCTTGTTGTAGTTTTGTTGGTCTAAAGATTCAAAGACAAGATTTGCAGAATGAACTAATATATTTTATTAGATCAACTGATACGGCTGGAAGATAGGCAGAAGCTTTCAGGCACATCATCCTTCTTAGGATCTAAAGAAATATCTGATCGCAAGAGCTTATGTGCCTTGAAGTCTGTGCATTTTTTTCCAGCTGTTTTAGCTAGTTTAATAAGACAATGGCTTAACTCTAGCTGATTCCATTTTAGATTTGGGCAATCTCTTGAGGACATTTTTAACTCAACTTTTAAACATTCTGTGATCTGTTTCATGTATCTAAATTAAGTATAGTGCTATATCCTAACAGATGAAGGAGACTTTGAATCTTCTTCTGGGTTTGCATGATGGATGAATTGTTGTTTGCAGGGAAGATCCTTTGATGTACAGTGAGTTGTACTGTTTTCTTACAAGAAGTATTGTGGTGTTTCTGGAAAATTTTGCACATTAGTTTTTAAAGAGCTTTTGGTGACTGAATCTAAAACATTCAAAGGCTTTGGATTGTTAGAGTCTCTCAGGGTTTGTCTTCCAAACTTATTTAAAAAACTTACTTTTAGGCTACATTCTCAGACTGAATTTTGGCATTTTAAATTTAGTAGCTTCTGAATTCAGTGTAATGTTGTTAAAGGACTGATTTGCCTCACTTCTAATTGGAAAAAGAGAGACATAAAATATATTAAACAAGCTTTAAAGGCACATCTTATAAAGTGTCTGCTACATGCTGCTTTTGATCATCATCAAAAATGTACCACATTTAATACTGCAAAAATTACTTTTATTTACTTACCCCAGATCACAGACAATTGTGACAGATTCTGTGCAGATGCAATAGATATATTAAAGCCAGAAAAATATTTTATACAATTATTTTTGTTTAGGTACAGTTTACAAGATCCTGTGTTCTAGCAATTTGAATTAAGGTATCCTAAGAAAACAGATAAAGTTTTACAAATCTAGATGTGTATGTATTGTCATAGACTAGAGCTAACAGACTAAAAGAGATATGAAGTTGCATGAATAGTTAGTGAAGATAAACTAACAGAAGAATAAAGTGCTTTTTGTATTGGATTATTTCCCATGCTGCTGTCTGTGGAAAGCTATTCTTTGGGTACCAAGAATCTTTCTACATTTACCCTCGTTTCCACTCTAAAAGAAAACACATGGTTCTTGCACTGAACTACATATTCAAATACTCTGTGTTAAACAAAAGACACAAACATTTCCTTCATTCTACAAAGCCAAAAGTTTTCCTCTTAAAACATTCCCTAACTTGTCTTTCCAAATTCAGTTTGCATTGCAGTGTGGAAGAACCATCACATGAGGACAGTTACCAACTATTTCATAGTGAATCTTTCTCTGGCTGACATTCTGGTCACAATTACTTGTCTTCCAGCAACTTTAGTTGTGGACATCACAGAAACGTGGTTCTTTGGGCAGACCCTCTGCAAAGTGATTCCCTACTTACAGGTATTATTCTTCTGTGTTTGTGTGCACATTACCCATGTTATGAAAATGAGAAAGAACAATAGCATCTTCCTAATAGTGATAATCCAATGGAACTCAAGTCTATCCCTGATATTGAAGTAGATTCCTCAGAGTACATGCTGAGGTCTAAAAGACTGTCCCAATTCTGAATATGTTTATGCATAATAAATACCATGTTTGGACTATCTGATTGTTAGACTTGGGCAATACACTTTCTGGAACATTTGTCTGATGCTCTTTTTGTGATCTTTTTTAATGATTCAGAAGGGATATAAAGCAATAATGTCATTAATATTCTCTGTGTGTAGATCTAAACAGCTACATGAGTGTCCAGAACAGACAGTCTGACTTGAGAAGGCAGTCTGAGCTTTTTTCATGTGTTTAATGATTTTGTATTCTTAGAAATAGTCAGAGTATCCAGGTTCATTGGGAGCTGGTCAGAATGTCTGCCTTAAGCAATAAATGCCACCACTCATTTATCAGTGGACTTAATTAGTTTTCAGATCATTTGCATCAAGATGATTGACAAATACCTTTTCTAAGAATGGACTGGGCAAACTAGAACGACAAGTGCTTGGCCTTGTAGTCATTATAATTAAAAAAAATTAAGCAGGGCCTGGAATGTACACATGTGATCACCCTATGGCTCCAGCACCATTCACATTTCAGCAGATACCTCTATGGCTGAAAAGCCACATTGTCAAGGGCAATAGTTCTCCAGCAGCTACGTCCTCTAGTTGATACAATCCAAATCATAACATTTTTTTTTCAAAGCCTCCATTCTAGTGAAAGATAATCTGAAGAATGAGTGACATGATCACCAAGCATATGGAATGAAAGAATAAAACTGAAGTGATAGGTTGTTTCCTATATGGAAAAAGAAGTAAAATGTCTTAGACTGCCTTAAGCTGATTGTTGTTGGGTTTTTTTTTCATGAGACCCTAAAGTTCCATTGTCCTTGTGAAAATAAAAGGTAAAATGATCGAATATATATGATGATCTAATTCATTGTCTAATGTTTTAAAAGTGTTTTTTCAGATAAAGTTTTGTAAATTCCCAGTTGATTAAATTTGTTATTTCAAAATTTGACTTTTCTACACCTACTCAGTTTAGGTAACACCCTAATGTTTGTTTAGTTGTCTAGTTGATTCTAGTAAAACTACAGCAGAGGAGGATATCTGGTCTAATTCTGTAAGAAGTGATTTCAAAAGGAGTCTTTTTCTGGGAATAATTTCTATTTAATGGTTGCAGATAAAGAACTATGTTGACAATAGAAATAATTTTTAAAACTCTGGGGAAAAATACAATAAATAATTTTTAAAGCTCTGAAAAAATCCTGCATTTACATTTACATAATATTTCTTTTCTTTAGACAGTTTCAGTCTCTGTGTCTGTACTAACACTCAGCTGCATTGCTTTGGATCGATGGTATGCAATTTGTCACCCTTTGATGTTTAAAAGCACAGCCAAGCGGGCAAGGAACAGCATTATAATTATCTGGATTGTGTCCTGCATCATAATGATTCCTCAGGCTATTGTTATGGAGTGCAGCAGTGTGTTCCCAGGATTAGCCAATAAAACCACCTTGTTCACAGTGTGTGATGAGCACTGGGGAGGTGAGTGTGTCATTGACCATACAAACTGAATTTGTACTGTTATTAAGTAATAAAAATGTCAGGACATGTTAATATGCAGTCAAATCGCAGAAACATATCACAAAATGTTCTTAATTATATAAGCTTTCCTAGAACTAGTGTTTTTCAAATACTGTGAAATTTTTGTGAATTTCTTTTGTATTGCTGGGAATTAAAGTGCATTTGAAATCAGGTTTAAATGAATGAGGATGACTGGTGTCTTGACCGTGTTAATGCTTCCCAGAGGGTAGAAATGTTCCCACCCTTAAATTCTTATGCTTTTATAATTCTGTGACCAATGGACATCACAGGTTCACAAAGACTTCAGTGTTTAGCCTTAAGAAATAACTATGTAAGAACAGAATTTCTGTTTACCTGATATATTGCTTTTGCTAATTGGTGGTATTTAACTGGTCTTTATAGATATCTCCCAGGAGTTTATTTGGATGTCATTTCAGAATTTAGAGGTGTCATCGATATGGGGGTACTGAGTTAACTAAGAATTTGAAATTTTTCATGGACAAGATCATTTAATAACTTGGTGAATGTAATCACTTACAAATGAGTCTATCCAAGACTCATTTGCCCTGATTTGTAATTCTGCCCTTCCAGATTAATTTTGAATTTAACATGTTCTGTATCTGACTGCAGCTGTAAGAAGCTGCAAGTGTTGTCAAGGAGTAACTACTACTACTTTGTTTCCGTTCACAGCAAGTGGTGTGAGCCACCCACCCAAATGGTTAAGGCTCAACTCTGGTGGGCCTTGGCACACCTCCAATGCTAACAGAGTGTATGAGTTACATGGTATGACTCTGACACTGGATATAATGGCCATCAGTAATGCCATTATTCACACACAGGGAAATAAAGCCAATTTGCCAAAACATATAACTAAAAGGTGCCTGTTTAATAGCCTTGAGTCAGACTAAAACACAATCAGATTCTCTCCCAGAGCTGTCCCTGTAGAAAATTCCAGTCCTGTGAACAATTATGATAAAATACAACTAGATCACCTGTACTTAATTATCATGATAAATTAGCTTAAGCAGCTTGAACTGCTGAGGGCTCTTCCATGTGCTTTTTTGGAAGTTCCTCCCCTGCTAATGGCTTTCACAGGGCCACCAGAGGATTAATGAGAAGACACCAGCTATCACATTCCTTGTTCTTTATCTCCATCCCAGTTAGTCCTCTGGGAGCAGGCAAGGGGGCAGAGATGGCCATTAGGTCACTGGCAGTCTTTGCTGACAAAGATGTGCTGAAAGTTTGTAGGTTAGAGGAAGTCTCTGTTAAGCTGTGAGTACTGTAATTGCTGTTTCATTAGAGAGGAAAAATCTGCTCTTTACTTCTAGTGTTCTTTTTTTTCATCTGTGAACAATTTTGTATGCCCTTCTGCTGCTGGATGCCACAGTATCTGTGTGACTATTTTCTTTCACAGCATTCACTCCAAGTACAATTTCTGTCCAGTCATTTTGGCTGCAGAACTAATTATCCATGCCTTCATCACTTCAAGATTAGTTCTGCAGCAAAGATTCTTTTAATCAACCTAGAAAATGATGTGGTTCATTAATTAGGAAGTCAGGAGAGCATTTCATCAGGGAACGTGATCTCAAAATTTCCAGATCTGTATTGGCCACTTTTTGATTCCCAACAGGAAAGTGTTGCTTTTGAACTACAGAGTCTGTAGTAGCCCTAGAACTATTTTAAAGAGTGCCTTTAGTTCAGTGTAGCTGAAGTAGTTGCAGCCCACAGATATGCCTCAGCTAAAGCAGCAATTATAAAAACAACAACCACCACCAAAACCAGCAAAACAAACAACAACAACAACAAGATCCTTAAAACAAAGAACATGCCACATGTTTGCAAGACTCTGCTCCTATGGAGTGTATTTGGTCCAAAACAGGTTATGCTGTGAGCCTTCACGTGGATGTTTGAAGAGATAGAAAGGGGTATAACAAAGGCAAATACTTGTGTATAGGGTTAAGTCCTTTTTATGTGCGGCTTCAGAAACGAAGTGCAAACACTCCATTATTTTTTTTAATTTTTATTTCTATTGAACATGAAAAAATAATCTGAGGTTTTCTGAAATGGGAAGCTTTTCACCCCACTAAAAGATAATAATCCTATTTTTATTCTACTGTCTTTTTAATGAATTATTCTTCTAATGACAGTGCATCATCACTGCTAGTTATTCTCCTGGTGTATTTCAGATATCCATTAAAAATAATCCTTTCCACGTTCTAAAAATAGCTTTTCACAGTAACTTGAAAAAAGAATCTTTATATGCATTAAGTTACAAGTAGATTGCTCAAATCATGGAGTTACTTAATAAATATCGTGTTAACCATATTTTATCAATGAGAATAAAATATAATGTATAACATTGTATATAACATATACATATAACATAATAAAATATAACATATAACACATCCCTTTCAGACTATAGAGAATAGAGTGTAATTATAAAAATGCTTTCCATTATATTGAAAATGTCTAAGGACTCTGAGTTTGGCCAAAGCAGAGAATATGCAGGTTTTCTACTGAAAAACAAGGTTCAAAATCACAAAGGCCCCCAAACAGAATAACAAAAGAATATGGTAACAGGGCAGCAGTTTGAAAAGACTGAAAAACTTCCTTAAAGCCAGAAGAAAAAATAAAAAGCTAATGTTTTCAAAGAAAATAGTTGTGTTTTTGTTGGATTTTGATTTGCCTTTTTTTTGACTGTGGGAATATTGAAGGTCAAAGAAAGCTAAGTATGAAGAGACTGAAGGAGAAAGAAATTCATGTTGCTACAAATAACCCGTATTTGTAAAGAGAAAGTGGACTTATAGATACCTCACCTAATCAAGAGACCCTGAGAAAATCCTATAGGAGAGTTATTTTAGAGGAAAGGGATTGTATTTGTGTGTTTATTGCTTTGTTTAGAACTGCATATAATTTATGCTGTTTAAAATTAGGCTGCATCTGATAAAATCTTTGCATAGCATCGTGTATACCATATGTCCCAAGGATGTTAAACTGTGATTTTTCAAGGTTGGGACAGCAAAAAGGGGGTGCCTAATGACACTTTCCAAAGTGTTTCAGAAGTATATTGTAATTCTGGGAACTCAGGGCCACTGAAACATGAGGTGCTATGGAGGACTAACGGGAAGCTATGTCCAGGAAAATGTCAGAGATGCTAAAGCAGGATACAGCACTGTACCCTACCCAGACTTAGGACTAGCTGCTGAAGACCACAGAAGTTTGATGAGTGTCTGGAGGGAAGGTCTGATCAGCTCTGTGACACTTGGGCTCCTTAACAGTGAAGAAATAGTCGCCTCCCTGACTAATAAGATTTCATGCTGTTGGAGAGCTGCCAGTGACTGCAAATGGTGCAATAGTTCAGCCTAAAACAGGGCTCAATTTCTTTTTAATTGCTTCTGGCATTCCTGAATGTAAAATTCATTGCCAATTCTAGGCTGAGGGTTTTTCATTTTGATTAAGGTCTAATAACAATATTTTATTTGGGAATGCAGAAGAATCCAACATGTGACCTATGCAAGCACAGTTAAGGAGCCAGAGTTGGCCACATTTCTATAATAGTCTGTAATTGCTATGTGCTGAATTTGATGATAAAGTGCCAAAATAAAAGAAATGTATATTAAATGAGTTCACCATGTGTCCAAGTCAGCTAAATACATTCTCTTAGAGCTGCTCAAGAAAAAAGTGTTAGCCAAAGTGCGTTAGCCAAGCCCTTCACAAATTATAAAAAGAATATGGAGATAATCCTTTCCCAAAACTGGGTTGAATGGAAACAAAGGGAAGACTTTGTGTTCCATTTCCTCTTACACTACTCATACAATAGTAAAATACACATTGTCTTAATACTGGAAGACAAATAGCTGGAAATTGCATTAATACAGGAAGCTTTATACATCCTGTTTATTGAAGTGTTCAGAATTTAATGAAAAACTTGTGGTACATTTTAATGCAGACAGAAGTCAGATTATTTCTAATACTAAAATTATGCTTGCTGTTATTGCACATTGATAACTCAAGCATAATATATTAGATTTCAAAATGTAATTTTAGTATTAGCTAACCATAAGTATTCTGACATAGGAACATAGTTTGGAAAGGACTGCATTGTGTGGTCGAATTTTCTCTACTACGGGCACCTAACATACCTATTGATTAAGCTTTATTCTAAAGTATGCACTTTTAGCTGCATTGCTTCTCTATTAGTAACTCCAAAACCTTATAGGTATCTTCCTGAGAGTAGGGGGCATGGGAACTCTACTGATGCTCAACAAACTTGATAGTTTTGTTTTTCCCTATTCCTAAAAAAGCTGTCAAGAGTACCAATTTCATCATGCACCTATGGCTTAAGGGCATATTTCATTTGCTAGACATGCAAAACCTTTTGAGTCTGTTTTTTTCTCAGTTTGTTCATACATATATATATATACACACACAAATACAGTATATTTCAGTATAATTACAGTATATAAACATATATCTGGCAAAAATCCAGAAGTTGTAGTTCCAATCTACCTCCTTGCTTCATTGAATGACAATTTGGGACTGGTAGTCAGTGCCGAAAAGGAAGCCTTAGAAAAGTTTAAAATTTGTTTGATAACCCCCTGCAGTAGAAGAAGAAGGCTTGTTTTATCGTATTGATTCTTTATCAGGTGGAGTAATTATACTGTATGAACGAAGCTGACTAGGAATGCTGACCTCAACCCTGCCCAACCCCCATGACCACCTGTTTACTTTATGCTCCCTTCTCTCTTTTAGGTAAAATAGTAGCCAGAGACATGCGAATTGTTATTTTATTTCTAAAGAGATGGTTATTCCAGCTGAGAACAATCTCCCCCTGTCCTGAAACCCATTAAGTGACCATGGAAGGCAAAGACACTTTTCTCTTCTTCTGCTTGGCAGTAATAGGTTCAGTAGTTCCAGTCAGGCAGCTGATATATCACCAGGACCATAGACTGATGTCCAGAGATTGATGTTCTCATTCAAGGAGCCTGGAACTTGCCCATTTGATAAATGAATAGTATCCAAAGCCAGCCCTTCCTCCTTCTTGCTGCTGTGATTGTCAAACAGCTTTAAAGCTTTTCTTTGGCTTGAGAAGCTAAACAGAGTCATGCTTCTTAGGGAAAAGTTCTGTAAAGGGCTTTGCCCTGGATGGAGGAGGGACAGGTTTCCTTTGATGTTTAGCAGCTGGCACTTTCCAGGTGGCTAAACTTCAAAGGCAAGTGTTAGGATCTTCCTCCAACCTGGTCTTCAGTTCTTTGTAGATAGCTAGGCTCATTTAATGTTTCACTTTACTTGGAATGCTAAACTGGAAGTCGTAAACTCCAGATGGCCTTTTAAATATGTACCATCCTTTTACCTGAAAGGGGCCTGGCTGCCTGCAGAGCACTGATGAGGCAGGTGGCACCTCCTTCTGAGCAGAAAGAATGTACTTTCAATTCTGACCTCCCATGTTCCCAGTAAATCACATTACTCCAGTTTCTCCATAGTCTCTCCACCTTTGAAGCATGCATGTCAGTATTTTCATGTCTAACAGGACTGCTGTGAGGCTACATTTTCTGGAATGCAAAACCAAGTTTGAGATCATCAATCAATATATAATCTCAGGTTATCACCAATTATAAAAAACCTGTCCCAAATGGTCTGGCTCTCCCAGGGACACTGACAAGAGCTAGTAGCTGCAGCTGCTAGTTAAGAGTTGGTAAGCTGGTTTGCTAAAAGATCTTAGAGCAAGTAAGGAGTCAAATACTGACCATCTGAATTTTTTAACCCTGATTCATCAAAACTATCAAATGTCAGTGGCAACATCTCTATTACCTTTGCTAGGAATGAACGTGGGCTGGATATTGCTACAGCAAATTTCCATCTCCCTGATACTGAAGTTTTTCTGACCAGTGAACCAGCTGGCACTTTCAGGTCCAACGATGAATGTGAGATTACTTGAGTCTGCATTTGAGAGCGAACCTGGAGTTAACATGATGATGTCCTCTTCCCTGCTATGAGAGTTATGGGCCGAGTCTTTGTATATCCTTGTCTGATCAAACTCTCAGAGATTCTCCTGGCATGTAGAGAGATCACTTCTTTGGTAGGGTCTACAATCTCAATCACTTTAAGAGGCAGAAAATAAGTTTGGCTCACCAAAATTTTGATCTCATGCAACTCTTCTTTTTCTTTTCCTTTTTTTTTTTTTTTATTAAAAATACAATTCATGTAGAGTTTCACTTGCAGATCTTATTACCCTGAAACATGCAGAAAATCTGGAAATTAACATCAACTTTGCTTCTTTACTCTAGTCAAGATGAAGTGCTTAGGATTACCATGCAGTTCAACTGCTCATGGGGTGCACAGTTTCTCTTCTATGTATTGTCACTCTCCATAATGTTAATTCCTTTTCTGAGGCCATCCGTATACGTTAAGTTGTAATTAATATTAACGTTTGGTAATAGCAAACTACATTTGACGTTACAAAAGAGAAAGCAAGTTTTCACGTACTGCACATTCTGCTATAAGCTGATGATCAAGCTTAAGATCCAGCATTCTTAAAACTCAATACATTCACAACAGTTTTAAGATGTTTGTCTCTAAGCAAATAACATTCATAAGTTGTCTTTTTAAAAGAGATACATTGGAAACTAAAACATAATGGTAGCAAATTCACTATTGTTAAAGCTGAGTCAAAAAGAACCCTGGAGATTTCCTAGGTTTAAAGCACTTGAATGTATTAATTTTTTTTAATGTAATCATAATAATTAATCACTGAGTCTTAATCATATATATTCTTCCACCAAAAAGAGATTTAACTCTTCTCCCATCAGTCCTGTGTGCTGTAGTCTGTATTCAGTCTTTATAGGTGAGAGACTGTGCAGTTTACTCACGGATATATAGTAGCCTGTGCAGAATTGAAACTAAAGACAGTTATACAACCTGTTAAATATGTCAACGGTGAGGTAGGTTGGATATTTAGTTAGCTATTTTTAGATAACCAAATTTTTATCTTTCACTGTTTTAATAAAAGGCAAAACTTCTGAAGACTTCATACCTAAAGTAATAATGTGGTAAGAAATCAATAATGTGATATAGGAGATCCTTGAGATAAAAGCATCTTTTTAATAGAATGTATCTAGAAGTGATTAAAAAAGCAATCTTGACCATAATATTATTGGATACATCTTCCATTGTATCCTATTATGTTGAAAAATACATGCGTATCTATATAAACAATTTGTCTTAAGGGGATTTTGAAATGTATGTATATTTAAATGCACTTTTTCTATTCGAATTCTCTTTCCAGCTGAGGTTTACCCCAAAATGTATCACACGTGCTTTTTTCTGGTGACATACATGGCACCCCTGTGTCTTATGGTGTTGGCCTATTTGCAGATATTTCGAAAGCTGTGGTGTCGCCAGGTAAGTCACTCAGCACTGGCTCTGTTTGTTTGCTGTTGTGACTTTGTGCAGATTCCTGTGTACAACCTTTTTCTGTATAAACCCCATGTTTTCACTTAGGGATGGTTTGCAGCCACCTTGGATAGGCATTGAGGGGCATTGAAAAGTGAAGGCAGTCAGGCTGAATGTAAAGCCTTCTTGCTCATATCTGTAAAGGGCTTAGAAGGAGAAAGAAAGCAAAAGGCAACAGAAAGATTGATTACAGACAGAAGAAAGAGCTCTGAAATGCTTACTGAAATACCTTAGGTGACCTTATTTATACCGATAAAATCTCCTGTAGCAGTCAAAAGTTAAGACTGACCTTTTCATTTTGTTATTTTTATTTTTCCTAATCAGTTTGATAGCAGGTCCAATCTGAACAAAATCTAAACTAGAAAGTCCAGCTATCAGAACTGGGAGACTGGAATTGCCTGATGTGAAGCTGGCTGTTATCAGTAACATTTGATGGGAATTGTTGACAAATGATTGACACAATTGACATGATTTCTAATGCAAACATCTGTTTTTTTAAACTTCAAATTAAAAATACAGGAAAGAGAACAAGAATACGAAACAAAAAAAAACCCCAAACCAAACCAACAAACAAAAAAAACCAAGCGGGTAAACACATAAAGAACATTTGAATTTAAGTGGCAAAAAATGATGTAATTTTCTTCAGGAATGCTTAAGAATCATTTTGTGGGTTGGAAAGGACCTCTGAGATCATCAAGTCCAACCCTTGATCCAACACCGCTGTGGTTACTAGACCATGGCACTCAGTGCCACATCCAGTCTCATCTTAAAAACCTCCAGAGATGGTGAATCCAGCACCTCCCTGGGCAGCCCACTCCGAAGTCTGATTACTCTCTCTGTATAAAATTTCTTCCTAATATCCAACCTAAACTTCCCCTGGCACAGCTTAAGCCCGTGCCCTCTTGTCCTACTGCTGGTTGCCTAGGAGAAAAGACCAACCCCCACCTGGCTACAACCTCCTTTCAGGGAGTTGTAGAGAGTGATGAGGTCTCCCCTGAGCCTTCTCTTCTCCAGGCTAAACAGCCCCAGCTCCCTCAGCCTCTCCTCATAGGACTTGTGTTCAAGAATCTTTTCTCTCTCACCGATATGTCTGATACCATCCAAATCTGAGGCTGTCCTGAGTAGGCCATAATATCTACCACATAAGTAACGTTTTTCATGCCATTGAAATTGATTCATCAGAAAAATCACAAGTAGACTTTAGGTTTCTAAATATACATATGACAAAAGTAAAAATCAAATATTATATGGACAGAATATATGTCTTGCAAATAAGTAAAGAACAGGGGATACCAAATCCACTTTAAGGTATTTTGCTATCATCTATACATCATAACAGCAATTATTCTCACTTCTAATCAGATTAGGTTAAACTAGAATTGCTGTTTATCGTGCTCTTTAAATTATTATTTTTGCTTTTAATTTCTTACATTCATAAGATTAACTAACAGAATAGCTTGAAGGTAAATTTAACCTTTACAATTTGAGGGGGCCTTTTAACAGAACAAAGGATTTCCCTGTGTGGTTTTGTAATTGAGTTCAGTCTGACATAGTTCTAATATGCTCTGCCTTGATGAATCTGTCCTGTATCACTCAATGACTTTTTCACTGTATTCCTTCTTAACCTACTCTTCTATACTTTCTTTACAACCTACCTAGTCTCTCAAGCTTTTAATTAAGTACATTAATGCAAAGCAGTTCTTCTTAACCTGCATGTAGCTTGAAAATGCTGGTTCAGATTCAGAGCAGAAGTTGAATGACTGAAAACCAATCTCTTTTGTTGGATTGCCCCATCCCCCTCAGGGGTATTAGCTGGTCTACTTCTTCACAATGTTTCTTCTCCCTATACATCTTGCAAGCTATCAAGGCTAGGATGATCCTTTAATTTTCAGTGGTAAAAAGCTAAATACTTCTATAGGCTTAGTGCTATCAATGGTGCCAAATTACAGGTGTGTCTTTGCCTGGCATAGATGATAGCACTATGTATAAGAGGCTGCACTAAGTGAAATTAAAGCCACTGCACATCTATTATCAATTGTTACTTGGCTGAGGCATCAGGCATTTTTCTAAGTGCAGCAGGTGTGCCATAATCAGTCATGTAGAACAAATTAATGTAGTGCTCTAAATGTCTTCTTTGATAATAGTTTCAATTAAGAAATCATGCTGTTTACTAGAACTTCTGTTAAATGTAATGATCCTATTGCAAGGTACAATAAGTCTTACAGATGTACATGATAGAAAAAACAAAACAAATGGTATATGTTTTCTATGTCTTAAACTTTTTCTAAAGGTTCTTTTTTAAAAGGTAGTGTGTCATGCATGAAAATTTTCAGATGAAAAAAGTTAAGATAGATTTACTAATTATTGTTACCAGTACTTTGTGTAATAGCTCTTAAAACTTCTGATCTTGGAACATAAGCTTTACAATCTTTGAATTAATGATTCACCTTTGTAAAGACAAGAACAATGATGCAACAACTACTGGGGATTTTGAGTAATTTATTTTAATTGTTAGAAAGGAAGAAGTGACTTAGAAGGCTCTTGTGCATTTTAAGTAGGTTAAAAGTAACTTTGGAACAAATAAGACTGAATGGACTTACAATGAAAGTGTTGATACACAATTTGCTTTAAATTCCAAGTATGCTTCAATTTACTGATGTCCAAACGCACTGATACTAAAGCCTACTTGTACTAATAACTAGGAACTCTACCCATTTTCATGTTTGTAGTTGAAATATACCCTTCCAATCTTTGCAAGTTGATATTACATTTGAGAGATTTTCTTTAGTTATAAACCCCTTGATAATTATTTCAGGGGATAGAGAAAAGGTGCATAAGAAAATAGCTGTTATTTAGTACCTGTTTGGACACAGCTAATAGGCTTTTAGTAAAACACTGGAATTACACAAATTCTCCACAATTATCTCTATAACTGATTCATTACAAAAAAAAGTAAATATATACATTATGCTCCCATGTGTATACTTGTACATACATAATCATAGAAATATTTATCTCGGAAATACTCTCAAGATCATTGAGTCCAACCATAAACCTAACACTGCCAAGTCTATCACTAAACCATGTCCCTAAGTGCCACATCTACATGTCTTTTAAATACCTCCAGAGACGGTGACAGCCCCTTCCCTGGGCAGCCTGTTCCAATGCTTGGCAACCCTCTCTATGAAGAAATTTTTCATAAATTGGATAATACCCAATCTAAGCTTCCCCTGACTCAAGTCAATTTCCTCTCATTTGATCTTGTAATGCATGCGTGTATGTTTTCATAAATACATATCTGTAAATCACAGAATCATAGAATCAGCCACGTTGGAAAGGACCCCTGAGACCATAAAGTCCAACCCTTGATCCACTACCACCACAGTTACTAGACCATGGCACTAAGTGCCACATCCAGTCTCATCTTAAAA
>JAWWLV010000121.1:90713769-90741307 GCA_035041135.1 Platyrinchus mystaceus | reverse complement strand
ATGGAGAGGAAAATCAGGGCCTAAACTGTATTGCAGCTAAAGCTGCAAAGGACCTAAAGCTGTATTGCAGCTAAATAGAGGGAGGCAAAACTACGTTGATTCTCACCACACATTTGCCCACTGTAGTTTCTCTGTGGTGTGTAGTGTGAGGATGATCTGAATGATTTCCTCTGAGCCCCAAAGGCAGACTAATGGGCTGTTGAACACTTTGAATCTTCTTTGCAAATATATTAATGGTAAAACACAAATTAGCCATGCTCTCTCATTTTACATGTCAAGTAATGATTCAATCATTTAAGCCTATGATTGCTCAATTAATTTTTTTTATATATTTAATTAGTCAACAGACTACCTATATCATGATTCCATTAATCATTCTAGTTTGTTCATTCTGTCTAGCCAAGAATAATTTAATCTTCACACCACACCTCACATATCTTCTATCTTTCTCCAAGATGATGAAATTGTGGTTTCCTACATGAGAAGAGCATCTGGGTGATTTGTGCTAATTTTGCTTTAGATAGCTCCTTTTTTTTTCTAATCTATGAAGTTGGATGAGATGTGATTTACAGTACAATTTTTTTCATGAGTCCTTTTTATGATTGACAGGAAAATTTAGAGAAGAATTTAAAGCAGCATTTTCCTGTTGCATCTTTGGCAGCCACCGTGACGAACGGTTGACCAGAGGTCATGCCAGTACAGAGAGTCGGAAGTCCTTGACCACCCAGATCAGCAATTTTGACAACATTTCAAAACTTGCAGAACACGTTGTATTAACCAACATAAACACAATTCCATCAAATGGTACTGCACCTATTACCTGCTGTTACTGTATTTGTCCCTATGTCTTCTGTTCCTGTGAAAGTAAAATCTAATTGTGCATACAACAATATTTGGATATGAGCACACAGAGAGAAAAAGGGGTTTACAATTAAGGACTGACTATAAGAAAAGTAAATTAAAAGAAATGTTTTATAGATTATGCTACAATTTTGGTTATATATTGATGAAACAAAATTTCATCACATTAATTTCAAAATCTGTGTTGCAGTTGGGGAGGGGATAAAGTAATCATATTCTATATAAATATTTTCTTTGGATCCTACTTCCTTTAGACTCCTAATTAAATAAAGAACAATTACCTGAAAGTAAGAAAAAAATTTTCCTTGTCATTGGAATTTGTTTATAAACAGCTATATTCTACTCTGAGCTAATTATCTGAAGTTGTGGCATATTTCATGACAAAGAGTTTAACCAAAACTTTGTGTACAGGTTGAACTCTCTGCATATCCTTTACTATTTCAAATTATCTGCTTAGCATGCATTCTGGTGTGAGTTAGGCTGATCAAATAAGAAATTCACATTAATTTCTTTTCCAACATTTTATGTTCTTTTTCCTGTTGGGTAGGTTATTGCATGTGTTCAGGAACAGCTGGGAAGTCACTTTTTACTTACTACAGAAGGAATGGGGGTTTTTTTGCCCGAATTCAATAGTATTGCCTATATCTATGGCACAAGCAAAGTTACAACCAGCAAACCCAGATGAAAATGTACCTGTAGATTTTGTTTTACCCTTTGTCTCTTATTTGTTATAATTATCTTCTCTCTGCCTGTCCCGTGCTCATGGCAGGGGGGTAAGTCTAGATGGTCTTTACAGGTTCTTTCCAACCCAAACTATCAATGATTCCATGACTGACTTGTACACAGGAAGCTGTAATGGTCTGCTGGTCACAGTGGCATCTGGATAAGGAACCACAGAGCAATTTATCAAACAGTGCATATTAAATAAGTAGTAGTAGAACATTAAAATGTTTAAAAGTAAAAAAAAAAAAAAATAATAAAGAAAAAGAAGTCAAGGTTTATGCATCAGAAATGCCCCTAGTCTTCAGTCAAGAAGCTTTCACTTAAAATTTACAAATGCAATTTTGAACATTTTCTGGAAGACCATTTTGTTAATAGGCCATCACCTGCATAGTGTCCAGAGAGCGACAATCAGAGGGTGAGTCAGCGAGCTACCTAATACAAACAGTAAAATGATCTTAGAATCTTTATTTTTTTCTACAGATATCCCAGCTGTGCTCAACCCATTGAAATCAATGGAACTGCATCTCCACATACCAGGAATGAACATGACTTCAAATATAGATGAAGCCATGAGGGTTTCTGCAGAAGACACTCTCAACACAGAGAATGCAGAGTGGGATAAATTCATCCCTAGCATAACGAAACTTACCTCAATGGAGTTACAGCAAGGATGACTTTGGCTCAATACACTACAATCACCAGAGAGTGGCACATGCTTTTAGGTGTGGTACAGACTACAGCAACTGGACAAAGGGATTCCTTCAAAATAACTGCCTATCCTATTTTTTCTCAGTCTTACAGAAACCTCCTTACCTCAGTATGAGCTAAAGAACATGTCTTTACAAGTCTTTTTAAAGATTGTATTGTATCATACTTTGTAAATACTGTAGATATTTATTTTTATATATTTTAGATGCTGTAGAATGTTCTAAAATGTATCATATAAAGAAATCTAAGTATTTGAAAGAAGTCTCAAACACCATTTATTTATATCCTCTTTCTATAAATTACTTCTATAAATTCTATGTTCATTATGGAGCTTTCACTTCTGATTGATTTTGGAAGAGTCCACATTACTTTTCCAAGCACAGACATGCTTCTGAAGTGTGAACCCAAAGTGCTGAAAGTCACAGATGTTTTCATAAACTTACACTAAAAGCCTTTCTTTTTTTCTTGAAACTTGAGTGCCTAAAAAGTAACTATTTAAATAAAACTTATGTGATGCTCAATGGTGCTATAGGCTCAAAATTCCTGCTCAGGCCAATAGGAATAACAAGTGTCAGCACCTCTGAAGGACAAGACATTTTAACTTTTGTAGCTCATTTTAGTCCATAATATCTGCAAGTGTTGTTCCAGAAGATCTCTGAAGATCTTTAGAAAACATTGGTTATCTTTCTTGTTTTCTTGATTTCTCTCTCAACTGCCATTTGATACTAAAATTAATAAGATACAATCAATTAACAAATCTATATGCCAAGAAAATGTTGATTTTTCAACAACTGAAATAAAATATTTATCTCTGGATATTATAGAGGTTATATCTCATTGGACTGATAGATAAAGCACTCACTGATACATTTTCCCATTATGGGATAATCCCTGGCCTAGGGCTTCCTACTATGTATTGTAATTTTTCTTTTAAAGGATGAGGATGGTGCATCACTGGAGACTTAGTTTACTAGATGAATGTGGCCTATTGGTTAGAGAAAGGCTAATCTGTCAGAATTACCCTGTGGCACTATTCTTGTATTTCAGTTCAGATTTTTTAAAAAAAAGGGTAAGATGGGACGGAGGAAATGTTTTTCTCTAAAAAGCATTTGACATAGAAAAAAGTCTCACACATTCAAATGTTTCTAAAAAGCCAATTATTCACAGACTAGGCGTTATTTGAATAACTTATGTAAATATTTTTTCTAGGTTTTGCTTTGATCTAATGTCATGCAATGTACTATCTATCATGGCAGCTATAGTTTTATGAAGTGCTTAATCACTTTATGCTTTAGCCTCCCCCAACAGCTGTTTTACTTGACATTGTTGCAATTGCTCCCTGTTTACACTGGTGTTAAGTGAGAGAAAAAAAAAATTGCATTTGTTTAAATATTAAAGTTTTCTATTAAAAGAGAAAGAGGAGAATACTCTTTTTCAATTAAAAAAATAATAAAGAGAAATATCTAAATGGAAAGAATGTTTAAATATCAAATAATAGGAATTTCTATATTCCTATGTATAAGCTTAATGTTTGAGTATAGCTATTATGTCAATGTTATTTCAAGAAATTATTTTACTTTGTCTCTTCTAATAAAAGAAAACCCAAATAATTGTGGAAAGCACAGCAGGATTTCATTTCATAGCTATTACAGTTCCTTTACCATTAGAAGGCTATTTTTGCTCTCCAACCACAGATAATATAGAATTCTTAAAATGGGGAACAAGATATATTTTTTCTATATAATTTGAAATGACTGAACAAACAGCTGCTGAATTAAAACATTACAGAAAGAGGAAAATGGAATTTGAAGAGTCCTCTAAGTTTTTCTTTTGTCTTCATATAAGCAAGTAAAAATTAAAAAAAATAATTAAAACTAGTATAGTAACCTAGATGCAAAATAATTATCAGTAATCATTTACTTGAGACATAAAATGTCAATTATGCCCAAATTTTGGAAGGCTACACTTTCATTTCAGAAAATGTATTTTTGCTTTTCCTTGAAGAGAGAGAAAGAAAGAATGTAGAAAGTACCTGGTTATCTAAGAAAACCTGCACAGCATAGTAGAGCAGTATGTATACTTTTCAAACATAAAAGGTCACAGGTCACACACAAAAGACCAGCAAACTTCTTATGCCTTGTCAGGTGTGTTGCCTAGATCCCTGTGAGATTCACGGGGAGGGAAAGGGTACAGTATTTCTCACCTGGGCCAGGAAACAAAGAACTAAAATAACAATATTAATGATACTCATGGAGAAGTCCTAAATAGCATCTTTCTAAAGGTGGGTGAATACCACCTGCCAACACAACTTCTCTTTTTTGTGCTGCCACCTTAATGCCAGTGGGATGAATTGTGTTAGTTAAATCGATTCTGAGGTGAGAACATCAGTAAAGGTCATTGGCAGCTTTGGGCTTCTGCAGGTCCTCTGTGCCATCTTAGAAATGGAGGTTCTGGCCTTAATTTTCTCTTTTGTAACAGAAAATGTCTCTTTTGTTCTCTTTTTTTTCCTCTTTTCTTATTTTCACTTAGATCTCCAAAATTAAAATATTCCAACATTTTTAGACATTTCTTTTAGCCATAACTTTAATTTTACAGCATTTTTTATGTGGAGAAAATAAATAAAAGATGAGACATTAACAAATGATTCTGCGTATTTTTCTGGACAGTTTTTTTGAGTGAACAGCATATCTTTCAGGCAGAAATGATACAATCAGAGCTTATCTAAGATTTGAAATTCTAAAGATAGCTAGAGAGTGTTAACTAACGACTATGAACTTCTTGCCACAGACTATGGTTATCAAGTTAAAAATTGGTTAAATATGGTTATCAAGATAAAGATTTGGTTATTTTAATGAAAAGACTTTTCATTCAAACATTTCTGGATTTTCTGAAATAAATATTTTTTATGCAAATATTCATGGTTTTATTTCTTTAGTTTTAGAAAATTTGAGAATTACCTAGACTTTTTCTTCTTTAGCTCTAATATGTTTTCAGGCACCATTTCATTGCAAAGACTCCATAAGAGTTTATGGAAATCTGTTGACTTCCCGTGTATAGTAGTGGTAGGGGGTTTTTTTGCCAGTTTTAGAGCCTTTTACTCCAGAAAGATCCAAATATTTGTATACATTCAAAATATCAACCAGATGTATTTCTTTTTTAATTAAAATAATCACTGTGTGAAATAAACCAAATAGAGAGCAGTAGTTATTAATGGAGAAAGAAACAGTAAGATTTTAAGAGCAATACAGAATATAATGCTCTTTGCATGTGAAACAAATTAAAGCATCTTAAAGGAACTTCTGGACTTCTTATCCATCAGAAAAAAGAAAAGGTGATGAATAAGCATTTCTTATCCAGTGTACAAATACTGAAAATTATCTGAAAGATGAGCCTTAATTGGGTTTTATTGCCTCTAGCTGCTTTGATATTCTAATATTTCCACTGACTGCTCAGAAGCGTAGAAATGGAGTTCTCGTGCCATTGTTTCTGTTTGGCCTCAGCAGCACTGAACATGGAGTTTAAATCACAACATATTTGTTTCTGCAGATATAAATTGTTGTGCCGCTGCCGTTTTGGTACTTTGTCTCTCAACCTATTTCATAGCCTTGGAGGTCTGATATCTTGACCTGTTTCTCCTTTCCTGTTGTCACTGTAGTGATAAGCTTGTGTCCTGCAGTCACAATGAGTGCAAGATAATACCTCCTCCTCTCCACCTCCAAAAAGGCATTTCTTTTCCTTTTCTTTTGGACTGCATAGATGGTACCGTCTCGTTCTCTGATATTATCAAAATTGTTGATATCAAAAATCCATGTTAATATAAAAATCCATGTTATTAACCTGGCCAGTGCTTTATAGCAGGGCAAGTACACTAAATATTAGCTTAACTCAGTCCTCACTGTATGATAACATACTGCTTCATGTTATTACGGTTAAAGGCCAAGCCCAAGTTTGCTCTCAAACCTAAAATTTGTCTTGCAGCTAAAATTATATTCATCTCTCAGATTTTTCCTTCTACTTCTACAGGTTTTTCTGTGGATGTTGGATATATTGGGTGAAGCAATATATTATTTATTGAATGCGATTTAAAAACAAACAAATATTTAGCAATTTTGTCATTAGGAATTTAAATACATAATGCAATAAAATAAATAGGCTAAAAATCGTGTTAAAAATAACATTATATGCAAGATTGAATTTTCCTGAGCTAAACAAAAGATAAGCAAAATCCGGACTTGGGTCAAGTTTTGCTTTGTCAATAGGGACAGTATTTCAACCATTATATCTCTGATAGATAACCCGAAAGTATATCTTTTTGTTTTAAGCATTCAAGGACCAAATGCAGTTAAAAGTGTTCTGTAGTGAATACAAGATTCATGAGCAGCATGGAGAAATCAATAGGGATCTGTTGTTCCCCCGCCTTTCGGTGTGAAAGCAAAGAGCACACACTGAAGACAGCAGGTGTATGATTGCATGCATTATGGTTGATTTATTTTTCATTGAGTACCAAGTCAGCTCCTGACTTTTGTATGGCAAACTGTTTTTTTGATGTATTTTAGTGAAACTCTTGAAGTTAGACTGGTAATCCAGTCTGGATCTAGATTATAGACTAGTTGTTCCCCTTGTCTGAGTCTTACGTATTCCACAGGTCTTCTCTCTCTTTTACAGATCTCAGGTGTGGTCCTACTCCACACTTGAGATGAAAACAAACAAACTCACTTCTAAAACGTGTTGAAAAGTGCTTGCGGCGGATGATCGGACACAGCAACAGGCATTTTCTATAGAGCTCACAGGCAACAGCCAAAGACTTTCTCCGTCAGTTTCCCTGGAAATCAAGTGAGAGCTGAACGCGGAGGGGGTTCCAGATCCCGTGGAAAATGCCAAGGAACCGCCTCTCCCCGTGCCGGGCGGAGTGCGGGTGTGGCGGGGCGGAGTGCGGGTGTGGCGGGGCGGGCGGGGCGCTGCGCCCGGCGGGGCTGAGGAGGAGTCGGGGCTGAGGGGGAGTCGGGGCTGAGGGGGAGTCGGGGCTGAGGGGGAGGCGCCGCTGCCGCACCTGCTGCCGGCGCTGCGCGGCCCGGCCGGCCATGGCCGCGCTCCTTGGCCTCGGTAAGTGCGGGAGGCAGGAGGGGACCCCGGCCCCGCCGGGACCCGCGCCTACACACAGCTCCTCTCCGCGGGTGCCCCTTTCGGCTCCGTCCCCTCTCCTGCTCCCCGAGAGCTGTCGGGGTTCGCCCCGGCTTGGGCAGGGTCCGGCCGGCGGGCCCCGGGGAGCGCCGCTGCAGCAGGGGGAAGGTAAGGTAAGGTAAGGCACGGTGGGGCGGCGGCGCTGAGGAGACCCACAGATGGGGCGCCTTGTCTGAGTAAACAGCCACTTGTTTGCTGACCGGAGAGCGCTGGGAGCTGCTGGCAGTGCTGCAGAGAGGGCTGCTCACACTTCCTTTGGGTTTGAGCGGAGAAACAGGGAAAATCAACAAAGCTGGGACAGAAGGATTTGGTAGAAGAGAATACGAGACAAGTATATTTTTATTTCTAGTGTTTTGTTCTGAGTTTATTTATTTATTTATTTCTGTTACTCTCCCTCTTCTCAAAACCCCACTGTTGTAAACTTGTATTCCACTGTCAAAAATATTTTGTGGGTAGTTCTTCCCAAGCTCTTCTTAGAGTAAAATTGGCCTTTATTACTTTTTAACTATATTCAAAGTATATTCAGCTATAGTTTGCCGTTCTCCTTTGGAGCTAGCTATCTTGCTGGTCTTGCCATTGGATAGAAAACACAGCTTTGTTTGATGTTATTCATTGTACCTGCCAGAGAATAATTCTGCAATCTTAGGATTGCAGAACTGGGAGATTTAATTCCTCCATTCCTTAGTTCCCAATCTGCAAAATGCAGGTGCAAAAATTTTCTTTTTTCCTCCCCTTCTCACTTTAGATACCAAATTCTACAGAACATGGAATTTTACACCTGCCCAGTGAATCAGTAGACACTTGTGTAAAAGTACAGACATCTGTAGAAATTTAAATGTGTCTTCTTGTCAAAATGGGTTCCTCTAAAAGTTTTAGCTACTAACTAAGATGCCCTAAACTCTTTTAAGCAGAAAACAGTCAGTATTCCAAACACTAGGGTAAATAACTAAAGTTAATGACTAAAGTAATAACTGTAAATTTAAGCAGTTATATAAGCTATAGTGCCCTGGATTCTAAAATCGTACAGGAGAGTGTTTCATATATGCTTCTGGCAGTGTGCCCCTCCACACTGCTAAGGAAACAAATGACACATCCATAATATGTCATTAGACCTAGAGAAGCCCTTTCTTAGACTGAATTGCCTTCAATCATAGATTTTGCTACTGAGCTGTTTATTTTGCAAAAACATATCCTTGTTTTTGTGGGCACAGTTTCCAGGTGGGTTTGAAATAAGCAACAGTCTGAAATAATCCTTAAAAAGGAGCAGATGCTGCTGGTTGGCTGCTCAGTCAGTCCTGCTTTGACTATCCATTTTCAGCCACTGCTCCTCGAAAGCTGTTGGAACAGAAGAGAGACAGCACAGAGTCTTTGTACTGTGAATCGTAATCAGATGTGTAAATCTTGTGTTATGTCAGTACCTACAAAATAGGGAAATGGTCATCCAGCAAAGTACCTTTTCTTAATAAGTTCCTGGGTTTGTCATTTTGTATTGTCTTATATATAAAGTCATTTTCACCTGTTAAGTATTTGACAACTTTTTTTTTCTTCTGTTATCTGAATAAATAGTAATTTCACAATTAGACCTTTTGGAGACAGTCGTAGAAGTAAAATATTGTCTTAATGAGCCAAAATCGTTCCTATGGATGGGCCAGCTGCCCATCCCTCAATGTCAAGAGGCAGGAGCTGTATCTGTCAATCGGATTTCAAGGTTAACACACAGATACTAAAAGAGTGTTTCAGCCTGGAAGTCACTGAAATCATCACCAGTCTTGCACAGATCTGAGAACTGGCAGGAATATGTACAACTGAGGAAGGATTAGCACCAGCTATAATAAGCACATATGGCCTCTTCTTTGGCTCATAGGCGCACTAGATGCTGTTGCACCTGTCAATTATAAAGTATTAAATGTTGCTTTATATTTATCGACATGCATCCAGAAAGTGTTCCCCACAGCAGCACTATTATATCACTGGTAAACATCATTTCCAGAAGGGATGTCATCACCTCTAAACAGTAGTGGCTCTTTAAGATTATATAGATGATATAGAATTTGATACGTAATTTCTTACTCTAAAATGTATCATTGGAAAAATTTAGTTTCTCCTGGTAGGGTCTGGACAAGTCTTGAAGGAATATTTCATGCCTCTCGCAAATGATGTTTAAGGGATTAAAAAATGCTGGAAACTATGCAAATTCCATATGAATTTACCTAAACATGAGGGGGAAAAAAGGACACTTGGTCTGGGAGATGCTGTCTCCTTCAACAACTAAGGAGAACACTCGCATCAGGTGTTCAGCAGCTAGTTTGATAAAGCCTGAAATCAGTGTCTGAAACTTAATTTTGTAGAAAATAAAGACAAATGGTTACAAATTAGAAGTTGTGTTACCATGGGAATGTTGATGAAACCCCAGGTGATTTTCCTTTTCTTAGCAAGGCAATTTAATTTTCTACTGATAAGTCACAGGTGGTGCTGCTTTAAAATTTTTTACCTTGAAACCTCCATATCAGTCTTCAGTTTCATAACTGTTTTATGCAATTAACAGGCTCAGTGCCCTCAGGGAAGCAGATGAAGACATAAATTGACGGGGGGTGGGGGGTGTGCTTTCAAGAAATAATCTGTGAAGTAAAAACAAAGAGAGTGAAGAGTACTCTATTATAAAATAAAATTGCATTTCTAATCTAGTAGTTGTGTACCTGTCAAATCTCTTTCACATAGTTTATTCATAGGAATTCCAGTATAGTCTAACTTGCTGAGATTTCATGCAAATAAAATGCTGTTTCCTCTGAATTTCATACTGTCTGTCTTTCTGTAATTTATTATGGATCTCAGAACTGCATTAATTTCTATATGTCTGTGCACTAATGTCATATATAGCTATGGTTGATGTTATAATACTGGGGTAAAACAATGCAAAATATGCCACACTGCAACTTTGAAAATTTAAATTTAATTTTCCAGTTGCAAAACTGAGGAAAAGATTTGTTCTATTGAAAAGTAACTTGACAGAAAATTTGAATCTATAGATAAACTACAGTAAATTATATTTTTATAATCTATAAAAAGGAAAAAGGTGTAAAGGAAAAAGGTCAGTACAATATTTACTGTATTATATATATAACACTTGTTTCTGTTTTTACAGTTTTGTTCATGTATTTCACATGTATATCTACTGTCCAGACTACAGATTGTCTGCATTTGAGGGAGCAATGTATAAATGCTGCAAATGGATGTGAGAGTGTCTGGAATGTTATTGAGGATGCCTGCAATATTTCAGGTAATTCCTTATGGTGTATGCATCTTTATTTTGAGTTGTATGGTTGTATATTCATAGTTTATCACAGCATTGCTATGATAACTGAATGAATCATTGAGATTTCAAAGAGAAAATTATGGCAAAAGACACACAACTTCTGAAATCTTTGACAATGGCCAATGCTATTTTTAGTAACAGTCATATTGTCTATTCAATAAGGTGATAAATGAAATTTTTGCACTATAAATAAAGTCAGAGTCTGAACCAAGTCAAAAAGTCTGAATTCAGCAGAAATTATGCTCGTATGGGATCCAGTTAAACAAAGCCAGTATGCAGCTGGAAAAAAGTTCCAACTTTGTTTTACATAATTTGGAAGAGTTGATCTGCCCCCTCCCTGGAGGTGTTCAAGGCCAGGGTGGATGGGGCTTTGAGTAGCCTGGTCTAGTGGCAGGTGTCCCTGCCCATGGCAGGTGGGTTGGAACAAGATAATCTTTAAGGTCCCTTCCATCCTAAACTGTTTTATGATTCTATAATCTCACACAATACCTAGAACAATATAGTAGTTAGAATAATTCTTAAATATTGCACTGGAATAAGAAACAGATCAAATCAAGAAAGCCTCAAAGGAAGTTGTGTTTTAGGGAGGCACACTGTAATTCTTCAGTGAATAGTACCTACATGTCACAGTAATTCACTTGCAGGAAGTGATAGTATGATAAAGTGCAGGTTACAACACGGCTAAGCCTCCTTGAATTGTTAAACACATAAATGAGGGCAGAAAATCAGTCTTTTTCTCTGTTTGTTGCACTTCCAATATTCGATGCTTTATTTCCAAATAAACTATGTTTTAAGTAGGGAAAGACCAGGTGTTGTAAATTTGACCTGAAACTCATTTTGTCTTCTGTGGTTGTTCAGATGAAAATGTTCCTTTCTCCAAATGCCTATTATCTTCTTGAACAATTCTTGGCTGTCATTTACCACTTCTCTCTTCCTTTAAATCTGTCCAAGACCTTGCTGTTACATGTTGAGTGTTCATCTTCCAGGTGCTGTGAATATGGAAGGGAGGAGAAGAGTCACACTATAGTCTGATAGTGCCATTAGACCAAGCTAGTAATGACACCTTTATTGACTGATAAATGTCAAGGGCCTTGATCTGCTGCTACATCAGCACTAGCAAATGATAAGGGCCAGGGACTCTTTTCTGACTGAATTCACCTGTCATGGGCAGCATGTAGAGGTATCTTTATCTCCATGGAAACCTCCCTTCTGCTTATAATGACATTATTTGAACAGAACCAGCTATGTCCTGTTGCCATAATCTGTTCTGAGCCTCAGCTGCAGCAGAGTTGACAATGTGAATGCCACTCTGCCTGTCTTGATGTCAGGAACCGACCCCATGTTTGATTTGTGAGGGAAGCCAGGCAGCAGAAGTTGCTTGGCTTCATGGTCAATAAGCCATTGCTAAAACATTCACCTGCGGTGTAATCTACCTGAGTGAGTGCCTCTGTCTGTCTGATTTGTTGCATAGATTTGATGTCCCAAACGTCCCAAGTCACAAGGCAATATTTAAAGTAATTAAAACAGAAAATTCTCTGAGAGGTCCTTCTTTGTGTTTCTTTTTCCAGATATTTATCTGCTTTGCACAGAATGTCTGAGTACTTTTAAGAATAGATGGAGTAAATGAAAAATACATGATAACGTAACGGTTACAACAGTCCCCAAAGAAAATTAGTTTCAGCCCATGTTCTATTGAGCTTTTAAATATTTTATGTGAAATGAAACAGTTTCAAAAGATATGGCTGCTGTTCGCAGAAAAAAAAAAAGTATTGGAATATGCAGTACTTTCAGGCTCAAGTGACCTAAAGATGAGCTCTCTAGAATCAGACCTCTTCCCCAAATCACAACAAGTTGAATTTGCTTCTCTCACATCATTGACAAAGTCATTAGCACTAAGACTGCTTGACATAAAAATTGGGATTTGTGCTGTAGCCTATTAATGATTATGCCCTGCAACCAGATCAAGTGGACCAGCATGACTACTTCTGTGATCTCCCCTTTGGATGTGCTGCATTATCCCATAATATACCGTTTATCTTACTTATCATCCTATATACTTATTCATTGATATTAAAGGTATTTGTAACTCAGCCAGAGAAACTGTACAGAAATAAATTCTTCTTATTTGGTTTTGCATCTGTATGTTTCCTTAGGATAATAGCTTTTGGCAAGGACTCTCCAGCATTGCAGAGCACTCAGCTATTGTGTTGGGTCTAGGACAAATTATACTAAATGTGCTTATTAGGTACCATGATCCCAGAGCATGTAAATCCAGTCAGACAGCAGTGGTACCTCTTAGAGAGCTCACAGAAAGAGAGAGAGAAAATCTACCAGCAGCATTATTAGTAAGAGTAACATTATACTGTCTGTCATGTGCAGGTCTAAAAACTTCATGGATGAACTGTAGGAATGGAAAAGGCTCTTTAGTTCTGAGCACAAATGTGTTACTTGAAGGTAATAGCCAATGGGGAAAATATTTGTTTTGTTAGTTTCTTTATGCAAAACCCAACTACAAATGATAGTTACGCTCCTACTCTGTGGTATGAGTTCAATAACTAGACTGTGGTCTCGCCAGTGCTAGAGGGGAAAACCAAGGACTTTCTTCTGCAGTCTTCAAATGCAATTCCCACTGAGACGACTGAAAAGCTGACTATGCAATAAAGAGATTATCACTCTGGAAGTGTCAGCTTCTACTCTGTCATGCTTTTATCTGTGGTCTCGTGTACATGAATTATGTACCTATAAATAAATCTAATTATGGATAATGGTTCCCAAACATTAGGAAGCACATGTGTAAGGTAAAATATATTACCTAGAACTAATCACTGGTAAAGCAGCAATAATTGAAAACCAGCAATAAAATATTTTCCGCTGTTCATCACAGCTGAATCAATACAGTGTACAAACAGACAAATACTGATAATAAGTTATTTCGACACAGTTTTCAAAAAGTCAGGCAAGGGAGCCCCATAAATCTGATGTGCTTCCTGGTTCTGTCTCTGCCATCTGTATGTTTGTAGCCCCACAACCTTCCTCTCACCTGGTTGTCAGCTGCTGTGACTCAGCTCACAGCACCTGGGGCCATTCTGAACACAGCCCTGGGCCCGACTTCTGACTATGACATGTTAGTGTCATGAGCACAAGTGAGCTAAGTGAGGCTGGGGTGCTGTATAAGATATAGTAGGTTTGTGGGTTTTATTCTTCTACCTCTATTCACCTCCACTCTTGAAGTGTCCTCAGGATCTTGAAGAAGATAGTCATAAATTTTGTAAATAAGCTAATTTTTACCCAAGCCCCTCCTCATCTTTGTTTCTCTCTTTCTACCCATGAATTCTCCTGAAATTCTTCTATTATCCCTTACCCAGTAAAGCATAGAGGAGAACATCTACCCACCTTCTTGAGCCTCCATAGTTCCCATGTCACCGTATTATTTCCACCCTGGTTTCTTGGTCAGGGAATATTCTGTGTCCATGACCTTCCGCAGATCTTCTGATCTCCTTGGCTACTGAAAGTGTGAGGGCTAAGGGTCAGGGTCATGCTCTACTTCTGAAAAGGCAAGTTGAAGATGGGGCTGGAGAGACACAGGCAAGCCCAGGCACCATCACCTCCTCCTTTGCTTATACAAGGGGTGAAGTGGGAACAGAGGCTGGGAACTGCAGCTCTTGCTGGCCTGTGACATTCCCCTGTAGCAGTGCATTTTTTGATACACCCCCAAACCCTCCTTAGCAACAGCAACTGGAGAAAGGGCAGTGCAGACACTGTTTGAAAAAGGGGTGGCAGGATGTGGATGTGCCTTCTGGAATAGCTGATTCTTGTTCCTTCAGGCACAGGCAAAATGCAGTTTCCTCTTGCAGAACTTTGCCTAGATTGCTTTCCACTGCTATTTGTGACAACAACATATAAATGATGTTAAAACTAATTGCATTAAAGCTTGCCCATGGTGGTGGTGGCACATGGCTTCTCACTTTGCAGTTTTACTGGAGTGCACAGTCTCTGCTGCTCCAGGGTAGTGGGGATGCAGCAAGGCAGGAAGCCAGACAGCAATGTTCACAGGGCAGAAAAAATAGCCGATGTGCTTGGTAGATAAAAACTGATCCTCATGCTGCCCTGTGATCTGCTTGGATCTCATGAGCCATGTACTCCTTATCTGACATACTGCAAGACACTATCTATGAGGTAAAGAGAGCAAATATGCTGGTTTGGGGACCTGCCTACCTGTTTGGACAAGGCAGATCATGGCTTTAACAAAATAAAACTTTCTTAAATGGTATTAAACTGCTGCTTATGTAACTTTCTTAAGTAATGTGTAACTTTTTTAATGAATAATAAATAATAAAATCCTTTGAAAAACTTTTAGCTCATAAAGTGGAGGGTTGATTGATTTACCTTTGTACATGAACTAGTATATGCTCTTTATTTTTATTACACATACAAGGAAAATATGACCTGACAGCCTGTGTGTGTGTGTGTCTTTGTCATTGAGTCCAAGTGCACGCACAAGCAATGGGCTTAAAACTGGACTGGCAGCCTAGGGCTTCTGCATATTTTTTTATGTTTTCTCCCTTATTTTTATTATAAAAAAACTAAAAATCAGAATATTCTTGGACTAATTTAAATTTGTTATCATTCTCAGGCAGTGAAGTGGTTCTGTAGAGTAGCTGTCCAAGGGTATATCCAAATGGCATTTGTAGGCTCGTGCCATCCTGACATGAGTGAGAGAATCTGAGTTAGTGCTGACATCTCCTCATCCTGGGGTTAGCATCACCATTATCACATGACTGGGTCTGCCATCTGTGTCCTCTCCCTCACACTCTGTTATGTGGCAGTGCCTTAGCCTGCCCTGTGAATTCCTGTCCCTATACCAGCCACCTCATTTCTACACAGGACCAAGATGAGTCTCTCAGGGCCTCAGTTCAGGATGTGCCCCTCCACTCCTGTGGTCTCTGTGCCTCATCTACTTAGATAAAAGGTATGAGTTAAAGGTTTTATGTACTTTGTAAATGAGAACAGATATTCTGGCAATGGGTCAGATCAAATAAAAGAAGGTAATATTGTACTTGCAACTTTATTATATTACTCTGAATATTATTTAAAATTTGTAAATTATGACAGGTTTTCAAACAAAATTAAGTGCAAGACATCTTCTGTTGGCAAAACATATTATTTCTGTGAGTCAATTGAATTGTTTTATGCAAACATATCCCTTAAGCGCTCATAAACATTAACAACGTTATAATTTTAATGGTGAGTTCTAGGTAATAAGTGCAAGGCAGAAGACACTGTTGGATGTAATAGAATCATCCGGGTCCTGGCTGATGAATACCCAGAATTTAAAAACTGTGTCTGCACTACAGACAATATCTGTAGCATCACGACTTTGCTTGGGAAACAGTGCAGCATTAATAAAGGTAACTAAACATAAAGTTTTAATTATGAAGACCAAACCGAGAAATTCTATAACCCCCATTTTAACTGGATTCAAGTTTCTTTATATATTTCTCAAATCTGAGAATTCCCCAGCCAAATTAGTTTTGTCTTTTCTATGATATTCACACTCAATATGAAAGGAATGCCATATGTGCTTTAAAATAAACAAAACCAATAAAATGCATGTGACAAATTGAAATAGTTTCTAAGGCGCTTGCTCAATCCACTGGAAAGCCAGAGTGAAAACACAATGTGTGTTGAGGGCTACTCATTGCCCAGGGAGGTTTGAGAACCACTGGATTTAGGTTATGTATAGAGAGACACATCCAGCCACCTTATGAATGGGAGTGTGACAGAATGGGGATGCACAGTGGTGCAGTTGTGTCACACTGTGTTGCAGGAGCACCTTCACTACATCTGGGAGAGGTTACTGGATGTAGGAAACATAGTCACCACCTTCATAAAGCTGTACATAGTATGTAAAATGCATCTTTTCAAATTTCTGTTGTAATCAATGGGCCCAGCTCCTCTCAATTTACTTTTTATTATTCTGAGAACTCTTATCCCTTCAGAAAGCCATCTCTGTAATTGAGAATTACTCGGTGAATGAAGAAATTGCAGTTTGTGATCTCATGTCTCCTGGCATAATGATTAGCAAAGCTGACACAAGAGAGCTAAAATCAGCCAGTGAATGACAGTCTGGAAACTGAGCTCCAGAGTTGATTCCTGGCACTGATCCATCTCTCCTTGCTGGCATCAAACAGTCTACATCAAATAGTAGTAGAATATATGGCTTTATTGTGGAGGAAATAATATCCTGATCTGTTGCTCCTTTCCCCAAACAAAAAGAATGGTTTATCTAAAACCTGACATTGATGTCATTGGAGCAGTTGCTTTTGCTTCTAGCAAAATGAAATAATTTTATATTTTTTTGCTGATTGAGATGGCATTTCTCACTAGCATAGAAAAAAAGTTCATATGGAGTTACACTGGTGTTGAGTTTACCTACAAATGATAGCATATAGTGCTGGTAGGTACTTTCATGAGTAATTCTCCCTGTCTAACTTAAAGCACTATTTCCAGAAATGAATGAACCATCTGCTGGCATTGTGATTTTCTCTTTACAAATTATGTATTGGATTAAGATGATAATCCATGATATGTCAAATCTGTAGGTGGTTAAAATGTGAAACGTATCCCTTTATATGCAGTAATTTTAGTGACGATTTCTTTTACTACTGTTTTGCAGCTGAATTGTTAAAGGGGACTGTACTATACAGCACACAGAAAGCATGAGGAAGATTCATTAGTCTGCAAGACTCTGAATTTATTATGTGTTTACATAGAGCTCAGAATGAAACTAGGGCTATTTCATTCATTGTATTGCATTAAGACAGTTATCCTTTTCCTGTGTTTTGTGCTGACCTGTGATGATGCTCCGTCTTCCATTTGATTTGTATCTCTGTACCTATTTGTACAGAATATTTGGAATCTTTCTCAAGATCAGGCACTGAACTGAGTTTTAGGCAGCACAGAAACCCCAAAGACGAAAGGCACTCAGAGGAATTGGAGAACGATTGCCGTATTGCAAAACAACGCTGTCAAGAGGACCCTTCCTGCTTTGCTCTGTACAGGAGCTTCCAGAGAGCATGCCAGGCAGATGCAGCAAAGTGCAGATTTCCAATGCTCAACCAGGAGTGTTTGTCAGCACGGAAAGAACTGATGAAAACAGTGCTGGGACAGTGCAAGTGCTCAGAGCCACTTCAGATGAGATGCATTAAAATATGGAAGGGAATATTTAACAACCGTTGTTTACAATACTCTCAAGAGAGCAAAGCTTCAGCACCCAGTGGACATGATGACGACAGTGATGATGATGACTATAATGCTGATGAGGATGATGAGAAAAATCTGGTCACTGACACAGGTTAGTGTTATTCAGTAGTCTGAATGCTTTCATACATAGCAGTATTGTCTGTAGTCTGTGAAAAAGGTTTTCTTAATCATTTGCAGTTTAACACTGAAAGTGAGTTCATTTTGAAAGGCCTATTTATAGATGAACTCACAATATGATAGAAAAGTTATAGCCTGGGTGCAAGTACTACTGTCCTTCAATATGTTAATTTGATACAACCTGATCCCAATCAGTCCATTTTAGTTTTTCTCTATGACTAGAAATGGTATAAGACCATTAACAGTAATTTTCTAATAGCAAAAATTGTCTGCCTGCCTTGACTTTAGATCATGACAGGCAGCTGGTTCAACTTGAAAACTAGTCCACTGATGAACACGTTAAGGCCTCTGGTTTTTATTTATTCACAAGAAATCTGACTTTATAATGCACTGAGAAGCTCTAAAAAACTCTTCTTGAGTTCACAGGTTCTATAATTATATAAAGGATGTTATCAGAAGCCTTTGATAAGCTGTGCTTTGATCCTAAAACTTATGAATAAATGCAGTAGAGGGTTTAGAATTTGTTAACGGGTTCTACTTAGTGAAACGAATTTGTTTTATTCTTGTTCATTTTTGCTACTGGCAGTTTGCAAACAAGACAGCCAATACTTTAAAGTTAAAAAGCTAAGCTGAGACGTGATGTATCATTTATGCCTGTATCTGTATCTTTTTCTTCTAGACAATATCAGTGTGGAAACAAAATTACAATGGGGTTTATCTGCTCTCTCGAAACAAGGTAAGTCTGAATTTACTTGTGAATCGTAATAAATAATTTTAGTTCTGTTTTTAGATGGTGTACAATCTTGAGATTAATTTTAATACTTTTCATTCGAATGAATGAGCAGGGAGTCAGCAGATCCAGCATATTTTCAGTTAAGCTACTGGGTAGATAAGAACTCAAAAATACCAGGTAATAATTGTGATCCTGTTAAGTTTACAGAGGCAAATCTTATCCCATAAACATTTTAGGGGCAGAATTTTTTAGATATTTTTGGAAGGCTTACAGCGCAGTGTAGAAATACCTAAACTAATTTTGAAAGCATAAAAATGCTGTTTATATTATCTTCTTCATTACTTATTACATAGCGTAGCATAGCAACGGATATTTCAGCAGTTTCAGGAGGGTTGCTTATGAGGGCCAAGCAGTGGAAGATAGAAGTATGAAGATGACACAATAGGCTTAAAAGAGGCATTGCTGGAGGAGCTGCATCAGAATTTTTGGGACTCAGATTTGTTTTTACGGGGAGTGTTGCAGACAGGATGACTACCAGTCATCACTTGAGAAAAAATTTCTTGTGATTTCATTTTAAAACTGTTATTCTTTTTAGTGTACACAACAAATAGAACCTGTTTGGATGTGAACAGGGAGTGCGTTGAAGATGAAGTATGTAACAAACAGTTGTCCCTGTACCTTAAAGTTTGCTCAGTAAATAAGAAGTGCAACATGGAAGAATGTCAAGCAGCCATAAGGTTCTTCTATCAAAACATGCCTTTCGAAGTTGCTCAAATGATGATATTTTGTGATTGTATCCAGCATGATGAATCCTGCCACAGAGCCAAAGAACTTCTCCATGGCAAGCCCTGTGCAGTTACTGCAGTTCCAGCCCCATCGTGCCTGAATGTAATCCATATGTGTGAAGAGAATGAATTGTGCAGGTTAGTAGTAGAAGTATTTTGCACAGTAAGGTGCTTTTGAATAATGATTTGGTCAAATCGTTTTTGTGTATATATATGCTGTATTTCTCATCTATAACAAAATTATTTTCTGCACTGAATCTGCTGTGTTTGACATCTTCACAAATGTTTGCATCAACTGTGGTAATCCCAGAAGCAATTTCACAAGTTAACTGAGAAGATTAATTTTTAGAAAGGTCTGGAATCTGCTGTGGGCTTTTCTTCTGCCTTTATCATGACACGTAACACCATTTCTGCTGGACAAACAATACTGTTGCATATTTTCATTATCACTTTCCTCAGATAACACCTGCCCATCTGCACCTTTGCTCTCTAGCAGTTTGCCCAAGTGGTGCAGCAGACCAGATGAAGTTTGTTTGGTTAATTACCTTTCCAAGCGCAGAGTCTGACCCTTTGTACCCAACGGCCATACAACCAACTTGGCCTGTTCAGAAAACTTTTGTCTTACTCCTTGCTCTCAAGCATACTGATTCTTGCGAAAAGCTGGCCTGAAACATGCACAGACCACCAAACTTAGGAAGAATAATGCCCTTTCAAGATTTATGTTTAAAAAACATGCAACAGGATTAGCCCATTCTACTTAATTACCACCATTTGTGTATGGTCAATCGGCCCACCTTGATTTTCAGTTTCATTACCAGTTCCCTTGTGAATTAGACCTGAATTTTAGCTCGAAGCTGTGCTCAAATTAACCTTCAGTCAACATACCAGGAGGCCAAAAGATGATTTTAGTTTTGTGCAGATTATTTAGGTTGATGTCAGTGAGGATTGCCTCTTTTTATGTCAAGAGAATTGGGCTACAAATGTATGTCTGTACCAGTGTAAACATGTAATATCATAATTGAAAATTTCTGAAGTCCCCATAATTTTGGGAACATTAATGTTTCCTGGCACTGACAATAAGTGCATGTAATTAGCAACATTAGTCTATGAATTATGGCTAAGCACATCTATAAATCAGAAGATGAATAAAAACAATTCCTTAGAACAGAGGTGGCATCTGCTTCGAAAATTTTGCTTGTGTAATGAAAATGTTTGCAAATATTTCCTAGCCAGTGTTGTAACAGTTCATGCTTTTCCATGTGACTTGCTTATAGCCACTACACAATATCAACAGCAAATTAATAACCTAATTTTATGATTAAGGAAAAATATTTTAATTTATCTTAATGTACAATATACAAGAGTTTACCTTTATCATCCCCTAACATTTAATGTAAGTGCTAAATTTGTTTTTAATTAATATCTACGGATTTCTTAATAATAGATGTTTTTTATTGTCATATACAGTGCATTAAAGGCCAGTTTTATTCCATCCTAAGAGCAAATAAACTGAAGATTATTGATCTGTGAAACAAGTTATTTCTTCATTTAATTTATCTCCGCTATCAATTAATCTTTAAGTTCAGTTGAATTACTTTACCCTTTCCTGAGCCTTGGGCATTGTGTGTTTTGTTAGCATTCAGGGGGACAAGGGGTTGACATAGAATGTAGATTATTTAATGTAAAATAAGTTGAGTGTTCATTCTTCCTTCACACTGCCCAACAAACCAATCCACTAGAACAGCATCTGGTGTGGTTTCATTGTGATGACCAGTCTAATTCCTCTATTGGCATTTTTTCTCTAAGTATCAGAATGGAATTTACACTGCGTTTTGATGGGGAAGTCTCCACAGGTGCTGATTAGAAGAACAGTTGCTTTTTCTCAAAATCAGAGCAGAATTTAGGCCAGCTATCATTGAATATTGCAATTTTTTAAGGCTTAAGTGATAACTTGGAAATACACTCTCTTTTAGTGTTGATCCTTAAATGTCTTTTCTTGAAATCACAATTTTTGGAGTGTCATTGTATACTTCTTTTCTTCTTTTTTTTTTCACTAGGAAAAAATACACAACTTTTCGGTTGAAGTGTTGGAGACATGTGACAAAAAAATGCTACGAAGATGAAGCTTGTCTTGAAACTTTAATCAAGGATGACATGCCCTGTTCTGCAAATGCTGATTGCAAAGCAGCCTATATTAGCAACTGGGGCACAATGCTGCACACGGAGTGTACCTGCCAGAATCTGCCTCTCGTGGAGCAGTCTTTGTGCAAGCTCTTCCATCACATGCTCCACAGCAAATCCTGCTTCAGTGAGTTACGTGAGTAACACATAAAACCTCTAAGAATAATTATTTTTAAGGAGTATTAAGATGCTGGCTTTCACCAAATCTTTACTATATCTTTGCTACCACTGATTTCAGCAAGATTTATAGCTGCAGCTTTTTTTAAAAAAAGTCAAAAGCCTTCCTGTCATTGGCTTAATGTTGTGCTTTGGTACACTGTTTTTTGCAAATAATATGAGGTAATATGTTGTTTTTCTTTCTTCTTGGAGTCTAAATATTAGTGTACCTTATACTTATTTAGCAATAGACTTCATTGCACAGAAAATAATTCAGTTTTTTAAAAAGGACTTTATATGGAATGGAGGCTTTAGGATTTGCTCTTCAGTAAAAACACTGGGCTTAACTCAGATGAAACGTATGAGCTTTCTCAGAACCAGTATCACTTTTTATGTGCTAAATAAATCAGCTACTTATTTTTGTCCTTGCCAAGTCTTTAATTAGGAGAGAATTGCTAATGCAATAAATGGCAATATGGGAACAAATATTAATGTTTTAGTCTGAATCAGGAGTGTGCCTTTAAAGCAAAGCTCCTGTTTGTCCCCACTTGTAGTGTCATGGGTCACATCATGGTGTGGTTCTACGTCACAGGGTGGTTTTCCTGGATTCCTGCAGCCTAAAGCTGAACCTGAAGGTTCATCTGCCACCTCTGGAATGCTCCAGCTACATCCAGATGTCTGGTCCATTGACCAGATCAAAGATCAGAATATCCTCCTCTCAAATCTCTGATCTATTACACTAGCTATTTTGAGATATATATATATATATACACACACTCGCACTAGCTGTTTTTGCTATAAATCCTCTTAGGATATATTACTTGCTAGTGCATCATACCTTTTACCAATCATCTTCTACATGTAATTATATATATTCTCAAACTATCTTGGGAGAGGTAACTATATCTAAAGATTACAATGAAAAGCAATGGCTCTTTCATAGTTCTGTCTGATGGACTGTCTTTGGAAAACATATATTAATGGTATGCATTCATTTCATTGAAGGAATTAGCTGCTTTTTTAATTCTAGTGACCAAAATGTTACCGCTGATAAGAGTGTAATTTTCTTTCTTGTCACTCAAAGTCTACCCAGAAATGAAGTTGCTGAAACACTGCCCTTAATTTAGTTGACCATTACTCAAACTCAGACTCTGAGAAAATATTAAAAATCATGTAACAACTCCCCTGGAAAAGCAGGGGACACACTTAGATTTGAGACTACTGGCAGTGATTTTGCTTTTGATTGTTATTTATTTGTTTGCATTACAGCTGAATTTAATGGTCCAAATGAGTGAAGACGTTGTGTTACTTATTTCTTTACCTACAAAACAAAAAATATGATCCTCATGTCAGAATAATCAAATAATTGTTCATGAGCTTTGCCATTCCCTGAAGCAGGCTCAGGATAAAATGGTTTGGGTTTTTTTGTCACTGGAACTTCCCTAACCTAATTGAGATTGAAGAACAGAAGCTTATGTGCTCATGTGGTGTAACAATTTCCCGGTAGTTAAACAAAACTAGTTTAAGGGAAACGGGACCTTTGGCTGAGTAAAGGATCAGTACCTACTCTACATTTGCAGGTTATTGTGAATCTTACTGCTTTTCTTTTCTAGATGTCTAGTTGTAATGCAGCTAAACTGATGATGGTGATGACTGTGGGTTTTATTATAAGGCACAATTTTAATGCCATTATCTGAAGGCAGCTCAGAGACATGGAGTGAATACTCTGTTGCAGAACCCACTTATCCCCTTCTGCTAACTCATTCATCTGGCCTGAGGGTGAACTTTGGATGACTTTCACTCTTACAGTGGCAGTGATTTTTAACAGTGAAGTCTTTCTGAATAGGCAAATACCCAGGGCTAGGAAAAGGGATCTTTGCCTCTAGAACTGGTGTGAACCCACAAGTGGTGTTTACACCATCTCATCTTCCTGCTCTTGCATGGCACTGCCTTTGCTATGAGCAGATGCTCTCGGGGCTGTACTTACAGGATTACATTTGCTGCAGACTGGGTGAAAGGCAAGAACTGTGACTGGCTGCTATATGGGGCAGAAGCACAGTGTGGACCAGTGCCAGTGTAGGATTGGTGTCACAACAGGACTAAGAAAAATGTCAGTGAGAGAAAGCAAAAATTGAAACTTCCAAAATATTTAAACTCTGGGTTGTACTTTTGGATCTAACAGGAAAAAAAAATAAATTGCAGGTAGGTTTATCTATTTTTATTTGGACAATGTCCAAAGCTGAAAATGAGCCTTTCTTATATTGTTTTCCTTCCTAAAGGGAATAAAAATTTCTCAGTTTAGAGTTCATGCAGAGTCTTGTATGATTTAGCCTCCTACTCTGTAAACTGTTCTACTTAGGTAAACCCTCTACTTTTCATTTCAACAGAAGATGCATATTTTCAGATATATTCATGAAATTATGCCCACTATGAGAAGAGGCCTTTGTGAAAAAATTTATTGATGTCTGTCAACTCAGTTGGAGAATAAACTTTGCAATTTGGAAATTACTTCTAAGTACAACCCATTTCTCATTACGTTTATATTGGTTTGATAGGCCCAATTCTTCTGGTGGGCCTATTTTTTAAATAGTTTATGTGAAAAGAGAACTTGAGCTGTTTTGTGGCAGAGAATATTTTCAAAGCGTGCTTGTCCCCGTAAGACAAACTACGTGGGAGGTCTAACAGAGATGGGAAAGGAAAAGCTGTTATGCACTTATTCAACTTGTTCATCAAGTATCAGTAAACAGTATTTTTAAAACTCCCTTTACAAATGCTGTGGTGGTTATCAAAATATCAAACTGCAGTATGCACCTAAATTATTTTTTAAGCAATATTTTGAATGGGTAATTTCTTTCCAATATTCAGGTCAAATTTCCGTTCAGAAGAATGGTTTTGGCTGGGTAAATACAGAAATGCCAGGAGAAAAGCCGTCCGGAGCACAGCTCCATTCTTCTGCAATTAATGGTGAGTTTGGGCAAGTAAATTCATGATTTCCATTGAAGTACTCTTGAAATATCACTCATGTATGATGGAAAAGACTAAAGGTTGGGTCCCTTGGGTGGGTTCAGGCAAGTGAGCTCGACCTCTTTGTCCCCCATTCGACCTGGGTAGCTCTCTACCTGCTTGGCTTAGCTTATATAACCACAAAATAAAGTTAATGAGACTGAACCAATTTCTCTGATAAGTGGTTTTGAAAAAGATGTCTCACAATCACTATATTATAATTGGGGAAAATTAAGCTATTAAACCTCCCAGAGCCTGACTCTCTGTACAGTCGTTAGAGAGTAGTAGTCATAATGTGTAATACAAATTATTAGCTTTGATGTCACACTTACTTCTATCTCTCTTGACTTTTTGTAGTAGTTACAGCAACAACATTAGGAACCGACAGTAAGTGGTCTGAAAAGGGGCTTGTGTTACACTCCATCAGATTTTACCTTCTCTTACTAAAGAAGGACACACAATTGTGGATCACGATATCCCATGGGCTGAAGAGCTGTATCTGCTTTTATTTCAATGCATTTACAGTAAGCAGTTAAGCAACATAGTTAAAGGATACTGAATTAATATATAAATTTTCTCGTTGTTGAAATAATATTATTTTATATTTTCTTTTGAGGGACTCAGTTGTAGAGTGAGAACACTAAAGAGCTTAATGCACAAATATCAGCTCTAATGAGAAGGACCTGTTCTACCTCGTGGAGGACAGATTACAATACTCCAGACATTACTAAAATTGGTTTCCAGAATTGTTCATACAGAACACTTTTAACAGTGAAAAAAATAATTCATTCTCTGCTCGTAGTACAAAATGAAGGGACTTCTATCCTCTCCATCCTTCAACTATTCCTGAAGTGGACAACCTGGGAAGTATAATAACAGATAAGGGAATGGGATTCCTGAGACCTGTATATAATAATAATAATAATAATAATGAATAATTAAGCATTTGGCTGTAGTGTTAGCATTAAAACTACTTAAGAATCATGCATGTCATCCAAGTGCTCTGTGTAGCCAGAGAAGAAAGTCAGGGACCCTCAAAAGAAGATTAATCCAATATTTTCAGACTGCAATTTCTGGAAGTGTTGACTTCTTTTTGCCAAGTACAGAGGGAGCCTGAATCTCTCACTGGAGCGAGACTCCAGTGGTTAAATAATGCAGGTATTAATACAAGAAATCCTGCTCTAAGTGAGAATATGCAAAATGCAAGATACTTCACCCCTATGACTAGTTCTAACTGCAGACCCTTTCAGTGGGTAAAATGTATTATACCTTTCCCTCAGAGATTCAGATAAATATTTGCAAAAAGCAGCCTGCACCCAGTTAATTCTGTTCCCACTGAAGTCTGAACACTTTCCAAAAGCCTTTCCTTGAAGTCTTAACAGAACTTTGGATGGCCTTAGAAAAATAAAAAGAACGCTGACCAGCCTAAACTATACAATAAAATATTCCTTCTATTGGAGCTGTTATGTACTAGATGGGAACTCTGTAAGCCATGAAAGTGTCATAGGAAGCCAGGCAAGGAGAACGGTTTGGTTAGGATATCTACCTGATGATAAAAACCACATTGCAAATTGCTTCATAAATCCCACAGCCAAAACTCTAACCCAGTATCCCAGATTCGTATGCTAGTAAATGTGCATTACTCAGGCTGCAAAGGGAGTTATCATCTTCACAAAATATTTATCTTTAATGAAATCAAATCCCAAGAAGAATCTCAGGGTGCAGAGGCAAAACAGCTGAATTGTCAAATACGGTCTTTTGTGTGTGTGAAGGCTTTTGAAGATATTTGCTTCTTGGCTATTTTCTGCTTGGAAAGCAGGAGATGCAATCTGCTGATGTCTCTGCAATAAAATATCAGAAGAAGCCTTTACTTAGTTTGTCATTGAAAGATACAAGAAACTCTCTCACCAGTTGAAATGCATGACCATCTACAGATGACCAGGCTCAGAAGAAATTAAGTATTTCTTCAGCTTTTTCTGCATTTTATTGTTCAAAAAACAGCTTACTGTTCAAAAAAACCCACTAAGATTTCTCCATTCTACTCAGCAGCATTGCGAATCATCCCATTGGATAAGACTGCTTTAATAAAAGGAGTCCTTCATAATAAACAGTAAATCTGGACATATATACATATATCCAAATGTATTTGCAAATGAGTAGAACTGCGGAAGTTGAAAAAAATATTATTCCAGCTTTTGGTGTAAAATGATACCAGGATTGTGTAAAAATCTTGATTTAAACACATTCCCATTCTCAGGGGGGAACAGGCCAACACAGTCATCTGTGGGCTGATACAACTCTGTTAACAAGATGTGATATGGGCAAGAGTCATGACCATAAAAGAGTTAAGGAGACTTTTGCTGTAAGCTTAGATGGGGCCAGAATTTTATGTCATTTTGGAAACAACATGCAAAAACCATTCCATTTTTGGAAAAAAAAGTGATAAAATCTCTCCAAAGATGTTGTTATTGCCTATCTAATTCTGCATTTTTAGCCTGGTTTTGACTTTATCCC
>JAWWLV010000121.1:90697088-90713669 GCA_035041135.1 Platyrinchus mystaceus | reverse complement strand
TGTGAGATACAATAACATTGGGCTTGACCCAAAACTGTTGAAATTAATCTCATTTCGTCATAAATTGTAGTGCTATCATATATTTTCTGCTGAGGAGTTGTGCTGTGCTGAGTATCTAGATAAACAAGTAAGTGGCACGGTTTATCTATAATTATACCAGCTGCTGTGGGAACTCAGATTAGTTCAGCTCCAGCGACTTTAATTTGTAAGGTGTAAAACATTGTCCATCTGACTGTTTTATAAATGTAGAAAAATGCCTGTGACAAGCTGTGGGTAGCCAGGAAACCTCTGAGCACAAGCTGGCATTAATCTGTTCGATGAATACGCACTGTGTATACAGAAGCAGGTAGATTTACAATGATTGTTCCAGCTGTCGAGCCACAGTTACTTACCAAGGCTCATGACTGGAAATGCCTGTGTGTCTGTGTGGGCAGCTCCAGCTGGTGCTTCAGTGGTACCTACAGCCCCATTCGTCGTGTCCCTGAGGACATCATGCGAGACATGGGGGCCCTGCTATAGACCTGCCGTGAGGTGAGAAGGCCCAGGAGTTTCTCATGACTGCAGGTCTCCATGGCACAGAGCAGCGACCCCAGCACCTCACAGCCCCATGGAAATGCCAGCTATCCACTTGTGTCTCTATACATACCGGTAGTTTAACCACAAAGAATATATAAAATGCAGAATTAGCTTTTCAGCCACAAAATTTTACTTTCTCCTTGTCTCACAAATTTCCTTACTTCTCTGCATCTCTGAGAAAATACATAGTTTATCTAGCATGATCTCATCACTAACATCCTTCTTTTGTTCCCAAAAGAGCTTTATCACCATCTCTTTCACCAAAAACACAGCATTTTTTAAGATTTTGACAAAAAAAATAGAAACATTTCATTTCATTTGATCACTTGAGGTTTTTTTTTTAATCAAAATGAAACACCTTTTACAAATGTTACAAGAAAAATATCACAATGTTTTAGTGAAAATTTATTAGCCCATTTTTATCCACCCATGACTATTATTCCTAAACACTTGTAAGGTATAATAATTTCCTTAGCGTTGTGGTAAGTGATGTACTTTAAAAACTTCTTTTTGCCTAAAATATGTGTGAAAATCACTTCCACTTCAAAAAAAAGTAGGAAACTGTTACTCCTACAACTGCTCCTGCACTTGTAAAAAGTTTTTTAAAAAATGACTGTGTGTACAATTAAGATTCAGAAACTGAAAAAAATGCCTACAAATTACTCTTTTGCAAAAACTCATTATCTTAAAGAAATGTTGTAACTTGAGAGGTGGGCTAACTGCTGATCTGGTTTTTAATATATGTATTTAGCAATCCTGCTCTGAGACAAAGATGGACCTCACATGTCTTTCTTCAAAAATTTACCATATTAAATATCTTTCAGTAGGTTGCTGGATTAAATGATATGTTCATTCTGTATAACTTGTGAAGGTTCAGTCATTGCTTTAATTTTTCTTGTATTGGAAAACTTGAATTTGGGATCATTCTTTGAGAAAAAGTGAGTGCCATTGTACCATAAAAGCCTGGCAGATCCAACCCCTGTTCAACTCCTTGATTGCCCTGCTGTAGAGTAAATACTCAGTCTCTCTTCCTGGAGCTGCTCCAGCATCCAAACAGCCTGTGTTTGTATTACACTGTATGCTACATCTGCTGCTTTTATGTAGTGTTTACAGAAATGTCTCATTTAGGGTTTGTGTGTGCATATGCACCAACAACACAGAAGGCATATCATAACTGATAACTTATCCAGGGACCAGAATTTGGCCTTCTCACAGCCCAGATAAGTGCTCCAGTGATGAGGCCGGGAATCCATTTCTTCTTCAGTGAATGTTTCACTAGCTATGTAAGGTGGAGCAGCTTGGAAACAGCTAAGGCTCTCTGCATTTGAGTTTCTATGTAAATAAAACTTATTTGATTGTATAAACGTGACAGAATCAGTGCAACAGGAAAGTCACAGAAAGGTCTCCTGGTATCTGTTTGCAGCTCTGCATTTATGCCCTCTTGTCAAGTAATCTAACCTCCACACCTCTCCATCCCATGTCCAGGGCTTACATTACACTCTCAACTGAAACATTTCTTTCAGAATATTTGATTAAAACTGATGGATTCATTCCTTCAGGAAAAATAAGTTTCTCCTCATTTGGAAAACAAAAGTTGAAACGGCTCCCAGTTTTTCAACAGCTGGAATTTTTAGCACATAAGCCACCTAAGTGACTTTTTGGTGAGAAGCCTAAGAGAAAGAGGAAACTCCATGGGAATGGGGCCCAGAAACACAGTTTAAATCCCATTTTACATTAATTTGATTCTAAATCAAGTATTGCTGCACACTGTAATTATTGTAATATGTGAAAAAGGAAAAGGCAGAAGGTAAGTAGGAGCCAGGTCTGCTCTGATACACAGAAAAAAATTAACATTTTAAAATGAATAAGGAGAATGCTCCAAAACACAAATCAGAGTAACAACCTGTTCCCCTGGAGTAGAGTAAAAGGTAGTGCTACATGTATGAAGTGCTATTGGAGCTGGTATTTACTAAAAGAAGTCTGAAAATTGCCTTGTACCAACTGGTGAAGGAAGAGTTATTCCTACCATTGATATACCATTTAGGTGTTTCCCTCCTTTTAACTACTTATGTCAAAATTGATAGCTATTTTACCTTACCTATGTATGCATTCCAGTTCAGATCTCAAATCTGATTCTTATTACTGAGAAAGTAAACACTTCATGTCTGTTTTTCTGTTTTTTACTTATAGGTGAAACAGTCTACATTATTGCCTACTCCTCCTGCATAGCTCTCATGCTAGGAATAGTCCTGTTGACTCTCCTCAACATCAGGTAATTTGATAGGGATATTAATCACAGATTCTAGGAAATTGGAAAAGCAGAAAATAAAATGTTTTGAGGTGGACACCGCGTTTGTCTTTAAAAACAGTCCGGCATGTCCCAATGATGGAAAGAACTGACATTGAGGGTGTCAGCAGGGAAGAGTGAAATATGATGCGTATCTACAATGCCCTCCATTCATGCAGAGATCCCAGGCTTTAGGAGGTTTCATTTCCTGTCCCATGGTAGGGAAAGGTGAAATTTGAATTCAGAAATTCCGTGAGGCTACCTTCCTAGCCCCATAGCAGGCAGCAGTAATGCAAAAAGGAAATGAGAATATTCAGCATTATAACATTTAGAAACCAAACGATGAATGCTGCTATTGTAGTTAATATTCTTGCCAAATGCCATTTTTGTTGATAGGATTCTGTGAACAACACCCATCATCCCCACCATCCTCCCCTCCCACCCCCCGCCCCATATGAGAAACTGCCCACACACCAATGCTTGGTAAGGAAACAGAAATGTGCATTCACTTAGTTAAATGAATATGGCCTTCTCTTAAATGATACATTTTCTTGGACCAAATTAAATGGCCAGATTTCAAGAATTACACTGTCAGATGATAGGTAACAGAACATGATGTAGCAGGAGCTATATATAGTGCAAGGGATATTGAGTCAAATTTCATTATTAAATTCAGAGGCAGATCAAAGGAATCATGTAGAAAAATGCAAAAGGCAAATCAAGAATATATGGGAACAGAGGCTTTCTCTTTAGGTTTGCAGTTACAGGAATATCAGCATATAAATAAAACTCAGATTTAAAGAATACAGAGGATGGAAGAAAGAACAGTGCATTAATAACAATGAAGTGAATTATTTTTTAGCCCAGTGTTCATCATAAAAAGAGGGGAATTTTGCCACTGATTTCAATTAAGCCAAAGTTCAAACCAAAGGCTGTACAGTTTATTGTTGAATACATGCACATTCTTTGTTTTCAGAGCCTGCAGAACAAAATATGAGTCAAGAAGTCTCTTGCCAGACCATTCTTCTGAAACATTTATGGCCCATTATAAAAGTCACAGATGAACTACTCTGTTGCTTATGCTTTTTAAGGCTATTCTTGAAAGCCAGCCTGTACAGATGCGATAATAAAATATATATTAGAAAAACTACTATAAATTACGGAATTTTGTAGTTAAGAATACAAAATATTTTTATATTTATTAGCTCATATAAAACCTTTCACAAGCCAAAAAAAAAAGGTAGAAGTGTGCTCTCTTATTTGCATAGATGCACAGATCTGTCCCTGAGCTGCACATTTCCTATATTTTTAGATGCACATAGCAGTGGTATAAATGCTGTATCAGCAGTGGCAGTCTTTGAAGCCCACCCTTCTGATCTCAACTCATCTGGAAGAAAGAAAAAAAATCAACTCAAAAACATTTGAGAGAGCTGATAAAGAGCACATACGTGATAGGTTTGTACACTAAGCTCCCAGGTACCGGGTACCTGATGTGTTTGTAAGGCAGCAGTCACAGGTAGGCTGCCTGTAATTCGATGGTGGAGCACTTGTGGACTAGGAGATCAGAATTACAACCCCTTTCAGATCTAAAATGACTGTCTGGACTACTGCTTTGACCCCAAAATGTTGTTGCTGGAACTGATTTTAATTTCTCCTCCAATATGCTTCTAAAAGAAACGAGTATGGTTTGCCACATTGAATACAGTAAGTTTAGAAAGTATTTTGTGGTCTGAATGCCCAGTGCAGAGAGCCACTTGCTTGGGGCTGAAGTGCCTGCTTCTCAAGAGAGAAGCTATGATCCATCTCATTATCTGTGTTTCCTATTCATTGCCTCTAGGAAAGACCTGAAGTGCCTTATTCTCCCCTTGCACTGCACTGGGAGTCATGGTCCCTAACACACCATTCTGGATCCCACTTCCTGGCTTTGAGCTCTGGACTTCTCTCTGTAGCTGAGTTGTTTGGCTAGATTTAAGCTTCTATTTATTACCAATTAGTGGTCTTTGTCAAATCTTGGTAACAATCTGGTTCTGGTGAGCACAGGATAATGAACTGGCATTTCTCATTCAACTGCTATCAATGAGTAGCACATGTACTGTCTTGTTATAATAGCATCTGATTAATTTTATTTTGAATGTGATTAATTTTAATTTTGTTTGAATTATCACTAAATGTAATTCAGCTCCAGTTTTGACTATGACAGATGACTGATCTAGGGCTAGAAATGTATGTGATCAGAAAAGCAGGGATTTCTACTCTTCAATGCAACTTTTGCTTCTTACTTCGGTAGCTTGTGAAATGATTAGTGTTACAGCAAAATCATAAGTGTGCAGTTCTGTTGGGGAGAGGTTTTTGACAATTATTAAAATATGCATTTTCCCTGTCTTTTTCATGTGCATAAACAAAAAAAAACTTGTTCTTGTTTTGCAATCAAATGTTTTGTCATTACTAAATCAGCATTTGGACAAAAATACAGAAACAGAAAAACGCAGTTACTTTGTTAATTAAAAAGATCTGCTTTAGCAGTCCAGCAATTTGCAGCACTTAGCTCACCTCCCAACATGTAGGTATTTTAAAGTGGTATATTCTTATTCTTCATCTTAAAACTGTGAAGTAGAAAAAGTTCAAACTGAAAATACTGTTGAGAATATGTTCTCATCAGTGTTGGGTAAAAACATTTCTTTATGTAGGAAATGTACTTATGACATGAACCTTGTGCTGGTTTTCAGTCTGACTTCAAAAAACGATGATGCAATGCTGAAGCCTCCACGTCACAAAATCTGAAGAGAGCCATTTAAATACAGAGTTAACTAAACTTCAATCAACAACAAAAAAATCTCCTTCTTAGAAACTTTTTGTTTTCTATCTTATAATTAGACACTAGAATTACAACTCATATATGGGCTTATACACGTTCACATTGTAATGTAAAACATATTTGAAACTGAGGGTAAGTATGTGAGTTACTCTGAAAGACAGCAAGGTATTTAGTGGCTATTGTGTTGCTTCTGTGATTTTACAGGCTCTCTTCATTAGAGATTAATTAAATGCTTAATGGAAAAAGTACATTTCCTCCATTATGCATGTAAAAAGTATTCTTTTGATTTATATTTCCTACTGATACTGCATTCTGGCAATTGTATGTAGATGTTAGTTATTAAATAAAGGAATTTCTGCTGGGATGATCTGTATTCGGGTGATCATGATTAGATTCTGCTTCATGAACAGTTTTGTGATTACAGAATCATAGAATTGTTTAGTTTGGAAAAGACCTTTAAGATCTTTGAATCCAATCATGATGGAAGAAAAAACAGTGTTTTTGTAAGAGCTTCATCATTAAAAATGTTTGCCCTGAAATATGACATCTTCCCAGATGAGGAAGATTAAGTCTCATTGGTGACTTGGGATTCCCAGGACACAGGGTCATTTTGGGTAAGGATGTGGCATTTATCCCCTTTCTGTTGGAGCTAGGACTTTGCAAAGTGAAGAAATGAAGACTGATTGGGCTAGAGGGAGAGAGTATAATTTTTTGCCTTACAGCACTGTCATTTGAAAGGGGGAAATACTGGATTTGTATTTTCTTTGAGATTGTTTATTCATTTTATCTAAAGATTGTTTCAAATTAATTGTGTAGAGTTTTTGAGTCAAGTACACAGGAATAGCTCTTTTTTATTAAAGCTACAAGGCTGTAAAGTCCAAGTCTCCACTTCTCCTGTCTTGCCACAGTGAGTCTTGAATTCTTCAAAAGGAAGATTTTTCCTTGGCCATTCTCACCTGTTTGTGTGGTGCAGGAATGAGCTGCTTGGACAGACAGACGTGAGCTCGACCTTTTCAGGCTGTTGTGGCCATTGCATCCAGGTACTCTGAGTTAGATGTCAGATCAAGCTAGTAACACAGAAGACAGATGGAAGCAGCATCAACACCGTCCCCAAGATGGTGCCATAAAACAGAGAACACCATTCAGTTCTCTTAAAAAATTACTGTGGGTATCTTTCCACCAGGGAAAATACAAACTGCTGCATTCAAACTAGTGAAGATAACGAACTGCAGCTCATGCTGAGACACTTCAATAGTAGCACGGGGTAGAGAATTTTGTTGTTGACTTTGCCAAGAACTCTCCCTGATCAACATGATAATGTTTCAGACCACATGCTGAAGTCATTCAGTCTCCCATGAAGTGTGTAGGGAGTCTTCATCAGACATCACTTAGAGGGCACAGATTTCTACTCTGCATTGGAATATGTGAAGTTAGATAATGCCTCATAGAATTTTTTTCAACTCCTACCTCTACTCCTGGCTGTAGCTTTTAATGTATAGTTAACGCAGGAAAGAAATGTTTCCCAAGTAACGTAAAAGACAGTTGTCTGCTATGAAAGCCCACAGGAACACCAGATAAAAAGGTAATCCTAAGAAAAAGCACTCAAAATGGATTACTAGGTAACAAAGTCAACACAGGCATACATGTCAGTGACAGCTTATATTTGCTAATGCTGTATGCATGAGCTGGTTAGTCAGAGCTGCTGAATCTGGCGTAATACATGAGTATATCAGTTTCAATAAACACTGAGACAGATTTTACTTCAGCTTTAACACCACATATTGCAAAATCACAAATGCATTTAACCAAGAGGATACATGACAGTTCTTTAACAAACATATAATCTCTTTGACATCAGTTTCAAAGGACTAAGTTGACTTTGGCTGCATTCCTTCTGCCTGCTGTGTTATTGAAGCAATGAATATCAATGAATATCACTACATTACAGCAGGACTGTAGAGAAAAATAATCTTCAAAAATATAACAAAAGAAAAGCATTGATCAGCAAGTCAAGAACTGAAAATCAAGTATCTTTCATTTACTTCTCCAGACTGATATATCTGTTTAGTCACTTTTCTAGATACTTCACAATCAACAAAGAGAACTAAAGGCAGTGTCAGAAATCATAGACAAATTCAGTGCCAGAGAATACTGATTTTCAGGTATCACAGTAACTAAACAATATTTCTACCCCTTAAAATAACTCAGTAAAAAAATAGGCAGGTCTCATACATTCACCCTAACTTTTTGGACAAGTATTATTTCAACTGCACTGATCCCAAAAGTAAGAATTTTACTTCACAGAATTGCAGTCTTAATTTTGTGGCTCCCTAACACAATAATAAAAGTTTTATGAACTCAAATGACACTATTAAGAGAGGAAAATTAGCCAAAGCCTCTCTGGACTTATTCTGAAGACCAGAATATTTAGTTCTTTCCATAAACTCTGGTTATACATGAAAATACAATATTAAAGTGCTGGTCCAGAGCCAAATTACCCTAATACATAAAAGTTTAAACTACAAAGCAAGTGCTGCTAGAAGACATCAGCACTATCCATGTATGGGATCCATGTCATTGCTGTCTTCTGGAAGGCACTGAAGAATGACTATGCCCATAGTAATGGAACTGATCAACTCATCCTCCAGAAAAGCACACCAGCCATGCCTTTAGAACAATGTAATATCTTGACTAGCCAAAGAAGACAGTATTTGCTTTTCTAGCTATTGCCAACAACATGGGATAAAAACTACTGTGAAAGTATTAAAGAAAATTCCAGCAATATGACACTGGTTAGCTGTTGAACCTCCACGGATTCAGACCAGAGCACAGATCAGAGACTGCCCTGGGAACTCCAGTTCACATACTCCATGGCCTTGGCACATGAAGATGATCTTCATGTTGTTCTGTGAGATCTCTCCAGTGACTTTGATACAGTGTGCTACAGAAGAAAGTCTCCAAAGCATAGAAGCTTTGGTAAGCTCCGACAAGACTTGGTGAGGGCAGTCAGTAACTAGTTCTTCCCTCCCACATGCTCTCACCAGTAACAGCAGAATAGACAGAGAAACAGCATGTCCCCACATTCCAACAGTGTGATCATGATATTCAGAACTCTGTTGCTTTTTCTTGATACCTTTCCACGAATATAAACATATATATAATTTTTATAATGACACAGTGATAAGAGCACCTGCTCATAGAAGCAATGATGCAAACCTTCCACAGCCAGAGGGTTACTTCAGGGTGAAGTGACGGCAGTGTACTCAGTGGGGGACATTGGTAGGGACTAAAAGGACAGACACCACTACTGATGGGTCACTCTGAATATAAGCATAAAGATTTAGGAAGTCAGAAGCACTGGAGAGCATCATCCCATGGCTTGACATATTTCTGAAGGGGTGTAGCATAGCTATTGATCTTAAGAGAAACATATGCCTATTTTGTGAAGCTAAAGATGAGGTGTCAAAATGTTCTGCACAGTAAAAATGATGCCAACGCAGGAAAGCAGAGCAGCAGCACTTTACATGCCTAAAAAATTTCAGTAGGGAGAACATGAGATGTTTCAGGATTCTCAGTCACGCTACAAGTAAACAAGGATTTTATAGTGATTGCTCACCTGGACCCACAGACTTAAATTCATCCCATGTGGCATTTTTGGCACATAAACACTAGGTTGGTTTTCGGTTGTTTGTTGGGTTTTTTATTCTGTGTGTTTCTTTCTATCTTGTAACAATCTTGACAAACAATCTATTTGTCTGTGACCTCCACCCCAGATTACTATAACTCACTATGTGGTTGAAGCTAAACGTGTGGGTAAAAAACAGGCTCCAGATGTGACTGCTCATCTTTTCCAATGCTCATGTCATTATGGAATAACAGACCTGCATTTAAGGCTCTCCACAAGCTTCCAAGTAATTTCTAAAACAGATCCAATAAAGAACTGAGACATTTTAGGTTGTTCATCCCCATGATTTAACAGGTACCCTGTTTCACTGCATAGGGAGAGGTAAGAGTCTTAGAATTGCAAACCAGACAGCCCAGATGCTGAAAAGGCTACGATATGCTGCGCACAGGGACACACAGGAAAACTCCACAGTGTAAGGACCTCCTACAGCCAAAGCTAGCAGGGCTTCGTGGTACTTAGGAACATAGACCTCTAGAATTCCCAAAGAACTGAGCAGAGCTAGTCCTTTTATTCTATAGTCTGTGTTCTACATATGTATTTTATTGAACACAAAAATTGTGTTAGTAGCAAACCCACTTATTTTTATCTAATATGTTGTAATTAGTATATTTAACAAAAAAAAAAAGGACAGTTATCTGTTCAGTTCCTAACTTGGCTGACAATTGAAGCCCTCACCACCCACCTTCAAGAAAAAGAACTGCAATCTGTTGCAGAGACATTTTTCCTTGTGATCTTTCTGGTCTTAGGAATTTTTAATTCCATCCTACTCAGTGGCACAACTTCATGCAGATCTACTAGAAAGTGTGTTTTTATCAGTTATGTATATAGAGGGGTGGTTAGATCCATTGATTAAGATGCCCCAAAAATGTGCATTTGAATCTCCCCAGGCTGAGCAGCAAGCTCAGTCTCACGTCATTTGCCTACTCTGACATTCAGGCAAATATTTAAAAGGTGGTTTGCATCACAACTGCTTTTTATTTTTTTCCAAGGGCTGACTTCATTTGCATTCTTTGAGAAGCTAAATCTTGTTTATGTGGATTAAACCTGCTCACGGGGTCTTGGGTGGAAGAAAATTCATCAGGCCCTACATGAGAACTGCATACTTCAACTCAAAATGAGCCAATTCTGTGCCTCCACAGAGAAAACTAAGAGGAAAATTTACTGTTAAATGGGAAAGTATTACAGTGTGGTTAAGTCACCCTCAGGAGTAAATGGCACTTAAATTAGGGAGTATTTAGGATGTCAATTCTGGCACCAAGTTTAGGCTTAACTACTAATTATTAGTCTAAGTACAGCCTAAATACTGCTGCAGATTCCTCACTTCATTGGATCTAATCCATTACAGAATTTTTAAATCTGTGAATGGTTCAAAACCTGGTTTTATTTAAGTTCATGTTTTTGATATATGAGCCATAGTGTCTGCTAAATAACAAAGCCCCAGCTGAAACATGGGAAAAAGAGGACAGAGCTTTTTTTGTGGTGATCCAAACATGCATCCAGGGCAGGTCAGGCAAATCAAGATGCTCACAAAGTATCACTAACAGTAGAGCACAGAAAAAAATTACAAGTGGTTCCTTTTGTGTAAGCTAGTCCAGCAGAATTCTATTATCCTAAAAGGCTCACGACTTATGAGGGAGAATATCAATTCATAGCCTATAGAATGAAAAATCTAATTGTTTGATGAGACCTTGGATGAAAATTTCCCCCCTTCTACACTGCTATGAACCTGAATGATGCTGAAGACCTTGACAATTTTTATTTGCTTCATATAATTAGGTTTTAATAAGTTGATGAGAGAAGGCAACTACAACAAATTTAACATATGTAACAAATAAGGAAATTTGCATTAGATTTGAAGGATCTGGCAGACTGCCACTCACCAGAATGTCTTGGAACAAGCTAAAGTCATCCATAATTTAGCAGATGTTAAACAAAACAAAATTAAAAAAAGAGTTCTATTGCTAAAGAATTCTTATGGTGAATTCAGATTTGTCTTCACGTTCATAACACAAGTAACTTGACAAATGAAACATAAAGATTCAGATAAATAAAACACATAACAGAATGGCCACACACAGCGTGGGATCTCATAAACTACTGCAAATATTTGTACTGTTCTGAAAGTCATCTTGATTAAAAATTAACCATGTATTCACTGTTTCTATCCAGTTTTCCTGAAAAGTACAAAAAATTCATTTTTTCTCCTCTGTAGAAGAACCAAGCATGGGGTTCTGTACTAGAGTCATTTATTTCTTACTTATAAATCAGACAATTTTTAACAAGACAGTACAGTACAACAATTCTTCCCATAATAAAAAAATTATATATGTGTTCTATTTTGCTTCTTTGCTGAAGTGGTTTTCTTATGTTTGTTTTCCTGATACAAATGTTCTTGGTCAAGGTAGATGAGAAATGTGATCAAGCTGCAAAAAAAATATCCATTTAATTGATAGTCCCAGTATGGAAGGAAGCTTGTGCGACCTTTGAGTTTGTTTCCTTGTTCAAAGCTGTGCAGATGAAATTTCCAGCTTCCATCACTGCATAAAGATTTACTCCCTAAAAAAGAGGTGAAAAATGTTAAGAATAATAAATGCACATGATGAAAATGCTTAGACTCCAAGTTTTTTTGCTCCAGGGTCTAATTTTTGCAAACAATGGGCCTGATACATGCTGTAGGTCAGTAACAGAGATCAGTAGAGTTAGAGTGATCTACAGAATAGTTACAGCTTCCCATTGTTTGGAAGGTTCTACCACTTTGAGTGGTTTCTTCTCTTAACAGCAGTGGACCAAATGTTGGAGTAATATTCTTCAAACTCAAAAGAATCCGGAATAAAGAACTGGAATTACAGCTAGAAGTTGGAAGAAAAATACAGTGCCTACATATGTGCTGTACTTCTTTATCACCCAGTGCTAAGGAACTTGGTGTCTTTAAGTGTCCCATCTGCAGCTCAGGAAAACGGAGGAAACACACTTGCATTGGCAGCTGTGTTCAGGGAGAAACAGGTTCCTGTATTCTCTAGAGTAAATATTATCTCCTTCTCGAAGGAGTTCCTTTTAATCCAAAATTGCAGTTTACATTGCTGTCACAACTGAGTAAAAATTTGCAGCTGTTTGATCTGCCCATGCTAAAAAACATGTCCCTTGAGCAACTGCTTTTTAACTAACATAAGCTGCATATCAGTACTGCTTAACTGTGAAAAGGAAATCAGATTACTGATTAAAGAGGAAAAAATTCTTCATTATCAGTCTCCCGGATTACTTGGGTGTAGTAAAAGTTTTAGAGTTAGATCATATAAGTGATAAAAATATTTGCTCCAAAGGTTGGAATTTAGAAGCCAGTAAAGTTCCTGTAGAAGGGATGCAAAAGGGGGCTTGAACTACAAATACACTGAGCAGTCACACAAAATTGGGAGAAGGGTGTCACTCAACATTAAAGAGTACAAGATGTATTGCAGCAGAAATACACTTTCATCACACTTCCAGATTGATGAACTAAAGTCCAGACCAAGACCTGATTTTAATACTTAATCCTGTAATTGATTCTAGCACTTATTTCCAAGATCTTTGGTAAACTTGGTCTTTTTCATTCTTGGAATTGGCTAAAAATGTTAATGAGAATAGAAATTACTTAACAGAAATGTAATCAAAGACATTTTTAATTTGAAAAAAATGCTTCAAAGTTTCCAATCAGCACCATGTAAAACTTTTGGTCATTACTTAGGTTTAGTTTGTAAAGCCCTATTTAATGCATCTGTGCTTTTTAACAAGGCAGAAATGAGCAACATACCACCACAGATATATTTGGTAGTTAGATTATGGAAGATGTCAAACTTCCCAAACTATCCAATACTCATGTTTTCATCACTGTAACACTGCATAATGTGATAAGTGTTGATAAGAAACATACGTTCACAGTTCCCATTCATTAAATGGAGTACATGCATCTCTGCTTTTTAAACTGTCTGTCTGATGCAAGTGGTGTGAACCAAAGAGGATTACCATGAGGGCACAATAAGTGGCATTGATGAGCATGACTCACAGATAAGAATGGGACAAGAGTAGTGACAGGTGTTTGCAAGGGTGTTGAGCCAAAATAACGTCTTCAGATAGATACTCAGAATATACTGTGTAGTAACCACTCCGTATCTCCAGAATTACTCCTTGATACCAAGGCATGAAACCAAAAAAAAAAAGAAAAACCACAAAGAAAAGTGCCAATAATATCTATGTACTTAGATAAGTGCCTTAAGTCAGACAGAAGGCAAAATCCTTTAATTCCCATGAACTTCAAAACATTTAGCCTGCCAAAGATTAATTTCATGGGTCACTTCTTATTTATGTGTTCTGAAGTACAGTATAGAAGAAGAATCAGTTATTATTTTGCTGTATCTGGTCAATCCAAACTCAATAATGTATGGTTAAATACTGTCCATCCTTTGCTTGATACTTTGACTTCAGTCAACAAACTGAAAGCTTTAGTGCATAGCTGAGATGAACATGAGAAAATGCTCCTTGCAAATGGACAGCATTAGCAATTAAAATTTTGTTTTGAGCCATTACACAAAAAGGAACGTATTAATAGATTTGTGCAATAATGATTTTACAGAATTGGAAGTGGTACCAAAAACAACAAACACTACAAAGACCAAAGCTCATATATTAAAGTAATAACTTTGAGGCTCCAAGTCTCTCATCCAGTAAAACACACTTTATTTAATGGGCCGGAAAGGATTCAAGAAGCAAAGCTTTGTGGGTTTTTTTTGTATAATCCATAATTTAAAAAAAAAACACCAACAAAGACAACAAAACAAAAGGACAACTAAGTGTTTCATGGTGAGATTCTCTCCATGGGATTTGGTATCAATCTTTAGGACAAGCTAGATTCCTGCTTGGACACCAGACCATTAACAGATTAATCAATCTTATTAAGAAGCCTGTAACAAGGTATATTTCATATAATCAAACTTTTTATTTAATTGCTTCATTTTGTTATGAGTCAGTTGGAAAGGCCAATTGGTATTTTGCCCGAGGAAAGACTATACTGAAAGCCTAAGTCTAAGGTGCACAGCAATGTAAAGTGAAATGCATGATTTCTCCTTATTTCAAGGACCTGTGTTGTTTCAAAATAAACATCATCTTCATGAAGATGTGTATCCCAGGAAGATGCTATCCCAAAGTGTGTACAGACAGTTCAAAATAAGAGTCCACTTGTAAAATGGACACCTGTGATTGAACCTTTTCTGAACAGGTGTCTGACATCTACTCAGAGTTCCCTGAGAAGCGAATGAGAGCAGATAAACTTTTACAGTGAACTCTCTAAGGCACTGATTATGCTTTAACAGGGAATGTACAGTTCAGAAACAAGTTCTATAATCCGTTTATGTCAAGGAACTCTATCAGGATGTATACCACACTGAACTGCGGCCTACAAGCAAGTGATAAGCTCCTCAATAACTCAAATCTTCATATTTCAGACATCAGACATTTCAAGTTCTTTCTGCAGTAGTTTAAATGCAAACCACACACTGCAGTTTTAGCAGCTCTTTAAATGTTCTCTTGTCAACTTGACTCTCAGAATGTGTGTATCAGTTAAAGTCTCTGTAATGCCAACAGTGGCCAACAGGAAGACCAAAGAGCACACATTCATTGGAGAAGGTAGTATTAATTGGTTCCCACAAACACAGAATAATTAACTTGCCAGCCATGCCGGAGATACTAAAGGTGTGCTCATGAGGTGTGGATGCTCGCTGGTAAGGTTCATTAAAGTGCAGCTCAGGGCAGATAAGCTGCTCTACCCTCTACGCCAAGAACGGAGCTGGAAATAAAAATTACTGTGAAGCCTGCTAGGCAGTAACAGGTTTTGTACAAATTTGAAATATATTAAGTGGATATCTGAGAAATAACAATACCCTCTGCTTGGGCTTCAAACACCATAATTTTTTTTCAACTTTGAAGCCAGAAAAATTGACAACAAATTAATAAGGACTATGAACCAAAACCAAAACTGTGACAAAAGCTGAGATCCACTCAGTCTTTCCACTGTAGAGCTGATAAGCCTTCTGGAGCAGTGTCTACAGTATGAATGCTTTGTGGCTACTGAGGCAGAACAATAACACAAAGCAGCTGCTACTAAGCTCTGCTCTGCTACTATAGCTCCAGGTAGGGAGAAAGAGATTATTCAAATTATGTTAAATACAGAAATCAATTTTAGTCTAAATTGCTAATGAAGATTACATCATTCATGTTATGTGTCAAGCCATGTCAAAGCAGTGAGTTTGCAAAAGCTATAATTGGCTCACAATATTTTATTGTACAGCATTGGCAGGTATGTATTGTATGTTTTCTAGAAAAGTATTTTTGTTTTCCTTAAAGTATAAAGTAGAAAGTAAAAATATCTTACTGTATTGATCCCCAGACCATTAAGCATGTATATCACATCCTCTGTGGCTACATTTCCAGTAGCACCTTTTGCATAGGGACAACCACCAAGTCCTGAAACAGATGAATCCACTACAGAAACTCCCATCTGGAAAATAACAACACAAAAACGAAACATCAGAGTATTAATTATATTTATTGATAAATGGCAGGCTATATGTATTAGTTACATGCAAAAAAATATGCACTTCTCCACAAATGGATGTGTTCCTTGGAGGAAGTTCCTTACAATGGAACAATTAGTCCTGACATCTTTATAAGGTAAGACTTTGCAAACACAGGATATGAAACAAAGAACTAAAAGTCCATGATACATGATTTTGACAGATAAGATGATTGCTGCTTTAGAGTCAAAGGTTTATGCTTTTTCTCTCTTTATCTTCCAACATGTTTTTAAATAGCCTGCATCTATTCTTGCAAAGGCTTTCATTGAACCAAACACAATCAGTGGAAGTTCTCCTTAGATACATGTTCTGAGCTTTACTTTGAATATTTTTAAGGGAATACTTGGTGCATGGTGTTAAGCTTTCTCATTTTAACTAGTCTTAAATTAAGACTTGAAAAAACAGCTGTCATAAATTCATAATTCTCTGATTTTTATTTTCTTACTGCTGCACCCAAGTGCCTTCTCTCTTCTGATCCTTTCAGCATATTCATGATAAAAAATAGTAAACCAGTTACCAACTCTGCCTAGCAGATAATAAATAAGTGGCCAGTCTTCGCGAACGAAGATCTGGGAAAGGTCTTTTTACCTTTCAAGCCTGCACAATGGATTTTTTA
>JAWWLV010000121.1:90634946-90696988 GCA_035041135.1 Platyrinchus mystaceus | reverse complement strand
TTCTCTCTTCTGATCCTTTCAGCATATTCATGATAAAAAATAGTAAACCAGTTACCAACTCTGCCTAGCAGATAATACTACATTCCTATGGGATAAAGCCTTCCTAGGAAGACAGATATGGGAGGGAAAAAAACCTGAACCTGTAATTTCCACTGATTTGAGTGAGCTCTTGCACCCTCTTCATTCTGTAATTAGATTTTAAAATAAAGCTGAAATTGGGAAGAGATCTTTTTCTGTTACAACATGTTAGGTATGTGATCCAGGACACTAGGTCTCCCTTGTCAGACAAAGCTTTTCAGTCTTCCCCTTGAAGAGGATCAGATGCCTCTGGAGGCATTCAGGCTCTAGAGATAATCAGAAGCAGACAAGGGTATTAGGCAGAACAGTCATCAGCTCTTCAAAGACACCAACTTCTTTCTATCTTAAGCACACTCGAGGGTTCTCCCCATAGGGCTAATTTAGGCAGACACACCAAAACTGTAGAATGAGAATCAGGCAGACTGAATCAGAGGGCAGTCACAGCTCAAATTCGGGATAGGAGTTCCTGTGCAGAGAGAAGTTTTGAGAACTCCAACTTTAACTTTGGGTCCAGAGAAATTCGTATGTTAAACCATGCCAGTTACTTGCATTTGCAAGTCAGTAAGATATGCTCTGAGGCCTGGCTGAACAGAGAGACCTACCTGCCCCTGCAGGCTAGTCTGGGAGCCTGAGCTTCTCCTTCACAGCCATGCACACAACTAGCTGGCAAGGTAGACAAATGCTGTGTCCTGTATTTTGCAGTTGCTAAGACCCCTATCCAAATATACCCATCAGTTGTTTTGATTTTGGGGTTTTTTTGTTTGTTTGTGTTTGTTTGTTTGTTTGGGTGTTTTTTTTTTTTTTTGGTTCTGAAATAAACTTCCCTAATGTTTGTTTTACTTGCTTTTACTTTTAACAATGCTTTCCATAGTTTATCATTGGCCGCACAGGCTCTTTCAAGTTCCAACATTTCTGGAGGGCAATAATAAAGAGAAATCCAATGAAGTGCTGTTCCAGGTCCTATTCTTGGACAGGGAATATTATCTTGAGCTAGGTAGCTGCTCCAAGCCTGTAATAAAGACCTCAAAGGAGTTGAGGTGCATAACTGACAGCCGAGTCAGTATTGTTTAATATTGCTCACACAATGAGAGTCTCTAAGAAGGGATATTGTACTTTAAAGTACACTAATCTGTGACTTATGAAGTGAATCACCAAAGTACATGTTTCACATTCCAGTCACTTGTTACACACTTTGTGTAACCCACCGGTCAGAAAATGTGTTATATGACACATCTGTGTCTAATACACAAAGGATATGCGTTTATGATAGCTTAGAAATTCTCTCTCTTTTTGAATTAGCTGCTAAGAGTCATGCATTTATGCTGGAAGTCATTGCTACAAGCTCCACGGTGGCAACTTTCAGGCTTGCAAATGTCCCCACAAAAGGCCTCTTAGTGGAAAGATTTAGGGTATGGTGAGGTTCTGCAGAAAAAGGTGTCTAACATGTGGATGTGTGGGTTGATACAAGCATGCATGCCACTACCATGCCTGCTCTTTTATTATTAAGACTTCCATTAGAAATTGCTGTTCCAGAGATGAAAAGGTAGAAGGTCTTCTCTGTGGTGGCTAGTGACAGGACCTGAGGGAATGGCCTGAAGTTGTCAGGGCAGGTTTAGGTTGGATATTAGAAAAAGGTTCTTCACACAGAGGGTGATTGGGCACTGGAACAGGCTCCCCAGGGAAGTGGTCACAGCACCAAGCCTGACAGGGTTCAAGAAGCATTTGGATGATACTCTCAGACTCTTGAGGATGGTGCTGTGCAGGGCCAAGAGTTGGAATTGATGATCCTTGTGGGTCCCTTCCAACTCAGCATATTCTGTGATTCTGTGAAGAAAGTGTCTTTCATGGAGTTTTCCCCAAACTGTAAGGTTATGTTGTAACTTCTAGGGCATTCTTCTTGATGTACTTATTTTCAATAACTTTTCCATGGTGATAAAAGCTATAGGCAAATAATGTGCTAAGGTACATCAAAGCTGTTAAACTCCCAAGGAAGATTGGCAGACTCAGAAACAGCTTCAGTAGCATATAAAGAGTCACTTTTTAATCCCAGTGAATTGACTCATTAAATGCTTGTCCTTGTGCAAAAATCAGAAAAAATATCAAGTAAATTGTTCTTGTTGAAAAACAACCAAAAAAAGTTTTCCAGGTCAAAGCTGGGGGGAACCTCCCCCTGTGCAGTGTGTATTACTATCAGTAGCCTGCTCCAGTCAGTGACTGTAAGCAAAACCAAAAACCAATATCCTGCCAGCATTAGAAGAGCAGGTTTTCTGAAGGCATTCAATAAATATATATAAAAATTTCATTATATCCTTGTACAAACACTTGTGATGCCACTGTAATTCTACATTTGCAGTGCAAGTCTTGTAACACTGGGGAACAGGTTGCTTGCAATCATTTGTTGAAAGTGATTGTGAATACATGGAGGGGTACAGGATACTACAGCAACTTGATGGTAACGTGGAACACATATCTTTGTCTAACCACATCCTTGTATTCCCAGGCAGCCTTGTCTGTGTTTGATTCAAACTACCTTCCCTGGAAGCTGGAGTAAGCTCAGTCAATTTAGCCTAATGTAGATGCAAGAGCATTAAAATCCTAATGCCTTCTGCTGGCTAAGTAGTGGGAATGGTAAATTCCACGTGACTGACAGTGATAATTGGTCTGTCTTTTAAACATTGACTATTATGGCTAAGCAGAAAAAGGAGGAAGTCTAGTTACAGCTTTACACTGGTAACATTCTTGATGTGGTGGCTTTCATCCCAGTACAGAACTCTTAAACCATTACTTCCCAGAAGCACTGTATAAACATGAAGTCACTAAAATTGCATCTCCATCAGGATGGATTTGCTATTTGAACATTAAGCCAGTTATAGACAAGGTCTTGACATGGTGTATATAATACAGCAGCACTGACTGACCTCCAGATCTGGCATTTCTTCAAATCAATGTTCTTAATATGCAAGGAACAGGTGTCTCTGCCTTTAGGATAATGTTTTTTAAAGTTCTCTTCACAATGCTTCTGATAAGATGTCTACTGCAACATACTATTTCAGCAGCAGGGTCAGCTGAGTCTGTCTACTCTTGCGTGTTGTACAAATATAATGTGTTTGCTGATTCATGTGCAGAAATCAGTGCAGTTCATCTTCAGCCCCATTCAAAAACGGCCTTAAATAATCCGTAGTCCAAGCTCCATTCTAACAGTGCTAAAACCAGATGTTGGAAAACATCCTTCAGCAGTGCTACTAACTAGTTTGGAGGTTGATGTTACAGCCGAGCCTGTCCAAGCACAGAGTCTGAAACAGCACCTAATAAATAACTTCTCTGCAAGTTTGAGCAGCTATGAAGCTGCTTTGCTTTTGCAGCCATTAAAAGCATAAGGGACTCTAAAAGAAAATCTAAAACTTGACTAAATATGTAAAACAAGGTCTTTTCCTCATCACATCTCCAATATTTGTCTGGCTTTTACAGGAGATAACAAGTTTCAAGCCATTTAGTAATCTGAGCTTGCAAAGCATTCCCTGTCAATAAGGAGATCTTTAAAAAGCTCACAGTCTCATTGTCACTTCCTGACAGGCACTAAATCATGCTGACATTCATGAGAAGTTGCACTGCAGCTATTTCATAGGATATGTCCTAGATGAGCACTCACCCAGCTACTTATGTATGGACATGTGTGAGGGTGAACAATAGCTTGGCTTCCAGGACAACTATAGTGCTCCAATCTTTTTTGACACTTTGCAGCCTTTCAATAATCACTAAATTCCTGACAGTGGTTCCTGAACACCTTCCAAACTTTAGCTTTGGCTAGCTTTAGCTTACTCTCTAGAGAAGGTAGAGGACTTGCTCCTGTCCCATGCTAACTTCCTAATTCCCCAACGAGAGAGCAGGGAATTAAATTTATCACCTTTGTCAAACAGCCAATTTTAACAGGAAACCATTATTGCCAGTGAATAGTAAATGCTTTATGTTTCTCAGTTTGCTTTACTGCCTCCTCGTAACTTCTTATTGGGACAGTCAGTCTCCTTCCTTACTGATCTTTAAACCTGGTTTTGTCTGGCAGAAGTTTAACTTTGTCCCTCTCTTAAAAATGGCAAAGTCAGCATCAGTAACTCCAGGAATGTATGAGGTATAAATCAGAAGCTATAAACCAGGTCTCTCATAAATTAGGCTTCTTCTAAACTATGGGATTTTGAAACCATAATATCAAGGATGCCAAGTATACATTAAACAGGAAAAGATTTGTTGTGTGACAAAGTCTAGAGGTGACAGCATTGAGCATTAAAGATAGGTGCATGTAGATATGGCAAAGAATCACTGTATTAGTTCAGCATTTGTTCAAGGAAGGGAGAAGGGAGGGAGGAAGAAGTAAAAGGAGGACCCCCACACATCAGATCAAAGGTTGTCCACACAAAAGGCAGCATAAGACTAATGCTATTTAATCCTGAAGCCTGGTCAGTGCCTGACACTCTTGGCATGGTGTGGTTCTGTCCTATCACTGTGTCTCTCTGGCATGTCTGCTACCCACAGCTACTTGGCATGCCGTTAGGGAAAACACCTTATCCTATAAAGATAGAGGTAAGCATAGAAATATAAATAACTGTGCCAGCAATGCTTCATAAGGTTCAGTGCCCACAAAGGCCCTTTTCCTGGTTTAAATTACCAAGTTGTCTAAAAATCGAAGCTTGCCATTCACCTGTTTTTCAATAAAAAAAATGTATGTAAATAAATATTATTTTCTTATTTGAGCAATTAGAAGCATAAATTTCTATATATAAGGCAAGAAAACGGGGTAACCTCTCTGTGGAAAGCCCTGAAAGTTATTTACATTTCCTTCCTGCTTCTTTTTCTCTCCACTTTTGCTAAACGCATCACAAAACACGCTTTTCAGAGTTAACGCTATCACTACTGACCACAGGGTGTCACTGTTACATTAAAATATTTAATTTGCCAGATAATTTCATTTGAAAATTAATACATTTAGCGGAGAGAAAAGAAAAAATCCTTTTCTCCCAAAATACATTGAGATGCAAGCAGTTTGTGGGCAGACATGCCACACAAAATAGGTCAATACAGCATTCCTTTAACTTATTTCATACATCTTTTCATATTGCTACTGACACATTTATTATAAGCAAAGCTAGCAATGACATCTAGAGTTAAAGTTCTCTAACACTTTCCATCATAAGGCCCTGCTTTCAGTTGTTTATTACTTTGTCAGCCTTTAACTGCTGGAACTTATATTTTCCAAACCTTGTCTCTGCCTCTGGCTGGATTATTTTGAAAGTTTTAGTGAAAAATAGGCTTGGCCACTTCCGAGAACAAGTTCTGGGAAAGAAAAAATAGTTTGCTACGCTAATAGTCAATAATTTTTACATGAGCTTCTTGGAGATATTCTTGTAGGTTTGCACTCTCAGATTTGGCACAAGTGGGATACTGATCTTAAAGAGATCACACAGTCTGGACTTAGTTACAAGCTTAGGGAAGTTACACCTCATTGTCAGGAACTGGTCAGTCTGGGGGTTAAAATGCCCAAGGGTCAAGAGAGCAGCAGCTGACCATGCTCTTTCCTTCAACTTCAACAAAGAACTGCAAAGCAGTTCCTCTGAAACGGAGTTGGAAAATCTGTGTCTCTGCGTCACCTGCACAAAAATCCTCTCACTGGTGGGCTTGAGCAGTGGCATTTGTGTTAAGGACCCAGTTCTTCGGAGAACATTCATGGATGTTTAAGGGGAATCAATCCAATTCAACACGAGACTGGTTTTGGGATTTTGGAAAGTTATGCCATAACACAATCACCATTGTGAGGCAGATGTTCACAAACCACTATTAGGATTGCCTATGCAGGCTTATTCTGCTGCTTTTAGGAATAAGTACACTCTTTTATTTACAAAACACAGGGTTTGCTGATGCAGGGCTGTGCACAGCTCGAGCCCTGCTTTGCTGATGATCACAAAGCTGCAGGGGGAGCAGGAGGCACATGCCAAGGTCTTGTTGAAACCCATGAAGATGCAATGATCATCAGAACACTGAGCAACTTTCCAGTCTCCCTTCCTTCCCTCCCCAGGCAACCCAGGGCATTGCCAGATGCTGCTGCTGATTTGAAGTAAGTAGTTACTGCCCCGGATGCTCTTCAGCAGAAGTTGCTGCTCGCAAGCAAACCTCTGATGATTTAACAGTTTGACTGCTTGCTGTGTCGTGAAATAACCCAGTCTATAAATGCAAAATATTTGTTCTACAGATATAAGTTTGAATACAGTCAGAAGACCAATTAAATATATAGAGCATTGAAGATAATAATCTTGGGATCTGGAGGGAAAGGGAGAACTAGAGAGAAAAGGCAAAGAGCACCTTTGGGGTAGGCTGGGAGAGAACTGTCTAGTCCATAGGAGCAAAAACTGTGCCAGGTTGTCTGTGCCCTACATGTAGCCCGTTGACAACCAGGTTTTTCTGACATGCTGCATGCCAGTGTAAATAAATAAAAATAAACCAGAAAATAAACAGAGGGCTTTGAATGGACAGAGAAGACAAAATGGGTACTTAACTTGATGGTAAAGTTACTGAGGGTAGCTTTGGGAGAGGAAAATTTTGCTGGGACTGGAGAAAGCATGTTTGGAACTGCTTACAATGAAGGTCCAATGAAGAAAGAAAGGAAACAAAATCCACTCACTACCATTGAAGGCTCACAGAAGATAAGCTGAGCAGACACATAGCTGCTAAAATAAATGGCTGAATTATCTTATTGGCTGAATTATGGGACATCAGCTGAGAATGGGTTGAATGAAGGATGGAACAGGTAAAATTAATTTCTTGGAATTTAGGCTGCAGAGAGAGCACTTCACTGTGAGCTACAACACTGAAAAGGATGGAGTGTTGCTATGGAGAAGCACAGAAGGACACTGGTCTACTATTTGAAGTGCATGTGACAAATGTGGAACATGTGAATCTATCAATGAAAATGGCAAATCTGACCCAACCATCACAGTATTTGAAAAGGCTCTTTTTTCCTTCATTCAGGGAATACATAACCTAGTTGATCTATTTTATGTACCACTTTTATTGGTATCTATACCTTAGGAAGAAACTACAAATTCTTTCAGTCTTGCTTTTCTGTCCTGGTTAGCTTCTACATTCATTATCACTCCATATTATATTTAAGATTGACCAAAAATAATTTGCACAGTTAATGCTGTTAAATAAAACTTGCACATTTTATTCAGACATAACTACTATTTCAAATCTCTCTTAATTCTATTTCCAGAGTCCCCTGAGTGAAACAATACTTTATTCTACTTTAGTATGTAGGATATAAGGAGGTTCAGAGATTCTGTTACCTAAGATTCACTGACAAACCATACTCAGCATAAAGAAAAGTGGAATTTCAGAATGTATGGTAAACTACCTCCTGGCATTGATTACATCATCTGGATTACACAGGTGCACATCCATCTTCTCCCATATATGGAAAATAAGAACTGCATCCTCCATTCAAATGCTTTTAACTTATTTACAGCTAAACCTGGTGACTTAATATTTATCATCACAAAGTATAAAGCCAAATGTCCTTTTTCTTCAGGAGCACCAAAGATTAACAGATTAGAATGTTTTCCACATGTCCACTTTACTGTCAAGAGAATATTAAAGAAGTTTTCCAGCTTCCGCAGCTCAGCCAGATGTCAATGGATCCCACAGTGAAGCAAAATTGGCAGAGTAGCCTTCTCATGACCCCGGCATTGTTTTATCAAGGATCAGTTTAAAAGTATAAAGGGCCGTTTCTTGCTGAGATCTGTAATGTTTTTCAGCCCTTTTCCCCTGCAATTACACAAAAGTGCTGACTTTGTTGAACTACTGATATGCAGTAGTATTTCTTATGACTTCTCTCACACTGTGCTGTAATTGCTGTTTATGTTGGCACAAGAAAAGTACCACATTTTGTTTCCACTGTACATTTCCGGACTCTGGTTTCAGTAACATCAGTGTAGGATATTGTACTGGGCATATGTTTTGTTGTGTAAACATTAACTGGTAATTTACCCTGTCAATCTCCACAGTATGGCCTCTAATTACCAGAGACTGAGGGGCTTCAGATGGACATTTCACAAAATATTTACTGCAGCTATACTGCTTCTTTTTTTTTCCTCACTGGTATTTGTGTTTAGAAAATCATTGCAATGGAAAAAAAATACACAACCATCAAACAGCATTGTAGCAAAACCCCAAACCAAACCCAAATGTATTCATTCTTGTACACCTCATTTTCTAGAGGAACTAAAGACTAGTTTCCCAATGAGTTAAGGAAAAATCATGGCAATATTGCAGTAAACATGATGGCATAGTAAGTACCAGGTATTTCTGTTTGCTTGCAATTTGATTATTCCCTTTACATTTTTTTTTAACAAGAAAAAAAAGTATATTACTTCTATTGGTACTTTTTTGCTTAAAATTCATTCTCAATAAATAGCCTGTGAACTTGCAAATGGCTATGCACATCCTTATTTGATTCAAGACTCAGGCAAATGTATTTAACAAATGGGACCACTAAGGTCTTGTTGGAAAATTTAGCATCTACTGCAAAGATTCAGAACCAAGGAAAAACTGCCCCTTAAGAGCTATGGAATATATGTTTTAGTCATTCATCTGTATAATTTCAAGGAAGTAGAACTTTACATTTGTGTAAAAATATCATGTCTTAAGTAGAATTCCAAGATGGGATTCCACAGTTAATAATTACAGTAACATGAGCAAGGAAGATGCAATGAAATAGGGCATCTTTTTGGACACCCTAGGCAGAGTGAATCTTTATATCAAATAAAATTTTTATCACAATTTTCATTACAATGCAAGAAACTTTTTTAGGAAGTCTGACAGTTTCTCATCTTCTACTCTTCCATTGTAACTGGATCAATTTTGTAATGCTCATCATATTACAATACCTTATCACATTACACTGCCTCCTTAAGAATACTCCCTTCCAATATATTGACTATTAAAGTGGAAGCATTAAGGTGTGGAGCACAGAATGTAAACTGTCTTGCAAATATTTTTCCCTTATTCTGATTGAAGTTCCTTTTTAAGAAAAAACATTTGCAATTGCTTGTCCAATGTATCCGCCCATAGTAAAGCCAGAACACTACTTTTGTTTAAAAAGGCATTCAACTTAGTACCTTATCTTTTACTATATATACACATTATATTGCCTTACTAAATCTACTATTATTTTGTTTACTTGTTTTATTCTTTAGAGGAAAAGATACTACTTCAAATTAAAAATTCTTACCTATTGTTGCAACTCTCAGTGCAAGCAAAATTTAACCGTTATGAACACTGATGAGAGAAAAAAATCTTTCTCTAAGTGTTTATGCATTTGAAAGGACTCTGTTAAGAAAATCACATCATTTGTCTCTGGCAATCTGTTATCATATAGCACCTGCACTAAGCAACAAATTGTTGCACTAAGCAACAAAGCAAAAAATTAAACAAGGAAACTGCAAGCTGGCAAAATTCTGGAGTATATAAAACTATCATTCACTTATGTTTTAAAATTATTAAAAACTTTTTATTTCTGAATGCCTGGCTGTTTCAATCTGTAGTGCAATATTTCAAAAAGGAAAAAAAATAAGATAAATTACATAATTTGACTCAGGAGACTGGTTCACTGTTGCTTCTGCACAGCACAGAAAGAAAAAATGATTGTCATATTTTCAGTACTACATCAGTGTTGGTTTCCATCTTAGCTGAAGAGTCATCTTCAACTTATTCCACTTATGCAAATGCTCATTTGTTCTCATACAGCTACAAAGATCCACCCAACACACTCATTTGGAGTCAGTTCAGAACTTCAGTCTATCTGGTCGTAGTATCTCCAGATTTTTTGCCGTTTAATTTACTGTAGGAAACATCCTAAGAGCCTGTTTAAAGCCGCCTGATGTATCTCAGCAATTGGAAGTAACTCTCCCTCCTTCATTGTTTGCTGGATGGTAACAAAATTCGTTCCAGGACCTGTAAATATGCAAGAATGGCCAGAGGTTTAGTTCCACCCCCTCAGCACAGCTGTCTGTAGAGCTGCCCAAAAAGGAAGGAAGCATCATCCTGTAAACACTGCACTTCCCTACTGGAGACCCTGGGATTTATGATCTCTCAAGTCTGTTCCTGCCATGGCAAACTCCTCTGACCCTTGCTTAGGTCTGAAATTCAGGTTCCATGCAATATCCTCTTTTTCAGGCAAAAACTAGAATAGACACACTCACACATGATGAAAGGTCACGAAAAGAAACAATTTTAAGTGGGAACCACTGTAGTAGTTCTGCCCTTGTTTTACACTTGTTATTAAACTTTAAGAAAAACTACTTTAGGGTAAAATAGGAGAGGGAGTCATTCCCAATAAGGAGAAAAATAAACATGTCTAAAATCTAAATTATCTTCTAGCTGATGTACACAGAGTCACAGCCTGATTAAAGTGCAATATGACTACAGGGACAATTTCTAAAAAACAAATCAAGCAACTCTTACAGATATAATTTATTTTCAAAATACCACGTAAGTTGAACAAGGAATTAAATTCTGAATAAAAACCTGTTTTTAAAGGTATTTAAGAAAATTGTATCCTCACCAAATTTTGAAATTTTTCTTTCACAATTCTTTTTAAAACTATGTTGAAATATTGTATGTCATTTCTGTCACCGTTCCACATGCCTTTTTAGTGTGCAGCATGTAAGCTCAAATCGCCAGAGATGCCAGTAGCACATTCAGAACTGACCAGAACCTCTGAAATCTCAGCTCCAGGGACATCCTCAAATGTCACTACAAATGCCACTAGGAAGGACAGCAAAAGTCTCTCTTTTGTGATGTTAATGCACAGGACATTTTGCTCCTTTGTGGCTATATATATATGACCGAGGAACTAAATTACATCAGGACTGGAATTCAATTGTCCACTTTGTGTAACTCTTGTGACAATCCCTGGCACAGCTTTGGCCTGGGACAGGCAGTGCTCCACCAAACAATTTGTGGCACAGTCTAGAAACTAGCACCATCATCCATAGTTGGCAGTCTGGAGGTGCTGACATTTTTTTGGAGGGTAAGAATTTGATTTTCTGGATGCAGTCTTTTCATAGCAATTGGCCATAGTGCTAGAGAGGCCAGGAGATAACTGAGCCTGGCAACCCTTTAAAGGAGTGATACAGCAACTGCAAGAGTGCAAATCCTATTCAGACATAAAGCCTCATATCTAAAATTACCATGACAGATGATGAGACAGAAATTGAGGAAGAAATGCATGCTGTGGGAGGGGTGCTGGGAAGAGAGAATGGGCTGGGCTTGCAAGTATGGAGCAGCTCTGAGATGAGCCAGTTGTATAGGATACCTATTTGTGGAAATCCCATTTGATTTGTTGTGAAAGTTGGAAGATGTGGGAGAGACAAGCAAGACACCATAAAACTAAAAGGGGCAGGTAACAGCTGTGGGGATTTTCACAGCTTGTCTTTCTGTGAATGAGAGATTGCTTATGTGATGCTGCATAAGGCAGAAAAAGCAATCTTCAAACCAGTGAAAATTCTTCATTTTCCAGTCATCTAGGTAATCTAGATTTTTATTTTTAGGAATTGAAACAGAAACAGTTGTAAAATAACAGTTATCAGTTCAATTTCTGATTGCTATAGGCAGTCATCTCATTAAACCTACAGCCAGTCATGTATCGATCATGTAAAAAAAACCCCCTACCTTTTTTATACATGCAATCCAGTTGAGGCACAATAGAAATATGCATGGGGAATTTGATACTGGTGTGCCCTCACCATTTTTTTAATGCATGCTACAGATCAGTGACTTCAGTTTTCCAGTTCTGTATTTTCACAGCTTCTAAAAGTACTAAATATTTATTTTAAATTTGGCTTAGCATTTTGAAAACTATTTTATACTAATTTGTTCTATAAACACCTGAAACCCCTTTTTTGAAAAGCCTTCTTACGTTTCCAGCATTTGGAAGTGATTTGTTTCTAGTCCAAAAAAAATTAATGTCTGTCTCTAACAAAAAGAGCTGGATTACTGCCCAGTCCACTTCAGAGCTGGATGATGCTGACTCTTAGCCATTTAAATAGTCAAGTTAAACAAGACACAGTTGGGATGATAAAAGGAGGTCTGTAAAAAGACTATTGCTCTGGCCATGTGGACTTACAACTATCAAACAATGACTAGGAAAACAGTGAAAGAGAAAAAAAAAATTAACACAAGTGCCCAGGAAAACATTAGGATTAAGTGAATGCAGGAGCACGGTATCTGTTTACATCATTCTCTCTTCTTGCCAATGAGTTGCCAGCACAATATTTACTCTGCTTGAGCACTGACAGAGGCAAAGAATGGCAAAAAGGCCTTACAAAAATGAACAAAGCAGAGGGGAGGCAGACACTAACAATCTGTATTGAGTACTACCCTACAAAGCACCTATAATCTGCTGATTTTGTATCTAAATTATATTCTATGCTATTTTGTGTGAGCCTTGTTTACAAGCACTAATTTGCAAGCCTCTTATTAGCTGGAAAAAGGTGAAATAAGACCGAATTGTCTTCTCATATCGTGTTAATACTAATTCCTTTACCTTTTACAAACTATAGTTCCTGATAAGACAACTAAAGATGCAGCAGAACAGAATCTGATGAAGATCAGAGAATCATTTAGAGTAAATTCTCTGAATGTGTTTATTTTTGCATGAGGGGAAGTGCATTCACATGAGGAAAAAGATGCACAGTAATGAAAGCAATACTCGAATGTATTTTAGGTACTGATCAACCAAGTCAGTGTGGCCTTAATGGTGCTAGATTTAATCAATCAGAAAATGATCCATGAAGCTTAAATTGAAATGTACCACTGACACTGAAGAATCAAATGTGCAAAAGGACACCACTTACAGGATGGGGAACTCAGAAATTAAAGCATTTAAGATGTGATTAGGAAAGCTACAATAAAACAACATTCCAAAAGCAGAAGCATGCAAAAAGGACACAAGCACAGAAAAAGAGCAGACAATATCTGGGCCAAATTATTTTTTTTTAAGTCCACAGCTTCAATACAATTTGTACAGGAATGATCTTTGGTTTTTAAAAACAACTTTGGTTTTAAAACAACTTCAGATTTTATTTCTATAGTTGTTGCAATGATTTCTCCATTTATATTCCATTTAGACTTGGAATGATAAATATGTATGAATTCAATAAGATATAAAGAAAGATGCATATATTTGCATGTGAAAATCAATGTTTAAATATGTTTTAAAAGACAGTTGAGGTTTGATTGTAAGCCAAAGGGAAGTTGTGTCTACCGTTCCAAGTCAGCTCTAGTGAGTTAATTTGAAGATGAGAATAATCTATACCTGATGAAGGATCTCTTTGTCTGATTAGTATCCTGAAACAGGCTTAGACTTGAGGTTTTTGGTTCAGTAACTAGGGCTGAAAGCTTCTGAAATTCAATCAACATATTAGAGGCAGCTAGAACAGTGTAGATTTTTATTTGTTAATCCTTTATAACATAGGAAGTTTCATTTAAAATAAAAGCCAAAATCCACAAAACCATACATATAGGCTATCTATTGGTATATGCATGTGAACAAATTTTTGCCTCACTCTCATGGCTATTTCAGTATCCAATAACAAGTATATTCCCCTTCCTATCCTAAAATGTTCAAAAAATAAGAATCTTGAACAAAGTCTACCATTTAATTTTTTTCCCCTAATAATAGTGTAGCAGTTGTAATAATAGCGATGATTAATTTGTGAACTATCAGGCTATCAAGTTTTTCTGAAACATGGGGTAGAGGTCAAAAATTTTCGGTTCCTCAGAAATTGCATACTATGCACATTCTGCAAAAAGCAACAGAAAGTAATAAAAATACAGTTGCTACTTCTTCTGTACTGATCTGAGGAAAGAGCAGGAGTGGTGCTGCCTGTTCATTTGCTTGTTTTATTATTTTGCTGATATTACAGGCAACAATGTAAAACCGGTACCTATAAAAGAAAAAAAAAAAAGGAGAAAATACTGGAAAGCATCTGTCAGATTTTGAGCATGAACGCCTATGTTTTTATTTTCTTCCCACATGTAGGTCTGCTTTACTCATTTGTGCAGTATGTTTTTTCACTTACAAAAGTAACTAGCTGACTGCTCATAGTAGCAATATTATTTGATAAAATGCAAGTCTGTTGCTACTTTCCCAAAGCAGACACTCTCTTTTAAGTTTTCTTCCCAGAAAGAAAATGTGTACATTGCAGCCTGGTAAATTTTCACATTTGACCTGCCATTTTCCTCCTAACTTGCCTGCTTTCAAATAGAGTCTTATTCACCTGTAATGTTAGCTTTCAAACTTAAACAATTTTACTCACTTTCTTTCCTAATATCATGTACTCTTTCATGTCAAACATCTGCTTTTTTAATTGCTACCTTTAACTAAGTGCTATGTCATTTCCATGGGAAGGGGGATAAAAGGAAACAGAAACAAAAAAGCAAACTGATGTTGTCTGAAGAATTTTGTGTTACTGCCAACAGCTCTTTTAGTTTGCTGACAAATAATTCAAAAGCACTGTTTACACTTCAAACCCAGAAAATACCCAGTAAGTGCCTAGGATAAATTAGTTCCTACAGAAACCCAAGCAGAAAGTTATAGGAAGACCCTTATTTTAAAGGACAGGCATGTTGTAATAAATAATCTCTCACTTTATCTAAAATTATGTGTATTCCTGTACTCTTATGTTTGATCCCAACCTTTTTCCTTTGCATGTTTTAGAATATTACACAGATTTCCACTTACAAATTATGCTAGATATCCTGTTTTTCACTATTTTTCACAAATGTAAAATTAGAAAAAACTAATTTCTGCACTTTAGAACAACTGCCCTTAACATGAGCATTATGGTATTGCAAATTATTCATTTAATCAGGAAAACCTAAGACCCACAGGCCTACTGATCCACAAGCACAGGCCTAGGATCCACAGCCCTACTGATGGGTGCTTTCCAGCTTGAATAAATTCTGTTTCATAATTCCATTTGTTTCCTGCCATTTAGCCAACTTTCTGCTTATTGGAAATATGCCTTAATATTAACTTCCAGTGCAGGACACTGTAAATTGTTTTCTGAAAAATCAAAGCATATGATGGCCACTGTATATCCTTTGTCTTCTTTGGCAGTGACTGCCTCAAAGAATTCCAGCAAAATACTGAAGCATGACCAGCCCTTCCTGAATTCTCTACAGCTATTCTCAGTCAAGCTGTGTTTTCTACTGTTTCCCTATCTGAACCCTGAAATTAGTTTCTGGAGATCTCTTTAAAGTTTTCTGCAGCTTCCTGGCATATATTTGTAAACAGCAGAGAAAAGCAAACTTATGAGGTTTGCTGAAACCTTTCGGTTTCTATGCTTTCCTAAACAGGAATACAGCAATATTAACGTTTTTTCAATATCATAAAAAATGTGCATGCTTCATATGGCAAGTCTTTCCCACCCTCACATTGTGCTACATAACGACTTCGGAGTGCCAGGCTGTGCAGGGGAAAAGAAACGGAGGGTTACAGGGCTCAGATAATTTGACTGGCCATATATGTATTTTGATCATTTGCCCACTCATGTAACTTAGCTTTTTTAATCTAAAAATTACATTCTATACAAAGCTTAAAATCTTTTCTGTTTTTAAATTTTCAATTTCAATTAAAAAAATAAATTTTAAATCTTTGTAACAACTATTTGTACTTGTCTGATGCTCTTCCTCTGTCATTTTTTCTAGCATTTCACAAACTAAAAGAGAGGACCCTTATTTCTGTTTTACAAATTAAAAAAAAAATTAAGAAAAAGCAGTGAGTGCAGTAACTATGTCAAATCACAAAAAGACAAGCCAACGTGTTATGGTTCCTGTCTCCTGTATCTCCTGAATTTTATACAATACGTCCCTATTAGGTTAAAAAAACTCTGTCCCATGACAGTGTTGAAATTTTAACTGAACTATCATGACCATTTTTTGCTCTGTTAAAATTTAATTGCGAGGCAGTGGATACCCCAACACTCTGCTGAAAATAAAACAGAATACTAGTGGTATTTAAGCCGCAATTTAAGTATTATTGAAGCAAAAACTTTGGCAGCCCACTACCTACAAGTTCATTTTGTCAATGTACTACATAACTCCTCAAACCTAGTATTTTCTGATTTGTGTAGCAGCAGACAAATATGGTTGGACTGCCTTTCTCAGCTAGAAAGTTCATATTGACTGTTACATGAGAAATTTCTAGCTCAAGTCTATCAAAATGAGTACATGCAAGGCTTCACATTTTTTCATGCTTATCTATCTTCTCTGCCTTAAAACAGAAGTGTCCATTCTATTACACTATAGCTCTGGATGATTTTGCTTTGCAGGGAATTAAAAAGAGAATGTTGCTTACAAATAAAAAATGATAAGGTGTCTTTTTTATTTTCTTTCTCGATACCATCCTGAACATTCAATTTAAGGTTGCCAATGAGTTAGAAGTTGAAAAATGTAGATATATAAGCAAATTTTATTAATGGTCATTAGGAAGAAGTTGCTGAACTACAAATGATGAACATAATGTAAAGGAGTCAATGGTACATAAAGCTGGGAGACAGGAAAGAAGATTCTAAATCTTTATTCAAGGTCTTTGTATACATTTTGTTCTCTGTTTTAGAGGGAGAAAGTGAAGGAGTTCGGATATTAGTTAAACATTGCCTGCAGAGAGATAAAAAGTAGTTCTGATTTCAGATCCCCTAAAATGGTGACCACTTATACTTCAGCACATGACTAATGATGCTTTGAGTAAATCCTGCTTTTTTGTTCTGTTTTAAAGTCTTTGTTTTGTTATCCAGCATGCTGTGGATTGTTGTTTTATAGTTAGAAATCAGGGAAGCAAGAGCTTTTAGCTTCATTGTTTACTTTTTACGTATGATCAAGTCCTCTTTTCTTTCTTCTAATACAGCATTTTGCAACACAGGTCATCAAGTTTTAAAGTCTCTCTTAATTGTTTGTCTAAGCAACCATCCAAAAGCTCACAGCACAGCCATGGGTTTGCATTAGAATTATGGAAAAGGGGTAATTTCAACATAAATCCAAAAGTAACATGCTGGGTTTAGCTTTGTATCTCTATGGAAACTAACTCCAAAGAAGAAATCAGGACATCCGGCTCATGAAAACTAAACCAAAGGAATTGTGCTTATGAGTTTTTACAACATACAGTTTCATAAAATTGTTGCTTTTTTTTTTTAAATCAAGAGATTAAACTGTGACTATATACATGTTTTCATCTATAACTTAGTAAAAAGGTAATAAATCATCAATAGAAGCCCTGGAACAATTTATATGTAACTACTATACACATGCATTTGCCTTTTTCCCATTCAGCCTTCCACCATTGCTATATCCATCCCTTCATGCCATTCCACCATTATTCTATTTTACCACATTTTTATTCTATCCAGCTACTCTAATTTTCATAGCTTCTAGCTGTAACTGGGATAAGATAGCATGAGCCCTCATCCTTGTAGATATCTACTAAAATATGCCAGACTAATCAAAGGTGAAAGACCTGACTGCAGGATACAAATGCTATGTGAATTTTTTAGTAGAGAAATGTTCCTATAGATTCTGTATTTATTTGGAGATTCATCATTATGGAGAGTTCATCATATGGAGATTCATCATTCTTTGATGTCAGTCACTGAAATACAGGTCTAAAAACTTAAAAGGAGAATGGCAGCAAAAATAGTCTGGTACCTGACAGAGATTTTAAGTGCTGACACCAGTTATGCAGGCTGATTTCTTGAGGTGTTTTTTGACCCAACAATGTTGCCAGTGCAGAACTGTTAGGGCTTTGTGAACACCCAGACACCAGGAAATGCTTTTTGGATTTAACTGAGTAGGAATATCTTGCCTCTGCAACACAAAGCCTCCAGCTGAGCTCCATGATCAAAGCACATGAGACCCACCAACTCTCAGCACCCATTCCACTACCTGCCATTAAGAGCCAACCTTAAAGCTCAAGATGCTTGCTAGTCCCTCCTCTAAAGACTCAACTGTCTTAAACAGCAGCAAGGACAGAATACTCCATAAAAAAAGGCAAGCAAGGAGCCAAGAGTCACAGCCAGGCAGGCAGCGGAGGAACCACCACCAAAAAAAAAAAAAAGCCAGGAAGTTGAGTCAGAGATTCAAGATAAGAATCTGGTCTGCAGACAGTAACCAGGATCAGACACTGATCAGCCATGTCTGAGGGTAATCCAGTAAGTCAAGCCAGCAGGTGAGGAGGAGAGTGAGAATCAGGAGGTACAAGACTGGGAACAAGTGCAATTGCAACACTGCTGCAGAGTAGCTCAGGCAGAGGTCAAGCACAAGAGCTCCAGGTTTAAAGCCAGTGCCAAGTGACGGAGAGGGAGCCCCCACTGAGGCTCTTTAGCAGCAAGCTGCTCTCTAACCAGCACCTGAAAGGGGTGATGACAGCTTGTCACTTCAAGCAAGCTCAACAGCCATAAAGAGCAAATCCAGCTACATCTAGAAGCTGATTTTGGGTGGAAAATTCATCTCACTGAAGGCTGTGCATGTAAACTTGTATGAATCATGGAGGAGGGAATTTTAAACATAGACTTTTTTTCAGTTGCTTAACTTACGCTCTACCATTTCAGGGTCCTGGCTGTTGTTAACTCTGTTCCCGTAACACAGTGATCTCTGTGAACTAATAAACCATGAACTTCAACATCTACATTTAGACTCCTCTCCTGGTTCTGGTACTTAAAACTTAGCCATACCAATGCTGAGTGCCTGATTTTACTACATAAGTAAACCAGATGCATAAAAATATGGAGGTTGGTTAGTCTCTCCAGCATACACCAAGAGGCTAGAATCAGTTTAGTTAAGTGATCCAGGGAAGAGGTCAGCAGTCAGCCATTCTGGTTTGGATTCCTTTTTTTAAAGTTTATTTTATCTTTAATTCAAGGGTCCTAAAGACAATAATAAAATATTCTTAAATATTTTAAGCTCTCTATAAGTGGATGTATTATAATGTTTGTAATGAAAACCCTTACTCACAAATTTGGATTGTGCAGTCTGAACCTTGAAAGTTTAATTAGAGGCTTGCTGAATTCTGTTTCTGGTACTAAATTGGGGATTTTATTTCAAAATTCCTGTTTTCTGGAAAAAGAAAGAACTAATATAAAGTGGTTTCATTTGGCACGTAATCAATCTCATTAATTTCACTATGTCAAATAAGGTGGAAATGATTCTATAATGTGGTAAAAATCCTTGGTCCTTGTAAGTCTTGTTTTCTTTAAGTTAGTATTTGATCCCAGTAGTGTAGGGATCAGTTCATATTAATGAATTATGATAGCAATTTGAATTTGATAAAGTTCTATGGGACTACCATGAGATTGTTTCATTTATTGAGGTATCACAAACGGTCAAAACTCCTCTTTGCCTCTTCTTTCTCATGTCTGGATATATGCTCTGAAGAAAGATAAACCTATTTCTGTCAACTACACAAGCTTTACAGGAAAAGATTTCTGTAACACTTCCATTAAAAACTTCCTTACCCATTCTGTACACACAAGAGTCAACTGTCAAGGAAACTCAAATCTTCTTAGATCAATGGTCTACCTTACTATGGCCTCTACAGAAGTTTCCTGACCCATCTTTTTACCCTTCCTTGGCGATCTGTAATAATTTCCTATAAATGTTTTACTACTTCTTTTAGCTACACTTTGTTTGTCACATTAGCTAACCCACTGTGGTGGTTTGGACTGGGCCTTCCTTGGTGATCCGTCGGTAACCAAGGAAGTGAACATGTACCCAGTATTCCATACGATTTTTACGTAAAACAGAGTATAAATAAGAGAGGAGGAGAGGCCTTCGCTCTCTTCCCTTCCGGCGAGGTTTGGAGGCAGCAGATCCCTGCGGCCAGTGCCGCTCCTGTGGAGGAGTGAGGCCTAGTGGGGCCTTGTAGGCCTTGGGAGGCGGAGGGTGCCAGCGGCGGAGTTTGGAGCGACTGGGTTATCTCAAGGAAAGTACTAAGGTTTTCTTTGGCTAGTCCTTTATCGAGTGTGTATATCTGTTTTTTGGGTTTGTTTTTTCTTTGTTTTTGTTTTATCCCCTTTTTCCTTTTCCCCTTTTCTGTTTTCAGGTGTTGGGTTTTCGTTTTGTTTTTTTTTTTTTTAATTTATGTGTATATAGTTTTTGTAAATTGTATATAAATGTAATAGAAGTGTAAATATATATATATATATTGCTTTAGCTCTCTCTTTTATTTCGGTTCTCTTGGTTTTTTTTCTTTTCCCTTTGGTTTTGGTTTTTGGGGGAGGGGGAAGAGCTTTACGGTGGGAGTTTTGGAGACTTGGTAGGGAGCCAGCTCCAAACCACCACACCCACATATGTAATTTTACTCAGAATACCATAATCTCCAACTAGATCTCCACATCACTTCCCATTTTCTGAATTTATCTCTTTGGTAAATTTATACTCTGGTATTTTTATATTAAACCATTTAACCAAGAGCCAGTCATGTTTCTACTTTAAATGTTTACTGGTTTGTTCTGAAGCATCACTTCATGTTCCTCACATTTTTACACAGATTCTCTTCATAAAAGAAAGTGAACTTTATTTTTCTAAGCAATGCATTCTATTTGTATTATTCACTTTAGCAATGCAAAAAACTACTTATGCTTTAAAAGATGGCTAATCTCTCTCCCATCTTTCACTACCTATCCTTTTGCTAAAACAACACACATAAAACTGAATACTAAAATTGCAAGACTATTGCCCTGCTAATTTCTTATACAGATATAGCCTGTCAGTTCTAGATGACTTTGGATCAGCCCCAAACAGAAGAAAATATTCTGGGTAGAATAATCCTGCATGGAACAATGTGATCTGTATAAAAAACCACTTACTGAATCACCAGCACCATCATTCCTAGGAGATCTCCCATCGAAGCAATGCCTGAATTAGTGCAGAGTGATTTGTGGCTTTCCAGCTGTCATTCATTAATTCTTAGGAAATACAATGTACAATACAATAGTACAATAGAGGTTGTAATTTGCAATGTCTTAGGAAGAGTGTAATTTGTTTGCTTAATGTTCTTTAAACTTGTTTTCAAACAATCACTGTAGCCTATTGTTTCTATAACCCTCCAAACACATTTCACTCTTGATGAAATATTGTGGCAGTCACACAGACCCATAAAGGGGGAAGGGTAAGGAATTGTGTCTGTGGAGAGCTTGGACTATGAAACAGCAGCTGAGTTGAAAACAAGGGTTTTTATTTCAGTGCTTTGCCATTCCTCTGTCTTTGGCAGAAAGTACAGGAAAGCCTGACAGCAAGGGCCAGAACTGACCCGGGAACTCTGATCCGCTGGCTTTGGCACTTCACAGCATCTCTGACCTGTAAAAGTTGTCCTGTTTTAGACGGAGTATTGCTTAACTATAATTCACTGAGTAGCTGCCTTGTTTTGACCTGAGACAAGAGAGGATGTTGTGAGGTGCAGACCACGTTGGAGGATCCAAGAACATGGGGGGATCTACCTTTAGAATGAGCCAAGGAGCTGCTTACACAAAACCAGTCAGAGAGTCTGTGTAATGCCTGCTTCATCAAGGACTTTTGGCAAAATCTATGACAAGTTCAGCTCAGCCAAAACCACTGCACCTTTAGACATGCACTGTAGGAGAACTTGAGCACAGAGGGAAGTTTTCTGCTGGGTCTCAGGCACACCTGGCTTCCCAGAAATCAGAGGAAGTTGCATAGGGGTTTCCTTTTAGGTCTTTTACTGTTTGAATTTACATGTTAATTATCCTAAACTGCGTATTAGGTACCTCAGAGCTTTTTTCCCCTTTAACTCTTGCAAAGTTGATTTCAGCAGTAAATAAAAAGACAAAAGCAAGAGGTTAACTTGAGACAAGAATCACAACAAATACTGGGGTAAAAAAGCATAGCTATTGTTCAGTGTTTAGTAGGCACCATGACAGCAATTATGTTAAAGAAGGATTTGAAAAACAATGCTTCAAGTACTTTTATGGCCAACTCCTCCCATGCTCAGGGGTTTTCATGCTTTTAGCTATTGCTCTGCAACTGAAGCTAACTGTGAAATTAGCAATTTATTTATCCCATGGTACATACACACGCAATTGCAACAGTAAAAGTGAGTAAGGGTAAATGCCGTGAGTAAAAGTTAGAACCTTTTTTACCAGATTTTGTCCTTCACTATCTAATCAAATACCTGTGGATTCCCATATTGAAACTTTCTTTTTTCCTTCTTGTGGCTTATATCACTAATACTGGTAACACAACTGCTATTATATCTAAACAACATAATATGAGCTCTGCCAAAATAACTAAGGACAAAGAAAAGTTTGACCTTCAAAATGGTTGCCTGAATTACAAGGAAACAGAAGATGCCTTGAAGTATAAAACAGAAGTATAAAATAGAACCATAAAGGCCTACAACTTGTAAACAGCTTTTGATTCTGTAACACTTAGTAAAAATTGGTCTCCTTAGGAATCCATGTACACATTAAGATATTTTTTAAGATTATATCTTTACAAAAACTACATTAGAACCTCTAGCATATTTCTTGCATTATGTCCTATTCTGAAAAATATATCAACATAAGAAAAAAACTCTTATTAAAATCAACTATTTCTGATTATTTAGCCAAAGATTTGAAAGCTGATTAAATAAGATATAAAGTTGTCACTAATCTTACTTGGAAGATAGAACTGATAAAGAAAAAAGAATAATGAAGGCATGTCAACAGTGATAAAATTATGTAGACAATTCTGGGTACATAATTACCAATAATCTGAAATCAAGATGTAATTGTGCATTATTCCATTTTATATTTAGACACCTCTGTAAAACAGAAATGTTAGTTTAGTGGACCACAAACATACAGCTGTTTCTAAGAAAAGTGAAATCTGAGATAGCAGAAAAAATGTATTTTATGTCCCTCTTTCATCTAGTATCAATGGAATGTAGTTTCCACTGTTCCTTAGTGATTTTGTATGAAATTGAATGTAATAAATAGACAAGGATTGACATATTCTGGTAAAAGCAACTGGAGTAATACCTATTGACAACCTGATGTGTGAGCAATACTTCCTGAGAGTTTAGTGAGTGCCGTTTCCTCTTCTAATGATCTCTTTAAGAGCAGCATTTTTTAAAATTGCACATTTGAATTAAACTAAGGCTATTACTATTGTATATATAAAAAGAGAAATGGAGTTACCTGTATGGCTGTGAGGATATTGGCTAACGCCTGGCCATACGTGTCATGACAGTGAACAGCAAGAGCGCTCAGAGGAATTTCTTTCATAACAGCTTCCAACATCTTTTTCATACTTCCAGGAGTCCCCACACCAATTGTATCTCCCAGAGAGATTTCATAACAGCCCATACTGTACAGGCGCTTAGATACCTGATTAGAAACAGAAAAACATGAAGAGGTCAAGATAAAAGAATATAAAATAGCATCAAGAACATACATTTAACAACACATACTTCTGTACGGGTTTCAGGTTTTGACCTACTGAGGTGGATCTATCTATCACACACCCTCTATTCATTCTTGAAAATTGTCATCCGAGAAGATCCCACAGATCCTCTTATTTTAAATTTATAGTTCTGCTCCTGTACGTGGAATAACCAGCCAAGCCGAATCCATCAAAAACTTGCTTTTTGACTCTCCCAGAGAATCCAAATAAGCAAAATTTTAACACTACCAATTTTCTTTCAAGCCCTTTTCCAATATTTTCCTCTGTCTGGGGACTCCCCAGCTGTTTGGTTTTCTTTGTATGCTTTTCAGCTTGTAAGCTGTGCAGGGTAAAGACCTGCCATTTTGTTTGCTTATTACATGAAGCCAAGCACATGGCCAAACTAAGACAATAAATAATTAACAAAAAGCCTGATTTTGCTTTCTCTTGGCACTTAAAAAGTCAATGAAAACTGAAGTTTTAACATGTTGCAGTCAATATTAATTTTGCAATATTAATTTTGTTTGCTTTTCATGAAATCAAACACTAAAACACTAACAAAGCAAAACTGCAACTTAATTAACATTCTAGTCCTTCAGTTCTAAAAATTTTCTTAATACCAAACAAAACCGTATACAAATAGATCTTACTTATGTAAGTAGAACCCTAAATATTTCTGGAATTATGTCTTTGAGGAGTTCTTTGCACAAGTAAAAGAACTGAGGCCTGGCTCCATAATTTTTGTATGAAGAGAAACATATATTCAGAAGCACAAAATCGTGTTTTCACTGACAATAGTGCTTTGGAAATTGAATTTGGGATCCTTCCATCTTATTTTTGTTGAATTTATTTGGAAACGTTTCACCTTACTTTCAGCTGCTGAAAATGTTTTTCCCCTTTAGGATTCCCCATTGTGTATTAATGATCCCAAAAGACCACTCCACTGGAACAGAATCCCAGTCTAGATTTTTAGAAATGAAAAAATACAACCCTTTTCCAAGACATCTTCAGTTGCACTGCACTCTGCTGTTAAAGCAATTCAAGGACTTCATCAGTGGGATTGCTGTGAGTATGTCTGAGGAAGCTGTGACAAAGTGCTGCACCAGCAGTCTTGGAAGTGCTGGTTTAATATTGCTGTTCACTTAATTCAAAGAACAGCTGAAAAAGAACTTCACATTGTCTGAATTGTCCTGCTTAAGGCTTGGAAGTGCTACAACTATTGCAAATGTAATAAAACTGTGCTTTAAAGTCAGACTCACTGGTTCATATCAACACAAATTCAATATACATTTTAAGAAGGGGACAATCACCAGATTGCAAAATGGATTCTATCACATGGCATATTTTTATATCATCAACACATGGCAGGCATTTTAACTAGACTACTGTTGTAAGAAAGAACATGATCATCTGCAGTTAGGGGTGGATTACATCCAGCTAATCCCCTAAACCTCATCTTTTCTTTAAGATCAGCGTATAGGAAGCCAATATAATTTTTTTTCTCCTGTTCTAATTTGTGATTGAAAGTTTTTCTAGATGAGCATTTTAGTGATAACTGAGACTATATAAACTTCTAGAAATCATATTGCATTCACTTCTTTTCCATGTTCAGCCCTTAGGTCTTTCAGCCTTCTGAAAACAAAGTTCTGAAAGATGAAAGAAGAGAGGATGAAACTCTGCTAACAAGTTCCTCATCGACACTGTTGTCATAATTTAACCTTAAAGTGACTCTTAGAAAGAGAACTATATTTATTTTCAAGAAGAATGTGCATGCTTGGAAGCTGAATGGGAGTTTTTCAAACTGAATTTTCTATTTTACCATAGTAGGAAGCATCCCATTAGTTATGTCTTCGTAAGTTTTCATTGTGGATTTTTTGGGAGGAGGATGTGGGAGAAGAGAACACACTGTTTTGTCAGTGTAATTAGGATGTGATTATGGGCTTGCAGCTTTGTTGATTGAATGGCATTATGTTCTGCACCACTGAGCAGTTTTACTATGCATGAGTCTTGTGCTACTCCCCTTGGGAACACTGCCCTGACACCAAGCACTGATCAAAGGAGCTCTTCTGTGCAAGGAGAGTAGTTAAAAAACAAGCCTGTTGAGGAAAGAAGCCTGTTGAGGAACACGATAAGCAATATGTCATCACTGCTCTAACTAAAGCTGTGTCAAATCTAACCTTCACATATTAGATCAAGTTAATTTGGAAATAGTGAGTACCTTTCAAATTAGCTACTTTTTTTCACAGACTGTATGTGTGGCTGCTGTGGGAGAAGTATTATATATATCCAAAAGATCCCTCTGGAATGCATACTAGAAGAAGATACAGGAGAAGAGGACTTGAAAACCACCCACGCAGAACACAATATATTAGACAAATGTGGACTAGCTGCTAGGGCTACAAATTACAAGATAATTGTTTGGATCTTCTGCTAGATCAACAAAAATAAGTGATTAAGTGTAACTGGCAAGACAAGTCCATCCCTAGGTGGAAGGCCAGTGTATTCTGCCTTCAGCCTTTTGAATTCTCTCTCCACTTTCTTTTTCACCGTCCATTTCAGCTTTGATGCCCTCTTTGCCTTCCTACAAAATTTTACACTTGTGTTTCACTCACATCTCTGCTGGGAAAAAAAAGGCTGGATTAAGACATCTTCTTCCTTATCCTTTATCCTAAAGGGGAAAAGGGGGCAGGAAGGGAAGGTGCAACTTACTCCATCATGGCAGCAGAGCAGTTTAAGAAATCATATTGGGGTTGAGTTTTGGCTCGTGTCAATCACATGACACTCACCAGAAGGAACTTGTAGCAGAAGCTCTACAAGCTGACAGCACAGTATGCTTATTCCAGCACAAAATGCATTTAAAAGAAAGAGGTTGTGCTGGAAACCATCTTGGACAACATGGTCCACTGACATATGTGCTTGAGTCTATCTCCTTAAGCATTTTCTACTTTCTTGCTGGAGGAAATAGCACATAATATTTTTTTCATGACTGATAACAACCAAAATATACTATTTTTCTCACATTTGACTGCACATGGTTGAGTGAGGTTATGCACCCAGTTTTAGCATTACATGTATTTTGTCCTTGTTTTCCATAATTTTTATCCATTAAAGATCTTTTTATGATTGAGCACATGACTTACAGACATTTAAAAATGTATTTTTGATTCATTAAAAAGAAAAGCCAGAAGTTCACTCTTACTTCTGCCACTTTAGCTGGTATGATGTTTCCTTCATATGGGCATCCCAATGCACATGACACATACCTATGACAGAAAGAATACACAGTGATACTTCTGTTTTATATATATATATATCTGCAAAATGCATTTATTCATCTACGTTACATTAAAAAATGGGTTAAATACAATTTTTAATATTTAAGACAGTCAATGCAGAACAAAGATTTGAATGAAAAGTTAAAATTACATTAGAAGAAAATAGCAGGTTTATCAATTTTCTTTTTAAATCACAGAATGGAGATTTATAGCTTTATTTATGCCTAATGTATGTCACAAAGTGTAAAGGACTGGCAGTGAAGCCAAGTTAATGATGCTGCAGGAGACTTCATTTTTCTTGGTATTTCCTTATGAAGTTGCAAGAGCCAGCTCAAGCTTTACCTTGCCTAGCCCACAGAAGGTGTTCAGAGGAAGATATCACTTTCTTCCTTGTCCTAGCTACCCGGATCAGAGAAAGCAACACTTGGACGCAAACAACTTCTAACAACCCCACCATCTCATAAGTCATCAGAACTGTGGTGAATGAGGTAGTTTCCACACTCTATCTCTGTATTGGCATCTCTGTCCCATTGCCCCAGAACAATTAAAGTTCCATTGCAAACTGTGATTTAGGTAGGCCTTGGGACAAGAAGAAACTGAGAAGCCAAACCGTGTCCCTTGGCAGCTATTGACTCCATAAGGCACAGAAATTGAAAGCCACAACCAAACTTTCATTGTTCAGCCCTAATGCTCTTTTAGCACAGGATTTGATTTAAATTTCCTCTTTTTAATGACAATTAAGAGCCATGAAATTCTAATTAAACTTCTAATTATTTATCTTAAATTTATTAGGAATACAATCAACCTAACGAGAAACAGCCAGTCAAAATCAAAAGTGTGACTGTAAAAGGATTTACAACAGCTTCAGAGGCAGGCAGAGTCCCAGTGGGAGGCTGCTCAATTGCTTTATAGAAGAACAAGAGCCTTCATCGATCTCCTGTCATTCCCTTTTGCTCAACACTGAAGGATATAATGTAAAATTATACACTGTATAATGCAAAAGGGATTGAACAGATGCCAGTTTGTATGTAGTCAAGGTTTGCAGGGTAAAGGATGTATTGTTTCTTTGCAGTTGAAGGAGGAAGTGGTTGATAGAATGTGAAATTAGGATCAGTAACAAGCAAAAACAAATTGTGAAAAAGAAGTCCATATTTTAATGCACAGAACATATGACATCCCTTATATGAAAGTATAGTCTTGGCACGCTAGAAATAGCAGCATGAGTGAAACAAACCTTGAACCTAAAAAGAACTTGATTAGCCCTGACAAAGAAATGGAAATTAATTTTGTTTCCATGAAACTGGTTGGGTCCATTACATCTTGCTCATAATTTTAGTCCAGATGCCTACTAGGCATGATTTCAATTATCAGTATGTCATTATGAAAACCAGGTTTTTTGAAACTTGGCCACAGAATTCATTAGATATCAGCCCCAATTATAGATGTCACTGTTAAAATTTCAAAATTATGAATTTTCTTATCTACATTAAAGACAAAAAAGTAGCTACTGTAAACAGTTAAGCACTGCCCCGGTTTTCAGTGACACATAACTCAAAAGCAATTCAGGATAATTTCCTTAATTTTTTTATGCATACAAAGTTTTTCAAATTAAACTAAGCATGAAAAATTTCAGACCCAAAGGATTGCTTTTTACATAATACTACAGTGCCTAGAGCTAGTGAATACATACACTTACTGAAGTTATTCTCAAAATTAGCCACACCACTTTTTATCAAGTGATCAAGAACAGTGCTAAATACTAAGTAAATGCAAAACATACAATACATATGTGCACATTTTCCCTTTACTCACATGTATCTTTACAGGTTCCTAATGGCTACATATGTCAGATCAAGAAGACATGCATTTGGTAGTGATAATGTGGCATGAATGACATCTGGAATGGAGTAGGGCAAACAAAAGCAAAAGCAGGCCAAAAGGTATCTAGAGAAGAAGGGAATACTCCCTGTGGTTCACACCAGCGAGCAGATTGCCTGAGCTCACATAATTCAGCTGGGCCTGCTGGGGTATGAAAGTATGTGGTGACCTGAGGAATCTGCCTACTACAATACACAAATCTGTTTGAGATTATGAACTCTCCCCATGCTTATACCATTGTGACTAGACTGACATTTTAAACAAGGAAAATATTATAGATATATCTAGGCATCTGATATTCAATATTAAACTGGAGAAAATAAGGATTACTGAAAGAATCTGACAGGAAAAGAACTTCCTACCAGAGAGATAACAAAGTCCTGTGGACAGTGAAAGAACAGTTCTTCAGTAGAGTTCATCAAGAATGATCTTGGTAGAATTCTATCTAACTTTTTCATTTAATGAATTGGAATAAAAAGTAGAAATGTGGGGAAAACATTAAATTTTTTGGCACTGTCAATAAAAAGAAAAAAAAAAAAAGCACTGACATTCCACTGAGAGAACAGACAGGAGCAATAGAAAAGGGACTCAGTTGATGGCAATGACAAAGAAAGTGAAATGCTCAAAATGAGGCTATAAAAGAACAAAATGTGCTCCAGACATATATCAGGATAAGCATTTGTAATAGGGAACAAAAAATATAAATTCCTTTTGACAAGATCTTGCTGTATTCTTATTGGAAATAAGAGAGAAAATTTGAGCCATTTGTAGAAAAGTTCATAGAAGCTGGAACATATGCAGGCAAGGGCTGAGTAAAACTAGGGATACAGAGAGCCTAGCATACCAAAGGAGAAAATACACGTCTGTGTGGAAGAGGGAAGATAATCATATGTCTGGTCTGAGTATTTGCCAAGACATCTACAGTGAAGGCAGTGCTGAGTGGGATGCTTTGTAATTGCATTTGTGTGGTTCCAAATTAATAAGCGAAAGTGTGAGGAAATAAGTTTCTAAGTTTCACGAGGGAGGTAGATCTGTTATCTACAGATACGTTTGGCTGCTACATTTTTCTTTTTTTTTTTTTTTTCAGTATGAAATAACCCATAAAGCATCAAAACCAAAAGAGAATACAACCAAAGCAGAGCCCCAGGACCTCCACCCACACGCTTCCAAAATGGGAGACAACTTTGAAGAACATGCTGAAGGACTGCTTAGAAAGAAGAAAATTAGCAAAACAGAGCCATGGAGAGAAACAGACAACAAAAATTTAAAGAACAGTCTGGTCAACTGCAGCAAACACTACTGACAAGTCAAGAAGAATGAGGACAGACTACTGTTTCTGAGATCTTGTCATCAGGGAGTTTGGTGAGAGCTGTTGCAGTTGCAAGCAAGGAACAGAAGCCAAAGTGTAGGAGTTATAGGAGGGAATCACAGAAGAGGGTCCCCAGAGAGTAATTATAAACAGCGCCTTCAATGAGCTTAGGAATGAAGAAGAGATAGGAAATGAGATATGATATGAAGAACCAAGTAAGGTCAAAGGTGCAATTTTTAAGAGGCAAATGCTTGCTTATATTGCAAGTGGAAAAGAGCCAGAGGACAGTGAGAGGTTAAGAAAGAGAAAAAGGGAGGGAAGAAATAGGAGGAAGAACAGAACATGGGGTCACTGGGGCAAGTGGAAGGGGTACAGATGGAAAGTAGACAAGAAACTTCTGCTGCTCTGACAGTAGAGGAGAAAGGATCAGGGGAGGGGAGAGAGAAGAAAATGACAGAAGGAAAAGGATACTGTATCTATTTTTCTTAGGAGAAAAAGCAAGATCCTACATGAAGAAAAGGAGCAGAGGAAAACAGAAGAGTTTGAGCAATAAGTTGCAGAGGAAACTGGGATTTAATTTGGGAATTCAAGTAAGCTGGAGAATACAGCTGTTTTCTAAAAAGATAACAGGACTGAAAGAAAAAAATACACTGTAATGAAAAAGACTATCCTAATCTCAGGATATTCACCAGACACACTCCACAGTATGAGGGCAGAAGCAAACTGGGAGTTCACAAAGCAGATTCTGCAATGGAAGTGTTTAATTCTAAGTATGTGCTTAAATCTCTGCCGAATTAAGGCCAGATGTAGCTTAACTACATCTTCAGCATGATATCAAGAAAAGAGCCCCTGAAACCAATGGTGGAAAGAAGGACCTGCAAGTGAACGTATCTACATAGCCGCTTTAGAAACACATGGGTATATGCTGTTTTGCCCACTCAGGTTTTGTGGAATCAGAATTTCTCCCTTTAATAAAAAGTGGTAAAAAGAAGTTTTCTACTTGTTTCAGCTGGCAGAGTTTACCCAGTCTCTTGCCTGTTCTACACATTTCACTGCAGGTGAGGATCATTTGGTCTTCTACTGAATTGTCTTCTATGCATATAAAAACAAAAAAATAGACAACTTTACTGCATAATATTTTGCACAAAAATGCTGAACAGCCTCTGGGGATGAGGAGAGAGAAGGAAGAAGAAGAGTGTTTTCAATTTCTTCCAGTAAGCCGAAACCAAATTGCAATGTTCCAGAAATGGTATAGACAGTATAAGGTCCTCACAATCAAGGTCACTAGGAATGGTGATAATCACCACACCAGCCCAATGTCTGTGAAGTGAAGAATACAAAACCTCAATCAGGGTAAAAGAGCAAACTTTTCTTAACCAAAGGGTGCTAAAAGGAAAATGAATCCAAGCAGAAACTGAACTCCATGTTGTAATCAGCCCTTTGTCAGCTTGTTTCAGCAAGAGTTCCAGAGCCAGATCCACAGCTGCTACCACAGCTGGAAGCATGAAGCCTCCTGAGAAGCCAGTTGCAGACTCAGATGCTGCTGTTTCCTGTTTATTATTATAGTGTAAGTTTGCATATAATTTACCATGTTCACTGCAGATGTATTTATTTTTATTGGATGTTTGTGCTAAAATGTATATGCCTCTCATTTGGTGAATCCATAATATCAAGGTTGATATATTCTGTCTCTTTGCAAAGGAAGCCATTAGTTAAAAACAAGCAATCTTTACTGTAAGCAGAGGGGAAACACAAGGAAGAGAAGAGAGAAAGGAGATTCTTCCAGAAACAAAATCTCCAAGCCAAGCCCAAAATGTGTAAATAAGGCCAGGATTTTTTTTCCACATTTGACTTTGAAAAGAAAAAAAAAAAGAAAGAACCTTTCCATGTATTTAGTACCCAGTAACAAGTAATATATATATGCTATTCACAGTGAATACTATAGTAAAATATTTGTTACTATTTTAAGAATGCCCAGAAAACACTTATAAATTGTGAACTATGTTCTAGAAAATAACTACTTCTCTAAAAACGTAACCAAACAGCTACAATAATGAAGGGCCATTTAACCACTTGATTTTTTAATAACTATCTCAAGTTATCCATGGAGTAATCCATAACATACTAGCAAAGATATTGTATTGTAACCTCATAATTTCACACTAACATTTCAAGTCTGACTTATTCCCTTTAAGAAGAAACAGGGAAGAAAAGTATCCCTCCTTTGTTCTTTAAAAAAAAACAAAACAAAAAAAAACCCACCCAAACCAAAACAAACAAACAAACAAAAAAACCCCAGCTCTTCTGGCCCAGTAATAATATTTTCTCTCTGCAGGTACAAAAACAACAGGTAAAAGTTGCAATAAAGTTATTCCTAAGCCTCTCCCCTTACACAGTACAATCATCCAGTATGACAGAATTAGTACAATGGCTCCAACATCCTTTTCTTAACCTATTCCCAGTACAGAGAAACACACCAACTCCCCACATCCCAGCAATCTCTGCCTTCATAAACTTCTCCAGGGGACTGTGACCAGCTGGCTTAATACTGTGTAACCTTGTAGATTTGTTTACCATTCACATACTAAAATGTGTTGCTGTCAAGTCTATAAAATGCTTATCTACATTTTGTTGTTCCCATAACCTCAAATATAGGCTCACTTATAGTGACATGAAAGTGGTTTTACTATCTAGAAAAGGGATAATTGGCATAAATCACCCTCTCATCAATATAACTGTGACTATGCTAAACTACACAGTGTAGTCTTAAAAATGGGCATTTTAAAGCAATGTGCAAAAACATGTATTCCAGCCCTAAATATTCCAGAATACCAGCAAACACAAGTTCAAAGTTTCTGTGTGCATTCATAAAACACACACAGCTTTGAATGGTATTGAGTTTTGCAAAACTGAATTGTTGTTTATGTTATGATACTTCTAATTATGTATAAAAAAATACAGTATTGTAAGGCCATATAAATATCTTAGGTTATTTAGGATGAACTGTAATGAAAGAAAAAAAAGAACATTGTTGAACTGAATTATAAAGATCAGATGGTCTTGATAATTAGAAGTTTTAGATAATTAATGTTTCTTGATAAACAAAATAGATGTCATTATTAGTTTCTGAAATCGCTTGTTATAAAGTATATTAAAATAGAACTAATGTGTTTTTCCACATTATTTTTGCAAATAAATCCAGATATCATTAGCGAAAGACAAACATAACTTAAATCAATTCTTTCTCTTTAAGTCTTATTTTGTGTTTAATTTGTGTATTAGCATCGAAGTAAATCAATAATTATTTCCTATAATCACCAAGGAATTATATATGTTGTAACCTGTAAGCTTTATTATAGCATAATGTAAAAGGTAATAATAATAATACTGCACACAAAAGTTTGTTTGGCATCTATTTGCCATGGAAAAACATATTGCTGTATTTCAAGCATATCAATCGGTATTTGAATTCTATACAAACACAGATGTAAGCCAAATATTGATACATTTCAAAATGTTTTTATGTACTGTGAACTTCACCATTCCTAAAGACATAGGGCATAAACAAAGGAATTACATACACCAGTTCAGAATTACTGTGTGATTACATAGGCTTTCACAAAGCAGCAGCTTTGTAAGGAAATGCTTCTAGAGTTATTTTACAGCAATCATTTGCATCTGTTTTTACACTGAGCCTCTAAACATTTGCACACACGGCCTTAGAAGAGCTCTTCACATGAAAAATTTTCAGGTAGGGGACATAAATACAGCTTTTAGTTGCTAATCACGGAGAAGTGTTATTTTAGTAGAGGAAAAGAAAATTACAACCTTTCAGGCTTATATCCCCTGTTCATTTTTATTAGGACTAAGACAGTTCTGTACAGAACTGAATGTTTCAGAGGGAGATAGTTTGATTTTATTTCATTGTCACAGGACACAAAGTAGGTTGTGAGGTATCATTTGTTGAAAAGGAGGAAATGCAAGTCCTTACTTCCTTACTGTTCTGCTGTACTAATTTCAATTCATTCCTGTGTCTTTTTAAATTTTGAAATACATTAATCTGGTGTAATCGGAATTTACTTGACATTTTCTTCATATGTACATTAATGATATATTTAACTTAAAAGACAAACCAAGTGACTACTTGCAATTACCGTTTGCCACCATTTTTTTTTATCAATCCTGGCTGTTTGACTTAATTTTTAATCACAGTAAGTTGTGATATTTTTAATAGTACCTGAATTATGCATTAAAAGATGCAAATTTAAAACCAGCACTATTTTGTGTCACTTCACATGCAAGACATGCACAGTAGTAATTTGGTGACCACACAGTTCATAACTGATTTGGCTCAGTGTCTTCATAGAATGTGTCCAAGATGTTAATGTAAAGTTTTTATGCATGTACAAAAAAAATAAAAATAAAACCCTCTTTATGATGCTAATAAATAGTCTAAGACCATATGCAACATTTCAATTCTTCATAAACATTTGAACTAATTTAGTAAACATTTAGAAAACTGTGGACTGTGCTACAGATTTTAAATGTGACAGCTGACAGCATAAATTTTCTGGATGATTATCGAGTCAATGTTAGTGCAGCTGTAGTAACAGTAAGACATGCAAAAGCCTAAAGTTTAGTTTCAACTGCTTCAGTGCATTTTTCATAAGATTCAAGGATTGCCAATGATTTATGCTCACTGCGTAAATTTTAAATTGCCAGTAAAAATAGGAAATAAAATTTGAACCTCTTAAAATTATTTTTGGAAGTATTTTTTAACTGCACAAATAAGGGGTTAGGGCAAGGCACTAAATTATCCATTTCCTGCAAATAAATAATGCTTTAAACAATAACAGTGTTTTAGAAAGGAAACAATCTCTGTATTGAAATGAATACAAATACAATTTACACATATTAATATTTTTATTACTTAAATAATTCTATGAAAATATTTAGCCTACAAAATTTATATCAGAAGCCAAAATGCGTAGTCCTGGGAGCTTGCTTGAGGAAAGGCTGCAGGTTTTGGCCATGGTTCTTTAAATTAGCCAGTCTCTAAAAGGGTGATTAAAACCGAAGTCCACAGAGTACAAATCTTTGTCCTTAAAGTCCACAGCTTCATTTTGTGTTACTTTGCAGCACAAAGCCTATTTCTTCTATTGTAATTTACACAAATTAAAATGTCCAAATCCTCAGCCTGTGCACAGGCTGGGATTCATCTGTCCTTACTTCTGATATCAAAGATAATCATCTACAGCCTATGCCGTCTATAGAATCACCAGCATTGGATACAACCTAAGCTCCTTTAGTCAAAAGGATGGATCATCCAGAGTGTTTCATCTTATCCTAAGGCAGGTACTTTAAAAAACACGTACAGTAAACCACAGCCTGAAGGCTGCCTAATTCCCTATAGTTACTACAGGAAGATTTAGGATGACAAGCTCAGACTTGTGTGGTCATGCTCATATCTGCCTCATGTTACATCAATATTTGTAACTACTTTTAGTAAATAGAAGCCACACAACAAAATAAAACCTTAAACTAATGTTCTTGCAATTAAATAACTACCATTCAAACCATGAACACCTATTCAAAATACTGAATGTCAAGAACAACTTGCCACAAAGCCTTGACTGTCTCAGCATTTAGAGAATTTTTCATGGAATGGGATATCAAAATTCCATTTATTTTATCTGTCACTAAAAGCAGCTTCTTTAGCAACAGCTAAATATGGGATTATAAATCATAGGCCTTATTAGTTAATTCGTTTTTGATTGTTTTATTTCCAGGAAAAAGTCACCTTAGTTGCACTGAATATTTCTGTGAAATCTCAGTTTAAGTTTTTACCTTCTGATTATCTTTTCACACCTTTTTTCATTGAGGAAGAGAAGCTCAGGTTTTACCTCATTAAATACAATGTAAAACTTCAGAAGTCTTCTAAATATACTGCAATATTTGGGAACTAATGAACTACTTTCTCTCAAGTACTAATGAAATCCCTATAGTAGTGCAGGCTTTTGTTGGCTGTTACTACCACAGAAGATTGTGGTTTAGGTTTCTAGAATTAAGTTGGAAATGACAGTCTGCTCCATAATCTCTCCTCTCACAAGCAGCTGAAATGTTGTAAACAGATTTACTTACTTCCTGGATTTGCCATTCAAAACTGATACCTCTTTATATTTTTTTATTTTTTTAACCAATTAAAAGTTTAAAGTCCATCTTCTAGAGCTTTGTTCAACTGATGAGAGATCTACTATTAAAAAAAAAAGGAAGTCCTTCTGAATTCTGTATTTCTATGTTCAATCTTCTGCTGTTTTTTTCGTCAGAATTCTACTCAACAAAAGACAGTACAGTGGAGCTTAAAAGAAAGTAGTGAAGCAAATGGACACTAACCAATCCCTTTTTATTATTATTCCTGAGCAATCATTCTGTCTCAATGTGTCCCAGGGATTCCTGTAACTCTGCAACCCATGAGAAGTGCACCTGAATGAGTATGAACAGGCAGGGACAAGAATCAATACTTGGTAATTATTCTCTTGAAAACATATCAGTCTAGACTCTGATCCATAGCAATATTTTATTCCTCATTAATTACTATTTTGCCTCCTCAAAATCTCCCTGTGAGGAATTTTTTAAAAGTGCACTCAAAGTTCAAATGTATGGTGTTAACCAGTTCTCTTTTATCTTCTAAGTTATTAGCATGTTCAAAACTTTCTTTTCAATATTTTCATATACTGAAATTCATGTTCAATGTATACTAAGAATTACCTCAGTTAGAGGTTTTTGTTATGAAATAAGGCTCCATACTCTGCAATTTAGATTCTCAGCAGGTTTTCAGCAGATTGGTTACTTTATTACTGAGTTATAATAGATCCCCCTGGAAAAATAAAAGCAGATCTTTCCTAAACTTTTTGATTTGTTGAATTGTAGCATTAGTCCATCATCTTATCTCCTGGTGCCTCAATCTCTAATTTTCATTGGATAAAGTAATTCTCAAGCTAATATCATGTGATGAAGATACATGTAACATTCACATAAATGTAGGTTCTCTTCAATACACTTATCCTCTCTATTTAGATTCTTTACATGGGTATAATCCCATAAATTCAATGTTTCTGTCAATGGCTTCTTACTTCTGAATGATTCACTTTTCTTAGACGTGTAAGTCTAAGGAAGAAAGTTATAGTTGGAGTGTACTTTAGATAATTTTCATTCTCGACTTTGATCACTTTGTAGTCTATGTGATACTAAGCAGTTCACGGTTGAAGTGTTCAGTAACAGCACCTTGTGTGACAGACTCAATAAAATTGTCCTGCATGTACTGTATGAAATTTGCCTTACATTTGCACATTGAAGTAAAATTACAGATCTTTGTACTGGATGCACAAAGTAAGCATTTTTATAACATAACCCAATTGCATTTTTCCTGAGTTCAATTATCTCATTTCTCTTCATTCTGTACTGCTGTTTTTCTGTTTGCTTCACTACTTGGCTCTTGAGACTCCTCTCTTTGTGTCTCCTTGCTTTGCTCTCCTTCTTTTTGTTATTATTCTAATTTATTGTGTGTGTGTGTGTGTTGACCATTTTCTATCTCCTACTTCTTTCCCTCTCTCTCTCTCTTTTTTTTTTTTTTCTGTGTAAAGAAAAATAAAAGCCACATGGCTCATCAGACAGTGGACAATAAACGTTTGGGAATATTGTAGAATCCTGTCATGGGAACAGTTTCTTCCATCACATCAGTGTATCAGTGCCAGAATAACTGCTTCTGGCATGTTACGAATGCCTAAGACATATAATCTGTGGGAAAAAATAGTACCAGGCTGCTACTTTTTCCAATATGTGAAAATTAGTGCACAGAAAACCAATTAACATTCTAAGCTGAAAATCAACCTACAGTACACACTGGGGCTTCTTCATCACCTGCAATTTCCATCTTATGGACCAGTTGCAAAGTCCCTTTGTTGACAGCCATAGTTATCCAAAAACTTCTACAATGCCTAGGCTTTGAGGATTCCCTGGATGTTTGACTGCCTCTATTGTGCTACAGGATTAAATTTTATTAGTAAAATACAGGAATATGAAAGAGAAAAATCTCTTGACATACCTAGACATCTGAGAAAACCAGAAAACAGAAGTTTAGTGTAAAAATGTTCACAAGTTCCTAAAACACACATTGTGTTTTCTGAATTGACTACCTATTGCCTTATTCATACCTGTCTGGGACCTAAAATTCAGACATTCCTGGGCTTAATCCTCCCGGAGAACTCAAATTGCTAGTTATGTTCTCAGCTCAGAGTTAAGTTTTGGAAAAATGTGACAAACAGTGGTGGCAGAGAGCTTTTAAACAGACCTCTTATAAAAGAAGTTACTCAGGCAAGCAAACTTATTACCTGGCAGATTAGCAGCTAGGAAGAGTATTTAAACTCTAGTACAAGTTATTGTTTCTTAATACAGTGAACGTCCTCGCTTCTTTATTCAGTGATTTTCCATCTGAAACATAACCAGGCTAAGGAAAAGAACCCACGCATTTATGAGCTATCCTTGGTTGGCTCTGTGTGTGTGAAAATCATAGAATCATAGAATGGTCTGGCTTGGAAGTGACCTTAAAGATCATCTAGTTCCAACCCTGCTGTCATGGACAGGGACACCTTCCACTACACCAGGTTGCTCAAAGCCCCCTCCAACCCAGCCTGTAACACTGCCAAGGATGGGACGTCCGCAACTTCGCTGGGCAACTTGTTCCAGTGTCTCACCACCCTCACAGTAAAGAATTCATTCCTAATATCGAATATAAACCTACTCTCTTTCAGTTTGAAGCCTTTCCCCCTTGTCCTGTCACTACAGTTCCTGACAAAGATTCCCTCTCTGGCTTCCCTGCAGGCCACCTTCCAAAACTGGAAGGCTGCTATGAGGTCTCCATGCAACCTTCTCTTCTCCAGGCCAAGCAGCCCCAACCTTCTCAGCCTGTCTTCATAGGAGAGCTGCTCCAGTTCCCTTATCAACTCTGTGGCCACTTTCTGAACTGTTCCAACAGTTCCATGTCCTTCTCACGTTGAGAGCAAAGAGATCCCAGTATTTATTCCCAGACAGGTTTTCAAGCACTTAGTCTCTAAGATATCTACCTCTATCTATTTTCACATCCAGGTATTTTTTGAGCATGACGTAGTTGGCATTACTAGTAATCCTCAAGGAATCTCACTGTTGAGTTTCTCCTTGAACCTTTGTATGCCCTTCCACATTCAAAAGGACCTTTGCAAATAATCTTAAGTAAGTAGTTCTGTGTGATGCAAAAGCAAATGGAAATGAAAAACAGATACTGTTCAAGAGTAAGTACCATTCAGGATTATTTTAAGTTTAAAAGAAAGTACTTCAAAGAAAAAAATTCTAGACTTTCATGTGCTGGAAACTCCAAAAACTTCAATACTGGGGTTTTCAGAATAACTTATATACAGAATAATTTTTTTCTTAGGAGTAAATTTGTTCTTGATGCTACAGTGTATGAAGTGACATATTATGAATGCTACAATAAAATAAAAGTATGTAGGGTATTTTTTTAAGGTGCAGAAAAGTGTTATGAATTCTCAACAGCACAAAATAAATTTTGTTATGTCATTTGTGATGATAAAAATAAATTTCTATAATAGAGTAGGTATCTTATAAACCCAACTTTTTTTTTCCAATTTCCAGAGAAAAGTAGTCACCATTACTAGTTAAAAATGCATAAATTACCAAATATATTCAATCTTGAAAAAAAAATCACAGTAAAGACTATAATTACAATTCATCTAAAATGTAAAAATTTGGTAGTATACTTTTCTACTGGTACCAAAACCCCCTGTAACAGTAACTCCAATAATTCTGTATTACTTTAGGATCTTTATATTTACCCACGCACTGGAATATTCATATTCCTTGCAGATTTAGCAACTTCTTCAAACTTTTCTATGCTTTCTTCAATTGAACAATTAATATTCATTTTGCTAAAAGATTCAGATGCTGCACCAAATACTGAGACTTCTGTAGCTCCTGCTGCAATCTAAAAAATACATTTCAATAAAACAGCATCACAACAGTATATTAAAATATTAGATCAAGCATTTAATTCTGTACAACACTCCAGAATTTTAAAGTACATTAATTATTTCATCCATATCTAAATATAAGTTTAATTCAAATTTTTTAAGCTATCACAGACAGATTGAATCAAATTTTGAGTTCATTCACTATGGCTATTTCCTTCTTCTTAGCAATTAGGTAAACATGTTTTTAAATTGATAAATGATAAAGGTAGTAAGATGCAGGAAATCACATGAACCAACTATAAAAATAAAAATTATTGATACTTATATTTATTTTTCAGAAAAGGGAAAGATCATATAACAACTCTGAAATATCCATCCCCTGCACAACATCTGTTCTTCCTGAATGCCAGGAAGTCATTCCCATGCTTGGGAAAGCTCTCTGTGGGCATGTGCTTAGAAGCAGCAACAATAACTAATAGGGATTTCTTTGTTAGAGCCAGCTTTAGGATCACGGGCTCCATTGGTCTTGGTGTCATAGTTGGTATGGATAATATGGAAAATGTGTATGTGAGAGTCTGCTGAGAAAGTCTCAGAGCAAAAACCAGTCTAGAAAATGTGTAAAGGTGGTGACTTCACTGAAGGGGCAATTAGCCTGAGCTTGTACTCAGTAAATCAGTTAACATGAGGAAAATTAGAAGGCTGAAAGAGAAATGATATGAGACGAAAATATTTAAGCTTTGGAGAAAAGTTAATTAATTAATTCTCATTCTCCAGTGAGAATAATACTCTTGTTCTATGAGAAGGGATGGAGCTTTTCCCTTTAGTCTTTGCTTCTGCAGGATAAGGTCTAAGCTTCAGCAACCCTTACAGGGACAAATATTCTTTCAAACAGAGGGGAAAAATATCAGCAAGATATGCAGGAATCACCTACATGTACTTCTTAATTGTTTTCCTTTCGTTATATCACTAAATACAGCATCAAGATATACTGTATACATTAATTCAACTCATGCAAGCTAGCACTGAGACAAAGGCATGGCACTATAATCTGACTATTGATAGCTAAGTTGACTATGCACAGGATTCTGTTTTAACAGAGATCTCATATGAAGTATAGGAACTGAATCACAGACTACACCACAAATATCCATCAAGCAGTATACTTTCCAAATACAGTTTGTCCTATATCAGGACAGAAGAATAGAAGTATTAAAAATTTTCAGAAAACAAAAAAGTGTAAAGATATCAATGTATATGTTTTAAGACTGACATAATTTTGAGTATTTATTTCATATGAACTGAAACAAACTTTCAAACCCTACCAAAATGAAATGCAGAATTGCTATAAAGAATTTTCATATCCTCATTCTTCTTCAGTACTTTCCAATAAGAAGACACTCTTCAGAAACTTTTCTAGGTCAAACTTTTCAAGTTAAAGAAGGAACTCACTTACTTTTTACATACAAGCATCATTTAAAGGAACTTAAAAAGACTGATAAACACTTCCATCAAATATACATACACAGAGCTTAATATCACTCTGTAAATTTGCTCATTTTTCATAATGAAAACTGAGACTTTTCAATTAGCTTATTTCTCAGATTAAATAGCTAGTTTATGGTACTGAACTGAAAGATAAAAGAGGTAAATGTGGACATCTATGAAGGCACTTACAGCAGAATGAAAACCTTGAAGATTAGGCGTGAGAACGGGATACCGGACTCCAGGATGCCGCTCAATGCCCCTCATTACCTCTTTGTGATCTGCCATCTAAAATATATAAATAATTTGTATTGATCAGCAGTCATTTTCTGATTTTATACAGCTAAACAGAAATTGGCTTAGACTGTGGGTTTGCCTTCATTACTTTTACAGTGCATACAAAAAGTCTAACAACAAAGGGGTTATATTGATGTTCTACAAGTGTTCCTTTTTTAATTTCTTAACTTTTGAGCATCTGAATTGCAATCTTTTCAGATCTCTATCATTATAGAATCGGAGCTGTGATTTCTTTTTGTGAGTATCAGTAAAAATATAATTTGCATCATAAATTGACAGACTTGTGATCATGCTGTTCATCAACTGTTAAAGCAACTTTAACCTTACCTCACTGGACTCAATTGGTGGAATTAACAGAGTAACTGACATTGAAACAACATCCAGATCTTGCAAACTTCAGCACTCTGATAAATGCAACTTCACAATGTTAAGCATAATGAACTTGAAATGCTCAAACTGTAATCAGTATATCCGGAAAGACTAAACACAAGTCTATCCTTAAAAAATATAGCAAAATCCAACTGTCTGCATAGTGTAGCATTTTAATATATTTAGAAGTTTCTTTCTAGAGAAGAAAATACTTCTTTTCTATAGCAAAGATCAGAGCATTACTTTATTCAAGGACTTGTTTTCCTTAGTCTCCCCTCACAAAAGAAACTCTGCCTTTTTAAGACACTTTTACATTTTTCTCATTCACACTCAAGATTAAACATACTACATGTACTAATCAAGAAGATGAATGAAAGGCTTATTGATGTAATACAAAACAGGTTATTTAGATAAGCACATTTTCATAAAAGAAGTGGATGGAAAATGAATATTTTTCATGGTGTGCATTCCTGAAAACAGCACAGTTAATAAAACATATCCCTCTTATTTCATGTCTTAAAGATTTTGAGTTTTAAAAAATGAATAGTGTTTAGTTTTTAAATCAGCTCTCATAAAAGCAAATCTCTCAAGAAAACAATATTAAAATGGATTTCTGATTCTTTCTACACTGGTGAAAAGTCATTTGAGAAGTACCATATGAAAAGATATATGAACTACAAAGCTTTCATTACATCTTACTTTCAGCAGATACCTTATTGATAGCTATGCAGTACCACAATTCTAAATACATGATATTAAATTACACCACATTATTAACTGAGAATAATATTGGCAACCTGGAATCTTCCTGTCACTGGCTTCCTACTCTGAAAATTAATGGATTAAAAATATCAGAAAAATCCATATATGCCTCCTCAAATGCAAGCCCAACATGTTTGTATAAGGAAGCGGATATGAAAAGTGTCTAATAGCCAGACACAACTAATTTCTTATCAGGAAACAAGTGATAGCATAAGGCAACTTTTTCTAATTGCTTCTACTTAAAATAAATCAGTCTGATAACCTCACAGAAAAACCTTTGTTAACACGCTAATTTTTTAAGAACAATTTTTCCTTAATTTAATATAAATAGTATCTACATTTCTCAGGACAAGGAAGAATGTTTGAAACCAAATGATTACTTAAATGGCAAATGCTGGAATTAAATCCACACTTCACAATTATAGCCTGACTTAAAATACACTAGAAAACCAAAATGACACTCTTTCAACCAGTATAAACCTGCCAGATCCAAATAATATTATATGTATTAAATTTGTCCCATTATTATTTTTCCTGTAAGTAAAATCCCATCTTTACACATATTTCATGTTACAAGATTTTAAATTGTAATAAAATATTTCTTTTCCAAATTTCTTTTAAAATAAGCTTCCTAATGGTAGGTATTTATAATTTTTGGCTGTTTAGGTTATAGGTGTGGGATCCTGTTTTACATGGCACCTTGCTACTGTGGAACTTTTTCTTATAGCTTTATTCAGTAAAAAAAATCTCTGCCAAAAACAACAGCGAATTGGAAACCATAAAAAAACTTTAAAATACTAAAAAAAGAAGTGAATGAGTGATCTAAACATAACCGTGAATTCTATTCCCATGACCTATGAAAAGAAAAAAGAAAGGAGCAAAGAAAAGACAAAGTCAAGACTGCACTCTCTATCAATGCAATACAGTCTTATTTTTTAAATATAACAGAAATATGTACTTTTTAAAGCACAAATGAAGCCATTGAAACAAAGTGTTTAGACATGAATTTAAGATAAGAAGGGATTGTTCATTTTTTTTTCCAAAACTGACAAACCCATGCTAAATTGGTACTTCTAACAGCTCACAGGAAAAGGAAATAATTAAACAAGAACGAAGGAAATATACCTTTGCTTTAGACTTTCTCTTCTAATGTTTAAAAACCTACATTATTCTTTGTTGCAGTTACTGCCAAAGTTTGATGGCATCTGGAAAGTCTTAACTTGGTCACTTTTAACAGACACAATATCATTGCCCAAGCATTGATGCCAAAAAAAATTCGCATTGTCACTCTTCCCCTTTCCTATTATCCTTCTTCTAGATTATTCCCTGGTGATCCTGAGAACACTGAAATAAATCAAAGGAGTCTCAGAGTGCTGTACAGTTTGCTTTGCTAACTCATGAGTAAGCATGTCCATACTATGTTTTTCTCAGATAAAAGCTGTAAAGTACAGTCCAGGCCCTGGATGTACTCTCAGTTTAAAATATAAAACTTTATATATATATTTTGACAGATGTGCAACAAACATCGTTAAAAATTGAAGTATTTTCTCAAATTAATTAGTTTCATGTTTTAATTTGTAAATAACTTGTGATCCTTCCTAAACATAAAGCATTCCAATGCTTCTGTGCAAACAAGTGTGCAATTTTCATAGTTTAAATTATATAGACAAGTATTTCCTTACTTATATAGACTTATTTCCTTACTTGCAGGGAATAATTAATTTGCACAAACAGGACCTACATAATATACTTCAGGACTAAGCCTGAATTTGCAATGTTAAATCTTACATGAAAACCTGGCACTACTAATGCCAATTCAGTTCTGCTGCTGATTTCAGAAAGGCTAGGGTTTCTGCTAAATTGTACCAAACATAAAAATTTTGGACAAATAATGAGCAAATTATGATGATTCATCAAAACTCAGTGTGGCTGCTGATAGAGTGCTAGAACTGGAAAATATAAGTAGCATGCCTAACTACTACTACATATAAAAAAGTCCCAAATTAAATAGTCCAAACAGATTTCCAAATGTGGAAAATTACATTTCATTTAGGGAAAAAGAAAATAAAGTATGCTACTTTTGTTTTTTTATATCAGTGATTATTAGTTTTAGAAGAGTAGAAAAGAAGTAGGAACACTAAATTATATTAATGATTTGTCATCATCCTAAATATCTAGTTAAAACTGAATGTCACATAAATGGAATGGCATTTAAATTGAAATAGTTCTGAATGGAGATGATTTTACATACCTGAGGCACCCATTTGGCTGAAACAAAACTGGTCACTTCTACTACAGGCAGGCCTGTTTTGGAAAGCCGGTTGATTAACTCAATTTTTATATCAGTTGGGACTATCACCTACAGACATGGAGAAATAGTTTAGTAAAATATTTCATATGATAAGAAACTTTTGTCAGTGAAATGTTCTCAGTACATAATTAATACTTTTTTTTTTAATGAACTCTGCTCACACATTTTATAATAACTCTACTGTTTCCTGACAGTAGGAAACTTCTGCATAAGGAAGGCACTAGGCGGTATACACGATCCTACTCCATTTTCTGTCCATGACAAAAGAGAACACTTCTGTGTAACTGGTTATAGGTCTGGCTTTTAAAAAAATTATTTGTTACTAACCAAACACTAATCTAGCAAAGAAGCGGCAAAGGAAATAGTAACAATTCAAACAGAGAAAAATGGGAGGAAAAAGCTCCACAGCTGAGGCAGAGTATTTCTATTCTGTTAATACTATGAACATGTTTATATTAATAATAATATGAATAAATAATATTCATATTTGATATTACTAATGTAATACTACTAATGTGTTTGATATCAGCAACAATTATATATGTGAGCTTAATCTCCTGTTTGTGGAAACAGATGACTGTTTTGATACATGTACCATACAGTCTCTTTCAGTCTTCTTCCTTGGTTCCCCACCACCCTTCAGACAAATACTATTATCAGAAGAGTAATATTTTTTCCCCATGTCTGTTTAGCAGCAAGCATGATAAAACCATTTTAGTCGTCCATTATTAGCACTTGGAGCACAAACACGTTACAAAGATAGTTAGTGTTTCATGATGTTTACCAATTACGTCATGACAGAATGCTATTCACTGTCAAGACAAATTTCAGAAAAAGAAATGGCAGTTAAGTAACAGAAAGGCTAGTTAGCCAAGTATAGAAAGAAACTGTATGATTTAAAAGCTGGGTAAATAGGAATACACTTTTATTGTAATACAGAAAACAGTTATCAATATATAAAAAGAAATAGATATATTTAATAGTACAAAAGGGAAGAAATTAGCAGGATGTACATGTGCTACACAATGAAAATAACACTAATATCCATGTCAAAGTACTCAAAAAAAAAAAAAAAAAAAGAGAAAAGTCACCTTTTCATTTTGTAATCCATCCCTTGGCCCAACTTCTACAATCTTTATGTACTCAGGCAGTCCAGATGCTTGAGGTTCCTGAAATAAAAATCAATACTGAAACATAAAACAATGGAGGTCACCAAGATCAAAGGTACAGCTTGTACTTGTTCTCTCATATGATTCTGTGTATAAAGTTGTATTGTCAACAGGAAGTTTGCTCAGGGCATTTAAAAATCTGTGAGAACATATTCCACACCTTGATTTAGGTCAAAAGCAGAAGTTAGCTGCGTGAATGCTCCCCTGCTCCTTTGAGGCCACAAATGTTTATTATAAAAATGTATTTAGAACTATAAATTAACATTATATTTTACAGTAAAAAATATTCCCATTTCAAAAATCTTCACAATGAACAATCCAGTCCTCCAAACTTCTGACTGAATGTTCTCAGTTTAACTGAACAGCTCTGTAAACATTTGCAAGACTAGGCTATAAATCTGAAAAGAAGACAGCCATCAAGAAATGTTGAAGAGATTATTAATGAAAGATGAAAGTTCCTCCTCTGAGGATGAAGTTTTTAAAAAAGGATTTAAAAGAGAGCAAGGAAGGCCTCTGGTAGATAAGAAGAATCTTTCAGGTGTAAGGGCAACTCTGGAAAGGCAGGAAGCTGATGGGGACAGGAGGGAAGGAAGGCAGCAGTAAGGTCAAAGGGCTAAGGAGAGCATGGGGAACTGGAGGGGGAGGAAGGACAAATAAGAGTAGAAAAGCAGGCGAAGGGAAATGAAACTTCTTTTTTTTTAATATTTAGCTGCTCTGTTACTGAATCAAGTTGACAGGTGTGGCAGTTAATGTAAACGGGGTCTTTAAATCCTGAAACAGTTCAGAGCAGTTGGCTGGATTGACACCCAAAAGCTGTGTGTCTTTAAAAATACATCCCATGGTCAACTTGTGGCACTCTTCCTGTGCTCAGAAGAGTGGACAGGAGGGACACAGGCAGCCTTGCCAAGAGCTCTGGAGATGCCCTGTTTTCTATATTGTGTTGAATACAGAAGCCAAACCAGTTCTCCATTCCAGTGTTTCTGAAAGCATGAGCTGGGATTAACATGAGCTACCTGTGGGATGGCTGCTCCAGTGCACCCATCACGTCTCCTGGGGGTTTAATACCACTGGAACGATGATACTGTCAGCACACAGGGACAGCTCACACCCATGGGAGTCACAGCTCCCCCAAACCAAAGTCACTCCATAAATACAGCCACTAATCTCACACCATCCACAACCAATAGAAAAATCCGTATTTCATCCGTCCCTGGCTAGTATCATCAGGGTTGTTCCAACTGAACAGCTGCTAATTTCTCCTCACAGTAATGAAAAATGAGCATTCCTATGAGCACCTTTGGTTTCTCCCCTCATTCTTGGTGTCCGTGGATAGTTCTCTGCAGGACTCGCCAAAACACTATAAACATATTTCAGAGCATTTACTGTGTATTTATCTGAGCCCAGTAAAAGAATGGGAAACAGCTGTATAGTATCTATTTGATCACGTGGAACATCTGGTAGGTTGAAACTCTGTCAGACCGTGCTAAGCCCACACCCGCTGACAGTATAAATCTACTTAAATGTGAAGGTAAAACCTTCACATCTGCTGCATATTGTTTCTCTTAAGTTATTTTCACAAATATGGCACTGCTTCAGCACTACAGGCATAAATCTGGGATATTTCATGATTATCAGATCCTTCTTGTCGCAAGACAAATGCCACAGCTGTGCTATGAGTAAAGCTGTGACTGGAAAATAAAGAGGGAGCTAAAACAGATTATGCAAACCAAAGCTTCATTTAGAGCATGAAAAATGTCCATAAAACTTCAATGGCAAAAATGTTCAATTTCTTGGCCAAATCTTGCAAATCCTACAGTGGCAAAACTTTTGTTGAAATCAAAGAGCTGTACCTGTCCTTACAGAACAGTTCACACAGCTACAGCACTGTAGTAGCCCTTCATAGAGCCATTCAAGTGATAACCGCAGCCCGTGGATTTTGAATGGGACAGAAGTTTGGAAGGGACGTTGAAGAAAGACATTCAAGTATTGGTTTTTATTTTCCATCTGTTATATTACAGACATACAATTTCTTTAAGCCATAGTCCAGAACTCTCAGCCCCTGATTTTCTCCATAGTCATCCTGTCCACTAGTCAGTCCCAACCTGAATTCACTGTTCTTGAACAACATATGGGATGACTCCCACAAGGGCCACATAGTGGAAATTCAAGGCAGTACTACAGACTAAATCCTTACACTCTTAGTTTGAACTAATGAACTGACAGCTTAGAGCAAAACTCAGAAACAAATTGGAGACTAGTAAGAGTACGTGTACCATCTTCTGCTAAAATTACTCTAACATTTTTCTATTCTCTGCCACAGAGTTGAATCAGAGGAGTAAAGAAGTACCTCCTCACCTGAATCTCACCTGTCCTGGGAATAAATACTCAGTAACTAGCTGTTGGGACATTCTTCCAAAACAGAAATATGTACTTGGTAATGCTGTTGGCAAGAAAAAAGAAACTACTTTCTGTGAAGTCTTCTGATCACAGTGTCACACTTGCAGAATATTTGCACATTACTTAAATCACATCTTAAGAAATCACCTGAGCCACGAGTCACAGTCTGTGCCAGGCTCAATGCCATCTGCATTCATTAGTCAAGCTTCAAACGCGCAGAACACTCTGAAGTCTTTAAGAACTTGGGCAGAGTTTCCACCCTTCTCTGTTTACTATCTAGATGGCATTAGACCTTAACCAGCACTTGGGTTTCGTGAATTGAAGAACTGAGTTCCCTAAACTCTAACTGGGGCATTTCAAACGTGCACCACACCCTCGGGTAAAAGGATGGACTTCCAGAACCAACAATGAAACAAACTTAGAGAATTTCAATACCTTCAAGTATGACATTAAATGGCCTACAGATAATAAATAGAAAATATAAATAGAAATAAAGAGAAAAATGAAAAACAGTTTTTATATTTTAAGAAAATCGAAAAAAGGTGAACTTTGCAGAAATACACATGTACTTACATTAAACACTAAACATGTCAGGTATATAATTTTGTTTCAGGAAAAATACTAAATTGAACTATATGAAGTATTTTTATGTAACAAAACATAAAAAGTAGTTTCAGCAAATACTTAGGGGTGACTGTTTATTGAATAATACAGTATCTCTGTTAAAAAGTAATGACTACCAAAGTATCATGTTTTAAGTATCAAAAAGGAAACAGTTGACATAAAAGACTAAGAGCCTGGAAAATTTGTTTTTCCATGTATCAAGCCTTGCCAAGGGAGAACAAAAAGCATATAAAACCACAAAATAATTGCCTCCCTCAAAACAGAATGCAGCCAAAGAGTATTTTTTTAAAAAAATAGAAAAAGGAAAACCACACCATTCAGTTTGAGACATTGAATGCCAAATTTCTGTATGGAAACATTCTCCTTCAACTATAAATAGCTGAAAATTCAAGTTTATTATAGAAAATCCTAGTAACGCTTAATTAGAGCAGTATAATCTAGTTAATACAATCATAAATGTAATCGAATTAAATAAACACACTTTTTTTAAGTCTGTCACTGCTTCACTACTTCTAGTAAAAGTGCTGAGGTTCCTTCAGCCTTCTGATTTTTATTCCATGAAGCTCATTCATATGGACAAAAATAGCACTGGTTACCCAGAGCTGCTAAAAAGTAACTGAAGGGACCCAAAAGTAAGGGAGAAGAATCTGAAGGTTCAGGCATTTTCAGTCTTTCTAACCAAAGATGAAGCTCTGCTTCCCTTTTCCACAAGGTGGTGTTCTGGCACAGAGGACAACTGAACAAAGGTAGGTCCATCTTGTACAAGGAAGAATTATACAGGACAGCAGTTTTAAAGAAGGATCAGCAGGGAGGTGGCATCATAACTCCATAAGTATATCTGCAGTGACACAGACAAATGCCCAAAAGCCAGGAGAGGGCTCTGAGATAAATAATATGATTGCTGGAAGGAGAACAAAGAAAACAGTGGTCAATCTTCTGAACACATAGATGTCTCTAAACTTTACAATACATAAAGGAAATAAACAGGGAGAAATTAAAATCTTAGTACGTAATCAAATAATGATTGTAGTACTACAGAGTAGTAGTATGTAGATAGGTAACAATAGTTCACACTATTGGAAAGCAGAAATAAAACCTATTAATTCCTAAGTTAACTAGGGAAAAAATGGAGAAGATTCACCTGTGAGATATAAACACTATATACAGATATTCAGACAACAGTGGGACACACCTGGTGATTATTCCTCAGTAAACATAAACCGAGTATTCATCCTGGAATGTCTGTTGCATGCCACTAACATGACTGGGAGAACAGTAGCCAGGAACAGACCATGACTAGAAAAACCCTCATCAACACTTGAGAATCTTTCATCAAGTAAATTTTTCATATGATATCACTGCATATGCATGATCTGAATGGCAACACAGACATACCACAAACAAAGCAGTTGCAAGTGCTTTAGACAACAGGACCAGAATACAAAATTCCATTGACATACTAGATGCATTTCAATAAAAACAATATATAAGACAACACTTATGACAATCCATATTGTATCTGATGCTGACTAATCAAAAGAATTTTTGCATGTCGTGCTTTACAAGTCCTATCATATTTCTCCATTTTAATCCCCCCCAAAAAAAGATTTTTGTAAAACTTAGGATAGAATATACCTGGCTAAACAGCTCTATAAAAGAAGGACTGGGAAATTAGCAAACTGAAAATAAGTAAATAACACCATGCTCTCAAGAAAAAAAAAAATGATAAAATGAAATGATAAATCTGATCCTAACCTATAAACTGAGATGTCATAGACAAAACAGTAGCCTGGCACTTAATGACTATAAATACTGTGTCTAGTTTTGGACTTGCTACTTCAAAAAATAATTCAATCAACTGGAGATTGTCCATGGAAGGGCAAAATATTAAATGCAACTAATCATTAATGCAATAAATCATTACAGAATAAAATTAGTTAAATGCAGAGTTAACTTATCTGGAATAAACTAAATAATTGTTGAGGTCAGACCTGTTGACCTCTGGAGATCATCTAGTTCAACGACCACTGCTCAGAGCAGGGTCAACTGAAGCAGGTTGTGCAGAACCATGTTCAGCTTGGCTGTGAGTATCTCCAAGGATGGAGATTCCTGGGCAGCCTGTTCCAGTGTTGACACCCTCACAGAAAAAGACTTTTCTGATCTTTCAGTGACATTTATTGTACTTCAGACTGTGTTCATTGCCTTTGTCCTGTTAGTGGCTTTGTCCTCTTTATTCACCCTATTAGGTATTTGTACATATTGATAAGATCCCCCTGACCCTTATTTTCTCCAGTCTAAACACTCTCAGCTCCCCAAATGTCTTTTCATATGGCAGATGCTCCAACCCATTCATCATCTTCATGGGATGCCCTCTGCTGGATCTGATCAAGTATGTTTATGACTCATTTACTGGGGATTAAATCTATAGGTATTACTTTAGTCCACCTTTTAAAATTTAATTTGTGTTTACAACTTTTATTAGAGCATTTGTGTCAGCTCATGAAAGAGTAGTGATTTACATATATCAGAAGATTATCTGAACTGACTGAGAATTCACTGTAGGGATTTCTACACTAAAGTAACAGCCTTAACATTTCTATTGTAATTTCCATTAATTTCTAAATTCTAATCTGCTAGTGCACTTCTTAAATTGTTGCAGGGCTCTTCACAATAAAAGTCATTCATATGAAAACGAAAGATGATTTTACACATAAGGGAATTCATCTAAACCACACATGCTTATGCTGCTGGAGTGGCCAGTTGTTTGATCTAGTCCTATTTACAAGGAGGACTTTAATGGTAAAGGTAAAGGTCACAAAGTATTAATATATAATAGTATAATAATATAATAATAAGTAATAAGAAAAACCTCTTTTATTTAAAAATAGAAATTAATATTTTTTATAAAAAGAATTCTGTCAAGTGAGCAGTATTCTGATGAACTGGCAGTTCAAAAGGTAACAAATGACATTAATAAGGAATGTTCCAGAAATGGAAAAAAAATGTTGCTGTGTTAAGAATAATATTCTTAAACAAAACTAGAACATTCAAGTCATACTGAACTATGCTACTCATGGACACAGTTATAAATTATAAAAAGCAAAATACTATCTATGTATCACTATTCCTTTTGAAAATCCTTTAGAATAGGTCTTCCAAAGCCACAGAAGACAGGGTTTAAGAGTGGTATTCAGCCCAAGGTTAAGAAGCCTCAGGTCATTCCTGCTGTCTAAACCTATGTACCTGGAGTCATTCTGGATGACTTCAGAGTTCTGGCCTCCAAGCGCTGCTCAGAAATGAGTCCCACTTCGCCCATTTACTGCAGGTCTCATTTCAAATCTATCAAGAAGTCTACACAGTGCAGGGCATCTTAAATAGCACTAGACACATCTGTTTGTTAACTGAACTGAGCTTCTAAACAGTTCACCCCATGCAGATGTATGAAGGCTTGATAGACGTTTAAATTCCTATTGCAGCTGAAGAAGCTTCATTTAATACAGCTGATGGAGACAAAGAGTAATTCAGATCATCCTAAGATTCACACCTACTGGCTGATGACCTCGATTGCTGGGTTTGTTTAACTGCTGGCAGACTGAATGCCACTCCAGAAGGATATAGGTCTCCTGTGTATTTTACATTGTCCAGGATATGACTACCCCATAAGGATGTGTCACATATCCTTTGTGTTTCGAATGGCATTAGGCACTTATGTTTAGGCAACTGAGTCCTGTCCTAGGTCTGCAGTGGCTATTGCAGGAACTTCAGATGCTGGAGACACCTATTTATGTCTTAATCACCCGCTACACAGACAATAACTGCAGAGGTACTAAGTTTGCGAACCAATTTCACAACACAGCACTTCCCTGGTCTTAGCAAAATGCAACAAGATGGAGCAAAACAAACAAGGAACTCCTTTCTATGTGAAAGAACATTTCCTTCAGACCAAACACAAAATAGCACATTTTCCAAAAGAGCTACAGAGTTAATAAGTCTAACAGAGGGAACAAGAGAAGGAATTCCTCACTTCCCAGTATCTTTTCCTTTATACTAGATCAGAAGAGGTCAACTCTCACATAATTTGGGTGAAACACCTGCTGAATATTCTTTTCTATGATTTGCAGTTTACCCTTCTGCTTACAGTGGATGTAACAGTATTTCTTCCAAGACCAAAGAGCTACACTGAACTACTACATTGGGCAAGTGTTTTTCCCAGTAGCAATATTATAAAACCATGAATTTTTAGCCCATATTCTTTAGCTTTAGTCCTGAATAAATCCTTGATTTGTAACTTTTCATCTATAGCTTTCAAACCCCAAAACTGTGCAAGGCACAGACACAGTGAAATGATAGCACAGACCTTAACTGGTGGTTTTATCTCAGGTACACAGTAATGGCTATGCTGGATAGAAAATCAATAAAAGCAGTATTTCCCACTTAACGTAACAGTAAAGAGCAAAATCTACTAAGATCACCTATTCAAATATAAACATTCAGGTATTATTTCAAATAATAGCATATATCTATCAACATTTAAGATTTAGTAATAATTTACATATTTTGTTGTTATTTTTATAACTAATTTGAAAAAAAGCCAGTGAAAGTATACTGGAAAATATGTATAAAAGCGATTATGATGTGAAGATAGTTACAGATCCCCAGAACCCTTTCTCTTTAGTAAGCAAAGGTAAGAAATGTGAACACTTTAATTGTATAAGTTACACATTTTAAACTGTGATCATCAAAATCATGACATTCCATGCTGCATTCTAACTATCCTATCTACCTAGGATAACTTATTATATGTCAGCAGAGAGTCACACAAACACTTCTGGTGGTCATGGCTTAAAATTTACCACATGCCAGCTCCAGTAAATCAGAAAATTCCACAGGCAGATGGCAGGCTACCAAAACTGCTGTTCTAACAGCCCTTCAAAGAAGAAATTTTCAGGAACTAGGGACTGAGTGTCTAACAGAAGGAGCAGCAAGTTCTAAGAGTAACTGCAAACCATGTTAAATTCTCTGACATTATGTTGGATGCTATTAAAAAAATATAGTACCAGCATTAGAGGACAAACGCTCACAAAGGTAAAATCAAGCCTAAAAACTGTTCACAACCTTTGAAAACAAAGAAACACCTTCTTTGATATTCATGTCTGTATCTGACATCAAATCACTCGTAACCTGACAGAACAAAAACAATAGACCAAATCTGTCAAATAACAGTCTCCTGGATGAGTCTGAATTTTCTGAATGATCACTGATGACTTGGCACCTTTTAAGAAACATTTGTTGCTATTTTCAACAAATGCAGAGTGCATGGAATCACGGAAGTTTGAATACACGAGTGATTTACAGCTAACAGTTCCCATAACCTAAAAGCAGACAGATGTGCTCTAGTCACAGATAATTTTTGATAAGTTGCACAATTAATTATGAAGGAATTTATTACTAGAGTCAGGTGGTAGCAGAGGCACAGACAACCACAGTTAGACTTGTGTTACAATGGAATCATTAATAATAAATGGTACTAGAAACCTCTGTTATTAGCAAGAAGCCAACACAGCCAGTCACTTCAGCAAGAATTAAAAATGTATTTTCAGGACATGGTGTATACATTACCTTTCTCTATTTCCCTAAATGCTTCCCTTGGCTAACAAGAAGCATTTCTCCATTAACCAAGTTGGTTTGCAGCCAACTCACTTTCATCCATATCCCTATCTTGGTTAAAGCCTGGAAAAGCAATTATACCCTGCCACCTGGGCTGGATGAAAAGGATACAGAGAACGGAGATCAACAGCACACTGATGACACTGAAGCCAAAACCTCCCACACTTTCCTTTACTATTATTTATGGTAATAGTATTACGGTGTGTATGGTGTTTTACAGGCAAGACTAACGACAGAATTCTAAAAGGGAGAAACAGTGGTGTTTCAATACACATTGAAAAAGCAGAGGCATGATCATCCTTACAAATCCAACATGTGAAAGTAATTTGCCCTTTCTAATACTTTTGGATATCCGTTGGGGGGAAAATGAATATATATTGACAATCCAGCCCATCCACCCTATCAGGTAAGTCGCTTTAAATGCCTCATTGTCAATAAAAGTGAGTTATGCATAGATCTTTAAGAATTCAAGTAAAAAGCTGGAAGTAAATCAAAATTCTCAATTACTATTGTAATCACAATCACCTTCTGTGTACAAAGGCAGGGCCTAAAAGATCAAGTAAATCATTAATTCAAGTACAGGTGGCCCACCACTATGTTTTCCATAGCTCTCTTTCCAAAAGACACCAATAAAAATGACAGTAGTTTAATGGTTATTTATTTCACCACTGTTGGAAACTCATCCTTCAAGAGAATTTAAAATTTATAACATCCTTCAGAAAAATAACACCTGAAAAGTGTTACCATAATAACTTCCCAATACTAGTAAGGAAATTATATCATGAATACTACACCATTCTTGATGTTACAAAAATGTTCCATTTTCACAATGAAATTCATCAAATATGAGTATATTTAAAGACTATAATTTTATGTCCATTTAACTGAAAATAAAGACATTGAAAATTTTGCTTATATGAAATTTGAAAAAAAAAGCTATAAGACCTGATTTTTAAAATAAACATTTAGAATAAATTATCATTTTCTATGAGCTTATTAAAAAGTATTCATATAATAATGATATGTCAGAGCTTCTGCTGAACTGGTAAATTTCCAGTTTATGACATTAAACAGTAATAAGATTTTAACACTTTCTAATCATGCAAACTTGAAAATAGTGGAGTGGAACAAGCAGAAGAACATGGACTGGTACCGGAGGAACTATGACAAAGACAAAACCAAACTGAGAACATATCACTTTGGACTAAGAAGATAAGATTAAGGGTTGTCATGGCAAAATGAATCATGAGATTTCATGATTTTTTATTCCTTTCACTTCTAACCTTTGCACATTTATGAAGATTTTTTTCAAGCCTCCATATTCTGGATAAAGTGCACAACAGAGAAGAAAGAAATGTGTGTTGTTGTAAAATTGGTAATAAGACCAGTGTGAACTAAGCACAAAATAAGTAAAAAATATCTAATAGTACTACCATTAGCTGTACTTTTGTTTTACTGTGACACATAATCTTGATTGAAGGAGTGTTCCAAACTGTGATGATACATACTACTACTTGTGGACTAAATGGCAATGCAGCCATACCACTCAGTAAGCTCAAAGTGTCCTGAAATGTTCTTAATGATACGACCCAACTGGACTTGAAAGCACCTCAACTTACATATCTACATATTTATGTCTACAGGTGTCCTAGGTATCCCAGTACAGTTGATTTATATATTCACAAAAAATGTCTTAAGGTTCCCTAAACACAGCACACAGGACACAGGAACTGTGCCTTTTTGGCAGGTGGACGTAAAGCAGGATATTACAGGGCATCTTAAGGCATCAGCAATGAAGCTTGACTAGCTGAATCAAACCACTTCTCAGCACTGTCAGCAATGGCCAAAAGCATATCAAACAACTCAGCCAAATGGTAAGGGCACAAGTCAGATGGCTAATTACAAGCACCCAGTATATCCCAGATGCATCCAACTTGGCCTCCAGCTATTGCGCCAGAGGGCCCAAGTCTCCCATAAATCCTACTTGATATCTGCCAACCCTATAAGCCATCTCAGTTACCTTAAGGCAACTCATGGTACCAGAGAACAGTGCTTGGGAAATGGATTCAAGTCATAAATATCAAAAAATGGCAGGGAGACAAGAGAAAATTCTCAACCATCACTTGATTCCTCCCAGCGTGGCCAACAGCCAGTTGGCTTAGTAGCTTAACTTTCCATCTTCCTCATCCCTTTCAGGCAAAAGTGAGACACAGCAAGGCCAATGAACTTGCCTATCCTCTGTCTTCTCTTTCCCCAATAAAATCTTCATGTAAGCTGTTTTACTTTATATGAAGCCAATATATAGTTCAATTCAGACTGTGTTTCCAAGATTTTAAAAATTCAGCTGTGATCAGCTGTGGATTCTCTTAAATCTTTTTCCTAATCCCAGTGTTCCACATGATGTACCTTCGCCATTTACCTTGTTCCCCCATTTCTCACATACTAACACCTATATTTAATCTCATCTTAACTACTTGCATTAAAAGTAAGCCCTAAAGCCACATACAGTTCCTTTCCAGATGCTGCTGTTGAATTATTTCCCTATGGGTTTCACCTAACATTCCACCAATGTCCTCTGGCGCTTCAGTACACACATCCTATGCATTCAAAGCCTTTAAACTTCTTTTTCCAAGAAACTCATAAACTAACACCTTTATTCCCATACAAAACAGCTAACATCTGTGGACAAAAAAACCACTCAAACAAAGAAGAAATGACTACCCAGCACAGTTTTTTTTTACCAGTGCACTTTTTAGCAGCTTTTGCATGTAATAAATCTGGGGTTTTGTTACAAGAACTGCTGAGAGTGACTCTCATAAGAATATTTAATCCAAATAAATTCATATGTAATACAACAATTGGAGTAACTTTCATTCATTTACACCAAACCATAAAATAAATCTCCATTTAACAAAGGAATTACCTAAAAATACTATCAGCTACAACAACATTCTGACAGTAAGTATAATTTCCTTCTTATGAACTGCAGCACCTTTTTCATCCTTTGCAACATTCAAATTTCATCTCAAATGATGATCAAATCCTCACCATTGATTATTATGCCTAACCCAGTAAAAGTCTGAAAAGCCATGAGCTGATTACTTCCAACTCTAATACCTTAAGTTTGAAAGGCAAGCCTAAAACTGCCCCTGGAAGTACTTTTCTGAAATGTAAGTCATGCATTTATCAGTTTTCTGGTTCCTTTGAATAACAAAATCTGTATCTGACTTGTAATCTCTTATTTAATAAAGTTTTTATTATTCACTGCAAGTTATGTATGTCACTGTCAACACGTTACAAAATAGAAAAAAACCCTTTCATCTCTACTGCACTGCTTAGTTTTGAAGTGTGCACACCATCTTGACATTTCTGCTCTAAAAGGGCTATACAAGTGTACATTAACACAGCAATAATAAAATACTTCCCTTTTGCTGAAAAACAAAAATGCTGAGTTAGCTTTATGGGTATTTAGAACAGTATGAAAGTCTGATTTTGATCATGCTCTTATCTCAAGAATTTCAGATCCAGCAATAAAGCACCTTTTCTCAGAGTTTCAACATCCTGATGAGTTTTCCTATGTGACAGAAGATGGATGGATTAGATAGCTAGGGAGAACCTTTCCTACAGATTTTTGCCTGACAGATTTTTATTCCTATTCTTAATATTTTTCTATTCTAGCATTTTCTGAGGTTCAGTTAAATGATAAACCTTACTGACTGCATAGTACTTCATCTCACTGTACGTCAAGGTCCATATCTGCATTATCATGTGCCCTGGCACACTTTATAAGGTGGTACACTTTCCCCAGCAAGTTCACAAAACCACACACCATCTTTAATACACATTTCTCTTTCATACTTCATCTATCTTTTTAAATATACATCTGGGGGAAAAGAAGAATGCTACATGAAGTATTTCACCTTTGTTAAATGAATGAGACAGCTAAACAATACATGAGAATTCAACACAGCCTGAAATACTAAATAACTACTTTTCTGAAGTTCCCTTCAGTTTCTTTAAACATAACTTCTTCCACACTTGACACATGAAAAGTTCTCAATAACCTTCAATTCCTAAAATTTCAGAGAATCATCACCTTGTAACACCTCAAATATTTATGTTGTGAAACAGGGGGTGTTCTTTGGGACAAGAACCCATCTCAGCTTTATCTCTGCACTGTACCTACACCACACCCGTTTCTTATGGCATGGTACTCAAATATAAACTGAAATTCAAACACACATTTTCATAAACATGTGAGTTTTTCAACCCAAATGCTGCAAGAATTGGAGCTACCTTTTCCTCAGAAGCACCAAATAACAGTCCTATGATTAAAAGGTAGAGAAAATAAGTGTAATTTCATACTAGGTACACAGCATTCCATCTAAGTGAAAAAAACCCCAGTAAAATGTGATCCAAGCCTCTATAGAGACAATTGTTACTACTATTTGTCACCACATCAGACAGTTCAAAGGCACAACATTCGATTAATTAGGAGCAGTAAATACTTTTCTTTGTGAAAACTTCTATGTCTGACCAACTGGTAAGTCTCACAGTAGTCCTATAAGGCATTTGTGAGATTTCCTTGCTGAAACTAGAAAACAGAAGACCTACAAATTGTAAATAAAATCCTTATTAAAACCTGAGACAAAAATCATATTCCCATTTATTTTGATAGGCATTAAATTGGGATATAGTTGACATTAGGAAATTCAATTATCTTCACTCTCAGCCAAAGCAATGAGAAAATGAAGAAGAATGATCTCAAGATGTACAAATTTTGAAATGATGATTTGACACATGGTGTGTCCAAAATGAGCTGGCATTTGAGGAAATGAGTATCACTGTGACCACATGTAGACTTTGAAGGAGATGGAGGTGGGAAAAGTCAAATCGAGATCTTACCAAAAACAGATGTTGGATCTGAGTAGAAATTTCCTGTGCATTTTTTTAATTCCCAGATTTGCAGAGCAAGATCTGTAAAATCCTTTACAACATTTCCAGCTTTGTTATAAAGTTTTAAGCTCACTTCATAATCCCAGTATAGCATAAATCTCTATCAACTAAAATGCTCCTGTTCTCTTTCCACTATTCACAGTCCAATGGCACAAAAGAACTAAAAGTCAGTGACTCCATTTAGGTCAAACTTACACTTTATTATCAGCCTCTTAACTTCTAACATCCTGCTTGGCACCTCTAACAAACCAAGCACTCAGCCTCTTTGGACTATTCAATGTTCTTGAGCTCTTATCCTGCAGCATATAAAATACCTGACTGAAAAAAACTGGCATGAGTCTACTGACTGGATCTTCTAAAGGGGAAACTCCTCTTGACTTCAAAGAAAATTCTGGAAAGAGCTCAGCCCTGAACTCTCTCTACTCCAGTTAAATTCTGTGGGAGTGTGTTTTATTTACTACCTTCCGTGTCAGCATGTATCATATGACATTCATCATCTCTAAATTCAACAAGAAAAGATACAGCATGCTGATACAAACTTAATAGTTTATAATTTAATTCTAAATTATAGGAATCTTTTCTACTTTATTCTTCTATTTGTTTTATTTTTTATAATAATTTTGTATGCTTTACATCTTATGAACATTAAAAAATAAATGTTCCTTGGGAATCTGTAACAAAACAAAAGTCCCATTCTTGGGACACTCTTGTGATGTATTCACTAAGATAAAGATCCATCTACTGAGTTCTGTATTGGCAAGGTCTCTGCATGTAGAAGAATATGAAGGGCTGAAAATCAGGAATTTAGTGATCAGTTATTTAGTCTTCCTTTAAACAAAAGACAATGCAAAATTTAAACACTTTGGAAGTTCAGGATGAAAACACAGAATGAGATAAGGTAGGCAGGTAAAGGAAAGAGGAAAAAAAAAAAAGATCTTTGTGCCATGAAATTAACATACTTTCTGTATAATGATTTTATTAATTATCTTTAAATAATGTCATCCTTTTAAAAAGTCAAGAAACAAAACTTTTGCAATATAATGTCCAGGACACCTAGCTTCTTTATTCTCTCAACCTATATGCAATCAAAAAGATCAAAAAGAAAAGGATGTAAATGATTATGCATTTCTTGCATATTGTAATTGCCATAATAAAATAATAAATTTACAATATTGTAAAAAGCAATTTTTATAGTACTTTTTAACTACATAAATTAAGTTAAAAAATGAAAATAGCCTAAACAGTTATTTAGGACAGTCGGCAAACATTAATTTATTCCTGGAATATATAATTACATGGAAATATAAAAAACATGAAATACAATATGTCCCAAGTCAGTTGCTCTGAGGTGTAGCTAAAAGACACAAATAAAACAGGCCTACCATCTCCTCTTAGGTAGCACAATACTACCTAAGGACTCATTTTTTATTATGTCATTTGAATCAAGGATCAACCATCAAAATACAAGTGGTGAAGACAAATAAATGTAATTCTCATATAGACTGTGGGGTTTGTTGTTATTCTTGATTACTTAAAAATAAGTTTGAGAGGTTTCTAGCACGTTTAAAACATGACAGTCTATTAAGAAATCTAAACTAGCAAATTAAAACCGTAAAAGTAAGACACTTGTGTGCATCTCTTGATCCAAGAGTGTCATGCAGTGAGGAGATGAGGGAATCTTAGGCTGTTTTTGATCTGGATATTTAGACCTGTAGCAAATAAATCATGGCAATCTAGGCACTGAAACAGAAGTTAGCTGTCTAAATTAGAGGACTCAAGCTTTTGTTCATTATTTTATATATTTAGCACCTAGCATTTTTGTTTCTCTCCAGTTATAAAACTGACAATAATGTACACAGTGCTTTGTAATATTCTGAACAATTGTGGCAGATTTTGGAACGTTTAGGATGTCCCCCCAAGTTCCTTAAAATGATCATCTCACTTCATGAGGACCAGCGTGGCCAA
>JAWWLV010000121.1:90583805-90625884 GCA_035041135.1 Platyrinchus mystaceus | reverse complement strand
CTACTAGACAGCATTCAATAGGAAAAGAAGGAAATCCTGTGAGTGTAGGCCTGGTTTCATAATCACAACAGTTATACATACATACACAGAGTCATAAAAGAAAGGGGCATATCGGTTGCTATGTTATTTTACATTTATAAAGGGCAATGACTTTTACACTGGTAAGAATGGTACTCGGCAGCCCTTTGGGTCTTTGGGTGGTCTCCAAAGTACCAGCACTACATAGCTCCATATAATTGTTATGAGACGTATCAAGGACAGCAGAGAATTGCAGCAGAAAGTCCTTATTTATGGATAACATTTTCCATTTGAGTTGTTTCCATAACTGACAGAAATGCTGATGAACCAAATGTGTCCCTTGTCTGACTCCATCATTTAGACTGTAATTTCTTTGTCTCAGTGACCTGACCTACCACTCAGCAGTATCAGGAGAAACTATGAGCCAATTCCTGAATGGATTTTCAAGGTGCTATTATAATATTTAAGAAAATATTTCCTTTTCAGAGCAAGTATTTTGCCTACTGTTACACAGACTTAATTTCCATCTCTTTTTTCCACATAAATGCAGTTAGGATCTCCATCTCCACCCAGTTTTCTCTGCCAATAAATACTGATGTGATTTCTTATATGGATTATAAGGTGCAATATGCAGTAACCTCTGATTTCCTTCCTCCCTTTATGTTGTTAAGTGCGAACAAAATAGTATTGATTGTCAGTGAGGCCAGTTTTCTTGCTTTTCCAACAAGTGACCCCTTCACATCCTGTAGGATAAAGAGAAACTATGAGTTCCCCTTAGGAAATATTTACTGAATAAAGAGATGCTGTAACGGTTTTTATGCTATATCCATTTCTATCCAAGTAGAGAGCATTTATCAGAGTTTAGTCAAAACAGGGCAAAATAACCACCTGGAAAGTGTACCTGCACTGCATTCTGGGAGTAATGCTTTCCAAACAGGAAAAAAGAGTTAAAGACCTGCACCTTTTCTGTTCTCTTAGGGAGCAATTCTTCTGATTTATTTTAAATACGTATTTTAGTATCAAATGAACCATATTCTATGAACCATATGCAATTTCTCTATTTCAAACTTTTCCAGCAAGTGAAAATGGATTAAGCATTATCCAGTAAAGCACAAATAAATGTAGACAATATTAATCCAAAAGTTAATTTATCTGCTCCTTTTTTGTTTTACTCTTCTAGTTTCCAAGTTAATGTGTAAAACTTATTTTGTGGGCATACCAGGAATAAGTGTTTGAATTTTTTTAGGCATTTGCCATATAACTGTCTTTTTAAAATTATTTGAGGTACTCAACTGCTATGGCCTTGGCATTAAATTGTTGCAGAGCAATAGTAGCAGCTTAATTTCTAATATAATGGCCTGTCTGACACTATTACGTTTCTATTTCTTCTGTCACCAACATTACTCAACTTAGGAAAATAAAAACAATGAAGTTTTCTGGTGCAGTATAACTCGCCTAATTTGGCAAACAAACAGTAAATAAGGCAGAGTTATTGCTAAAGAGACAAAACAAAGTTTTTGTTTGCACATAAAGGATGTGCTTGCCAAGGTAGTTTGCTCAAGGTAGTTTCGTATGGCAGTTTCATGTTTTTCAATTTAATTCATATCATTTTGCCTAAACAATGTGTAATTAGAATGCATATCCACAGTAATTGAATGCAGTTGTTAAATTATCAACACAACAAAAACTTTTGGACAGCATACTACTAAATAATGAAAAATAAATTGAAATAGTGTGTAATGTAGAATAAAAACAAATATCACATGCACCATAACACAAGTAATCCGAGATCACCGAGTAAATGTGTGCATCATTTATTTCTCCCGTTCTGTTTGTACTTAACTTCAGAGTCAGATTGCACTTTTCAGATGAGTCCTGTGATCTAAAATCCTCTTTGGTAGTGTGCATAAGTTAGGACAAAGAATTGTGGGGTTTGGCTTCAACAGTAAAGACTGAACCAAGCAAATGAATATTGTAACTCTAGGAAAAAGGCTGACTTAGTAAATACTGGAATGGTATTGACATTCAGCGATTCCCCTTTCAGTGTAATAGTAGTAACACCACAATAAAATAAAACGCTTGGAAAAACTCTCAGGTTTTTTACATCTTCTTTCACCGTCTTCATCACTAATACAAAATGCAATCACATAAAAATTAATGTGCAGTACTTCATGTTGCAGTTGGAACAATTAGCACATTCTTGAATCCACAACATCTTTAACAAAAATTTGTTTGTAAACGTTATCGGGGAAAAAAACTATAATACTTTTAAAATAAAATGCATTTTCTGCATTAAGTATAGGGAACTAGGCATCCACATCACCTTCAGGGAGTATTTTGGAGCAGTTTAGCTACAGACTTGCTTTTCCACTGCGATTAGGGAAACTTCGGTGTCTTCTAGGCAGGGCAGCATGTTCACATGTTGAACAGGTAGCCACTGAAGTTTGGCCAATAGGAAACATCAAGCACTGACAAATAGCCACAAAGTTCCTGGCTGAGTTTGAGAAGCCTTCAGAGTATTGACCCCACACTTCCCATTTCCTAGGAGAGAATCCTAAATGCCAAATCAAATATTGACACTGGATCAATGTACAGCCAGGAATTTGAGTAATAAGGAATCTAAAATAATGTATAGAATATTTTATTAAGTTCTATGGTAATACATAAGTGTTACAGTTCTGAGTTTCCTTTGACCTTGGCATATTGCTAGTCCTAGTGCAGAAAGTTTCTTAAAGATCTCTAGTTTTCCTTGAGGTCAACAGGTAAAAAGACTTTTGGACTTAAAACAATTGGGTTTGGATTTTTTTTTTGTAAAAAGTTTTTATTTCTCTTCTGCACATAGAGAACTTCAGGTAATATTTTCTAGGTGTTTTGCACCGTGTTAAGGAACTTAATTTTACCAAATGCTTCAATTATTATAAATCAGATTGGTTATTCTGAGCTCAAGGAGAAAGCTAACAAAGGTAGGAGGTAGTTTGAGTTTTTATACTCCTCTTTCAGTGGGCCATTTGAGGAACATGAGGGAAGGAGAACAGGTCACCATGGGGCACCAGAAGGCCCAGTACAGACAGGAGACAGCATCGTAACCAGAGGCAGTAGGACTGCTCCAATGCTTGACAGACAGGAAGGGAAGCTTTAACTTTCTCTCACAATTGGTCCCAGAGAGACTTTGGCTCTTCAGCCTCATTAACATCCATTTCCTGTTCCTTGCCGTAGTGTTGTCACCATACATGTTTGTGAGACGATGAACTCATGTTCCCACTGTAAACACAGTGGTGCTTACCCACTGTACATCTGTGCCTGAAGTAGTGACCACTATATTTAATTTGCCAAAACTTTTCTGTTACAGAAGTATGTCCAACTGTTTCTAAAAGAACAGGAATCTCCATGTCTTGAAGCAAGAATTTGGAGTTTAGCAGCAGTATAGCCAGGAATCAAGAACCATGCCCTCCGTTTTCCCAGTGAATATCAGTTTAATTTCTAAAATGTTGAGAAATGTGACTTTCTACCCGTGTTTTGCTCTTTTACGCTTGCCAGGGGCTAACAGCTAGGCAGCTGAATATTCCAGTTGCTCTGAGCAGATTTTGCTCTTGCATGTTGATCCAGCACGGGAAACAATACTGAACTTACATCTGGAGCCCACGTAACTCAGTTCCTGCCACTGGTCCACAACAAGCACTCTCAAAGAGTAAAGATTAGTGAGGCACTAAAGAGGAGTTCTGGAAAGAAAATAAAACTTCTTGCTTTTGGGCTTCAGACAATCTCTAAGTATTAGGGTTTAGGATGAGACCTCCTTAATAGAGAAATAATCCAACATCTGCCTACTGTAAGGGGATTTTGCACCTTTATGTAAAACATCTGGTGCTGGCTACCATCACAGACAGGATGCTCTGCTTCATAGATTACACATCTGATGCGTATGGTTTTTATAGTATGGATAGAAAGTTCATAGAATGCTAATTCAGAGAGTGCAAGTTCTAAAGGAATTCAGTTGTACCTGTGGACTATTTTATTTCTACTAAAACAATGATTTCCAGCAAGAGATCATTCAGGTAATGCCTATAAGATGCTAATGATGACCATATGAACATACATAACCATGCTTGCATGTTTGCCTTGAGCTTGACTGCATCGAGACATAAAATAAAATATGGTTCCTATCCTAGTTTATCAAAGTGACAGAAGAGAACAGAAATAGGAAAAAGGAAAGGTAGTCAGAAAAAACCCTACTTTTAAAAGCCTTTTATTCACAAAAAATGTACAAAATAGCCAGTCCTGTTCCTTTAAGACAGAAGAAATAAAGAAAATATGGTAGGAGGGTGCTGTCTCTTGCTGTTCTCTCTTCATCTGTGACAAGATTTTAGGAATTAGCATATTAATTATGAAGAAGTGAATGCATTGCTAAAAACATTTTAAGAAAACAAAGAAATAATCTTTGTCATGGTTAGCTATCTGAACAAAGATCGGGGAATAGGTGGGGGTCTCTGAAGTTGGAAGTAAAATTCTAATCAGGAGGGATACATTTTACACTGATGAGGGCTCCACCCAGAAAACAGTTGTATGGAAAAGGAAAAAAACAGTTGGAGTCTTTTCTGCTGGAAAATGTGAAGCAATCAGGTAATTAACGAGCATTGCATGATGAATAATTCACCACCCTTACTCTCATTAATCCTCTAGTCTGCCGAGATAGATTTGGGATCCTTCTGTAGAAACATAAATGGTCTGTAAGGGTGGTAATTATATTGTTATATTCAAAACATGGTTTATCTGGAATGTACTGTCATGAATTATTGTGCAGCTGCTGCTGTAGATGTGGAATATCAAATCACTACAGACATGGAATATAAGAACGAATTAAAGAATTAAAGGAATATGAAATTTTTACTGCCAGTGGGTCTTACAGGTCTATGAACAACATCAATGACTTGGGCTTTCCAAAGCACAAATCAAAGTGAAAGTGAATGAAGTCCATAATCAATGACATGCACATTCAGGATTAACTGAGCATAATTAAAATAAGTGGTCTATTCTAGATATTATGTAAGCAATTCCAACAAAAATGGAGAAAAATGTTTGAAAGATATCTCTCTGAAAAAAACCAATATACCTTCGTTAAATAGATCATATAGCTAGTCTGAGAGAAAAAGGGGAGTGGATATAATTGAAAACGTATTTCCCAGGAATAATACCTGCAAACAGTGATTCAGCTTTTAAAAACAAACGGCAAATTATATTCCCATTCCATTAAGAAAGCAAATGATTCCTTTTATTCCTAACATGTGTCATCATGACAAATGAGAAAAGTCTGACTTTTTAATCAAGGTTAAAATTGAGTATGTCACATCTTTCCCTTATAACTTAAAACCAAGGATGTATCTCATGTCAGGTAGAACATTTAAAACTCACAAAAATATTCTTGTTACAGTACATATTAAGGCAATTTAACTAGTAGGGATTATTTTCTTTGCATAAAATATCTTGGAAGCTAAGAGCTTAGCAGAATTCTAAGAAGTACTACTGTCTATATGCAAGAAAAGATAGCTATAAAAGAAAGGTTAAAAATATAATTATTTACCTAGTTGACACTACATGGAATTAGAGAGTTTTACTTAGAAGCAGATTTAAATTATTCATTGCTGTCTGATTTTCTGTAATAACCTATGGATTCCAGATCCTGAGACAGGTTACTTACTAGCTAGACCTTACAGCTGGTATTTAGTTGTATCTTAATATGAACAGAAAGAGGTATCTTAATATATCTGATGTAAACAAAACAATGTTGCGTTTTTAATATGAATCAGGATACGAATCAGGTCATGATTTTAGAGACTTAGTTGCTCCCTTTTATAATGCCATAATGGATCTCTTCCATCTCTACCACTACAAAAGATAAGACCATATACAATAGCTGAAAAGACAGCAGCCATGATAACATGAACAACACATGCTCAGTTTTGATTTCACTATAGGTAACGTCACCTAGCAACAGCAGTGAAGGATGATGTCAGAAGACAATAAAGTTGATGGATATGTGGCTGTGAGAAAATCAACTTTCTCTGAAAAGGCTGCCTAGCAGTGATTATATAAAGTATATCCAGGCAACAAGGGACAACTGACTTCATACAAAACATGACCCAAGACTTTGATAATGATTCATCTTTTTAGCGGGGGCTGCAGGATAAGTAAGCAGAATATCCTATTCCTGGTGTCACTCAGTACTCTGCATAAGGAAGAGAGCTGGCTAGCAGCTGGTCTTTGGCCTGGTTCCCATTCTTAGCCATTACTGGTGCACTGATCTGTACAGAGACGTACCCTCATACTGGCTTTCATACAGGTGTTGCATCTAGGGTCTGGAAGAAGACAAGTTGCAAGATGTTCATTTTTGCTCTCCTCTTGCCTTACCCTAATATGTCTTTACTGATGTATTCATAGTAGATGCAAAGCTTACCTTTCTGTGAAGTCCACTATACTGTTGCCCATACTTCCTTACTTATCACTGTCTCAAGCGCAGTCATAGCATTTAATGCAGAAATTTCCTACCTGAATCTTCTGCCACACAAGGCTCAAATATATCTTACAATGTTATCTGTGAAACTCTGTCCCTAGGATTTTATACTGCTGCTTCTTCCTGCAGTGTTTACTTCCTCTATAGAACTGGTAACAACAGTAGTGTCTCTGGAAAGTATAAACTCCCTTTGGAGCGGAGTTTGTTCTTGAGAGGGAAGATTTTAGTGGCTAGTTTTTGTTTATATGAGCATATTCTCAAAAACTAGAAGCAGTTCTGTGACTGTCATGGATATGCACAAGAAGTTTTTGATCTGATGCAATATTTTTAGTATCATTCATCAATATATTCAGAAAAAATAGATAATCCCTTGGGCACATTAAGCCCTCCTAGTCCATCAATTTCTTGCTACAGAGGGAAGGAAGTTGACTAGTTGAGAGGTGTGGTGTTTTTATGAGAAAAGGACAAGTCAGAGTAATGAATATTGTTCTGCAGCAGCCAGTTTCTTCAGAGAAGGATTTTGCTAATAGAATAAGTTCAATGTTAGAAAAAAATATCTGTTTTGTCTAGTCTTACCAGATTATCTGGTAAAACAAACACAAAACTTGCTTCCTCTGGAATATGATCGTATAGATTTCCATGTGTTCCTGTTAATTTAATGCCCTGTGTGTAGTTTTACAGCTGGACTCATGAGCTGAAGCTGTTAAATTTAATTTCTAGCGAGCTAAATAGCTTATGGTTTAGTTTTATTATTCATATTTCTGAACCTTAAGCACTAAGACATTGCCTGTAGGGATGTTTTAAACCAACACATGACTAATCCACCCCACGAGAGTATGAGTAAAGGAGGGGCAATATATCCACAGCTGATCCCCAATGACTTTTTCTCATTATTCCCACAGTCAAAATAGTATCATTTTAAAATTAGTGCAATAATAGAGAATAAAGCTTGGTGACTAACCTGATGAACTGTTCAAAAAATTTAATAATGCAAGACAAGACTGAAAGATAAAGTGGACTGGAAGAAGTCTTCTTGGCATCATTCCTCACCTTTGACAGACTCACCTGCTCTGAAAGAAGATAAAGGACATTTCCCACTAAGACGTAAACTTCTAAAAACCTGATATGCAAGTTACAAAGTGTGGAAACAAGTCTGAAATGGGCCTTGCTCTCCCACTGAAATTTATTTTAAATCATTCTGGAATTTTGCAGACCCATACTGGTTTGGATACCTATCTTAATCTTAATGATAAAGTATATTTTCTCAAATGAAGCACCAGTCTTCCTTTAAAGCAACTATTCTCTTATATTTAAAGTCTATTTAAGTATTTCTAAGCAAAATACTAGATATGCATATTTTTTTCATGAAAAATGACAGGTGAACTGCAGTTCTGTTATTTGATGTATGAGTTATGCTCTAAATTACAAATGCTTTCAATTTGACCTATTTTGTTTAGGAGAAAACCTCCATATGGATGAAACCTCCCTCATGTTGGATGAATACTTCAGAGACTTGCCACACAAGTTTGACAGAGCTCAGCAAATTTGGCAGGCTTAGCTCCAGAAAGGCTCAGGCTGTAATAACCCTGGTGTGGCAGATCAGAAACAAAGTGCAACAGGAAAGTAATGCCAGGGATGCTTGCTTAGCACATGTCTGCAATGTATTTCTTTTTACCAAGGTGCAGCCAGTTGTGCAGTATTGTAATTGCAAAAATGACAAACCTGAAAATAGCAACCCACCAAAACATGTGGAGAGTATAAAGTTGATAGCAAGTCTGAAAAGTGTATGTGTAATGTTAGCTTAATGAAATGCAACTTTATAACTGTGTGACTTAAGGACTCTGTTTTGTGAGGTGCTGAGCACTCTTAAGACACATAATATTTAAAAAAAAAGAATCTGTGCAAGGCAAAAAGAAAGGCATTTTATTATGTCATCAGATCTGATTACCCAAAATAACAGTGCTTGAGTACATATATCCTATATGTCAACCTTATATGGAAGCTATTGAAACTTAAAAGCCTCAAGTCCATTGGTCCATCAACACCTCTAATGTCTGAACAGATTATTATGATTTTGTTCTAAATAACAAGGCTATGTTACAGTAGAAAAGCATTAGCTACCTTGTTTAATGTAAATTTAGAAATCTAAATAAATGTAGCAATTTAAGCATAGGAAGGATACCTATTGATTCCATTTGGATTTTATAAGCATATGAGTTAAAAGATGATGGTTTTGTAATAATTAGTTGGGAGGTGATTCAGGTTCACAGACATGGATGTCTGGTATCTTTAAGCACTGTCGTTAATGAGACATTTGTGTGAGGCTAATAAATATGAAATTAAAGAGAATGCATGCATTGAATGGGATGGGAAGACGTGGGACTGTGATCTGTGCCTTTCTAGCATAGCTGTGCATCTACTTGAGTTGTCTAACAAGTGGTTTAAGGCTAACATAAAAATAAGCAGCTCCAGGCCCTCTAAATTTCAAGCTCTGTCTCATGTTCTGTCATAACAGCTTCTTTCTTGATTTTCTAATGAAAAAAACAGAAAGAAAAGAAAGGTCATCCATATATATCACACCCTCTTACTTATTCAGCTATGGATTTTGCATAATGCAGCAAGGTGAAACAACTTTTCTGTTTGATCAGTCTTTTTCATTTTGTGTTTTCCACTTGGCAGTGGGGAGTGGCGAAATCTATAATATAATCTCATAAATATTTGGTCTTCTCTTTCTGAGAATCATCCGCAGTGTTTTTGTTTACCCAGAATTAATGATTTGTTGTTTTGCAATTATAGATTTTGGGCCTGATGACTTCCATATTGCTACAGTGAGAACTGATTTTGTTGGCTCCCAGTAGTGTCAAAAGAAACAAGAATTTTAAAAGATAAACCATAAAAATATTAAACCTATATTTTTATATTTTTCCTCTATTTATACTTTGAAGGGGTATTTTCTTTTTATTGTTATTTTCACAACAAATTACTTCTAAAATATTGAATTTATCCATCACTCCCAAAGCCTAAATTTGAATTACAGCATATAATACATCAGCAGGCAGTTCAGAAAACTGGCCTTTTTAAACATTTCAGAATGGCTGGAAATATCATCTGCCAAAAAGCACATGGAACACCTCTTAAACAGATGCAGATCAGTGTGCTACAAAGGACACTGAATTCAAGTGCCCTTTAAAACCGTTATCCAGCTTTCAATACAAGCTGAAATGAAAACCAAAAGACATTCATGAGACTGAAACACCACAGCTTGGACTTTCTCAGACTGTGTGCTGAAGAAAAAGCTGGACTGTAAAAAGTTGTGAGCTGAGCTTCCATTGACCTTTGCTCTGCCTTCTTAACTCTGAAGAGTGCAGTGCTTCAGGACTGTAGATAACTACAGTCATGCTTCAAGAAGAGATATTCCAGATTCAGGATATCTGCTAATGTGCATATAAGTAGGAGAGGGGAAAAAATCAAACATATTTCTACTGGGTAATTAAGCAAAATAAAGTGGTTTAGGAATAACATTTCTTTCCGACAATAGAATTTTAAATTCATTTTTTTAAAACCCAGTGAGAGTTCCTATTTTTTGTTGAGTGTTCTCCTATGTTTGTTTCACTGAAAAATTACAGAAGGCTGAAAAAGGGACAGTGATGCTCATTTTTGTAGTTCAGGTTCTCTTCTGTAGGTTGAGAGCACAGTTTTGAGAGCAGAGTCTTGTTTTTCCGGAGCTCATATTGAAAGGAAAAGGAATAGCATGCTCCATTTCTAACCACTTCTCCTTTTCCTGCCTTCTTTGCCCTTTTCCTGTCACCACTGGTGACAGGAAAGACATTTTTGTATGGCCTACCCAAGCTATACCCACTGTGGAATTAGTGTAGTTCCTACTGATTCTCACCAACAACAGCAGAAGCAAACCTGTTATCATTATTTCAAGTGAGCTACCTCAGTTTTGTCTTGAACTTCTGACATAACTAAAGATTTAAGAAAATCCAGAAAAAAAGTATCAAATGCTACTCTTTCCTAGCTTTCTTGTTGATACCATCTTACCAGGTGCAAGATGGAGCCTCATAAATATATATAAATGTGTGTTGTGTAGGTGAAAGACGTATACATCTTGAAGTTTAGCAACCCATGTGATCTCTGGAAATAAAAAAGCAATTATCTGGTGGTGTTTTGATTCAAAAGCCTAATTTACTAATTGCTTTTAGAACACCTGTCTTTCACTGCTCAGGTTGTGAACTGCACCTAACTTCTTCCTATAATTATCAATTTCCGGCTGTTGAGATTTGCACTCTGCCAACACCAACGAATGTCTGCAAAGCACTAGTAAGGTAGGTGTGGGAGCAGGAGGCCTTCAACTTTTTCCATTGAAGGAAGACAGCAGAAGGAATAGCTGGTAAAATTATTAAGTCAGAAGACTTCAACAGGTAAGAAATGCAGTCAGAGAATAAGGAAACCAACTACTTCTCAGGAGAGTCACAGAAAGTTTTACTCTCTTCCATTGACATGAAATGAAGGTAAGAGAGCATGTCAGAGTGGGAAATAAGTGATTAGCACTTCAGAAGAGCTCAGAAGCAAGAACACCACTGGAGTGAACATGAAGCACAAATATGATCATTTATTTCTCAAGGACAAAGAAGAAATGTTGTGAGATGCTTCAGAGAATACACTAAAGAAAAAATACAAGTAACAAGTTGTAACTCTCCCCTTTGCATGGAATGAGCACCTATATATCACTTTTGAGTAGGTCTGTTGAAATCAGTGACCCAGTGGCCTCATTCCAGATGAACAGAAGACACAGACTTCACTGGGCTTTCTGTTTCCACCTCGGTGTGGGTTCAGGGAGTGAGGGGGTGTTCTCAAGGTTGGGGCCAGCTCTTTAGTTTGTAAGCAGGAAGGTTCTGAAATTTTAAGATTTTGAATTACAAAAAGATATGATGAAGAGGCTTTTGTCAAAATGAATCCATTCATGATATGCATCTCATGTCAGAATACCAATGAAACTGGGTTTGATCCCCTACTGAGGTAGCAGGGGGAGATTTTTTGGGGGTATTTTTTAGCAGAAGTCAGATCTTTTAAAACCTTCATGAAATCCAGAGGGTTGCCTATACATTTTCTGTAAAAATACTGTGAAGAGAAGATGGGGATACTCCCTTTCCTGTTCTACCTCAGTACTATACCTTCCTTAAATTATGTCACCATTCTCATGAAAGGCTTTTTTCAAGGTTAGAGAGGGAGTAGTCGAAGCAACTACAGATGGAGGTAAACTCAGTACCCACTGGGAGTGATAACAGTGTCTGCTTTTAACATTCTTCAGCATCCTCTCTTTCCTTGAACGGAGGCCTCCCAATACTTATTATAGCAAAGTTGTTCTCTTCCTGTAAGCTAAGTTTAAGTTTGATTGCTTCACCATATTGAAGGCAAAATACATACTTTGAAGAAATCACAGTTCATATTTTAAGGTATTTCATCAGTCAAGGCCACAGCTGGCCAATACCAAAAGAGCAATCAGGAGGCTAAGGACTATCAAGAAAGAACAGTTCTCTACATCACAGAATCAGACACTTTTGCACTCAATTAACAGTTTGCTTAAAAATAGACAAAGATAAGCCCTAAAGAGTGTGGTGCTCAGCAACCCCATCATATATACAATAGCAATACCATAGCAGCAGTTATCATCATGTCTTACCACTCCATGTGCTACAACAACAGAAACATCCACTATCAATTTCTTATTGTGTTTGAACATATTTGGAGATATTACCAGAAAGCTGTCTCCATGATATGGTCAAAGGGATGATAATCCAGTTTCTTTTAAAAGTGAAATTTATATAATCTTATTATTTTCTACTTAAATTCCTTACTAGGTGCTGATTAAACATAAGCCTCTGTCATGTGTGTGTGTCAAAGATGACTGTATGTCACTTTTACTATTTTTGAGGTTCAGCAGAAACTATTTTGACGATTGTAGAAGTTAGCTCTGCTTCAAAATTACACAAATCTGTGCATAGAGCCAAAGATACGGGAATCAATGGAGTGCAGGAATGCTCTGGACTATCACCTCTTCAGGGAAAGCCCACTTCTTTTTTATGGCTGGAAGTCAGTCAGGACATAGCTTTTCAGTCCTTTTCCATCCCTACGACTTGGGGATTCATGCACACAGGAGAATTTAATTCTGCATAGATCAGCTAATCCAGCAGCTGTTTTGCAGCACCTGAGTAGTGCAAATCAGAAAGAATTAGGCTGAGAAGAAAACTCATGGAATAACAGGTCACAATTCAGTAAAGCATTCAGCCTCACCTCGAACATTTCCATCTGCAAAGCTGTATCTGGAGAAGGCATAAAGCATTTACAGAGCACTCAACAAAAGAGTAAACTCTTTGTTATTTTCCATAGCAGCTTTCTAATGAAGGAAAGCACTAGTAGAACAGCAGTAATAACTTTCCTTTTACAGGAGTATAGTTCACTAGAGATGGTTCCCACATGGAGAAGAAATGCCTGAGATATTTTTTAGCATTTCCTTGGCACTTGGGAACTATTTATTACTTCATATACTTGAATGTAATGGCAGTTAACACACAGTTATGAAGGGGAAGTGATGTAGGATTCTAAAAGATACAAATTGCAGTACATATTAAACTTTAATTTGTCGCCAGTCTCAAGTCTTTCAGCTTTTTTAGGACTGCAAGGCCCTTTCAGAAGTATGGTGGACATGAACTATATTAGCTGTTGGTTAAACCCAGTGCTGCTAGCTAGCTCACTGGGGGAATAATATCAATATGTTCTCTTCTCTTTTCACTTCCCTCATGCTGTGGAGAAGACAAGCATAAATAATTGCAGGTTTTGTGGATGTCCAAGTGTATAACACCTGGCCTCCATGGCCAGGTTAGAGTTAGGTGATTAACAACATTTGCATTTGCAGCAATGTGTTCTCTAAATCCTAATAGTTTTACTGATTATAGGGGAAAGTAATGGAAAATACCACCATTAATTATAAAATTCAGTGCATGATTAAGACACCTGAATTTATATGTCTACATGCACTTGTCTCCACAGGTGCTAGATACATGAACTCCAGTGGCAGCCAGCAAAAACTTAGCAAATGCAGTCAATGGAGCTGGAAAAGCCATTCCCAGCTCCAGATACGAAGAGAATTAAATCACTCTCTAGACTGTGCTGATTAGATAAATACTATCACACAACCTTGAATACCCTTATTGGGATTCTGTTCCCTAACTTTAACATGCCTGTTTACAAAATCCTGGTGCCATTCAAGATGCCATTGTCCCTTGGCTGCCAGCCTAGGAGAGTAGTCCCTTTCAGGCCTGTGACATCTGTCAAACCTGCTACAGATGTCTTGGACACCCCTGAGCACCTCAAATTAAAATGCAATAAATGGGAGATTATATTTGTCTCTTTTAAAGTTTTGGATACCTAATTACAGATTAAAGAGATATTTCTCTCTCATGGTGTTTCACAGTTTGGAAACTGAGGGCAATTTTTTTGTCTTTCAAAAAACAGGAGCAACCTTCTTTTTAGCCCATAGTCCAGTGGTAGTGGTTCACATCCTGCCTGAGTCATAGCTGAGCACTTGTATTTGACTGCAGAAGTTCTGTAGCCATCCTCATAATTTTTCCAGGAGTAATACCAATCAGCAGGCCATGGAGTTACCGACTTTCCTAATCACAGCAGCTGACTAGAAAATGTTTAATTGGGCAATGAAAAACATTAATTAACCAGAAGAAACTGATGGCTCCTGTTCCCTGAAACCTCTGAAGCCTGGCAGGTCAGAAACACTGCTAGATTCAGACTCTTTCAGCCAAAGGATGGAACTGTAACCACATTTCTCATCAGTGATAGGTGCATTTTATACTCTGGAATTCAAAATTAAATCTCTGGTCTCTCTAAGCATTAAGATGGACTCGTGTGGATATGCTGAGAAGTTAACTTTGTGATACGCGAGCAACTTCAAAATCATAAGATTAAATCTGTAGGAATTTTCTATACTTCATTTAGTTGAGTACGGAGTCAGAAAATCGGTGGTTTAGAGTTAGCCTTCTAAAAATGCATTTAGCTATATAAATTCCTCTTTAACCTCAGTTATCCCAGTTCTTAAGTAACTAAATAATTTGTCAGAAAGGTCATTGTCTGGTTATAGCAAAAAGTTAATTTAAATGTTTCAAAATTTCAGAAATCTTTTAACATTATGTTAGAAGTGAATTATCACACATACTGTATATAAATCTATTGTGGATTAATATTTGATTTTTCTGTCTTGTACTTTAAATTATTCATTATACTGCATGATAAAAAAGATACATCAAACACAGAAGCAAACATATTATTATTTTATTATTTAGTACTGAAATATAAAACTATAAGAAAATGTCACTGAGAGCTTGCTGGGATGCAGTCAACTCATCACTGAAAAATAAATACAGATCACAAATACAAGAGAATCTGTAAAATAACTATGGCTATTTTTAGGTAAGGGCATCCTTCCACTCCTTCAATAACCTTCAAGTTTGAAACTTACAGGGAACTTTCAGTGAGTTCTATGTGGCAAATAAAATCTCAAGAGAGGACAGTATATGGAAACATGGATCTGAATTTCTTGGTTTTGTCTTTTAGAATTACCTGCTGGAAAATGATATAATTCAATTACATTTTTCTTGCCTCTCACTTTAATATATTTGTAGTTTTTAAGAAAGGTGAAAGCAATCAGGACTGCACTGGCACTATCTAATAGTGATAAAGCACATGAAGTCCAATAGTTACCTTTGCATTCATTAATACATTTATACTACTGAAGGCCTTCTCAGTGTTTAAACAGTACACATATTTTGTAAATTATTTAGCTTTTACATATTTAAACTAGAAACATTCTGTGCTCAAGTGAAAAACCAAGGATACAGTCTGAAGTGTACTGTACTCACATTCAAATGATGAGCATCTTTCAGAAAGAGATAAAAAGGTCTGTTAACACTCTTAGGCAAGAATGGATTAATTTTTATCTTAATCTGGGTTATAGAAAAGCATTTCCTTCTCTTTGATGTGGTATATGCTAAGTGAAAACATCATGCTCTACCCATCAGACTCATGCAAGTGGTCACTCTTTCTTTTGCACTGATGGTACAAAAGGAGATAGCCTGCATGGCTGGAAGGTATCCATGATATTAAACAGTTCTTGGGGCTGTGAAGTGCTGAGAGCAATCATGCAGAGCAACAGGCCACAGGAATGCAAATCATCCACAAAGCCAAAAGTGGAGCTAGCAGGTGGCCTCTCCTATTCATCTGATGTCAACACACTGTTCAGATCAAGCCCTTTTAACATCTGGGTAGGCCCACTATTGCTTTTAATTAAATATAATACAGCCATTCAATGTTCTCGCATATATGAAAACCACACAGTAAAAAGTATATCTTCTGCACACTGAGGGTCACTATAGTTGTATAAATAAATAGTACCATTTAACTTGGATTGTGAGGTAGTTTAAATTTCATATTCTTTCTGTATACTGCTCAGTTAGAACCTCTTTGACATTTCAGTGACTGACCATATTTCCATGGAAAATGTTCCTGCTCCTCCAGAGGATTTAGAAGGGGGGAAAAAAGCCTTGTAATTAACTTTTTTTACCTTTGAAACATTTCCACTGTAAAAGATTTTGAACAGAAACATTTGTTCTTAAAATTAGTTTACAGAGAGACTTTAACTGTGTTAACATATAAGCCATGGAAACTGTCATAATATCTAATTAAATTATTACTGACGTTCCAATCAGTAGCAAAAAAACATCTGTAACTGTAATTCTACTTCAGAGGAAGTATAATTAAATCAATTCAGTAATGGGTAGCAAGCTATTGCAGAAATATACTGCAATGCTTTAGAAAGCTGGAATGCTTCAAATATCTTTTACAAGTATAATAAACCTTTTTTTTTTTTAAGTGGGAACAAGAATATTCTTCTGAAGACCCTTTATTAGGATTTAATTTCAATGCATTTATGATTCCATTAGTTCTTCTGTCTGAAACAGACTGGAAAAAATAGCTGCCATCATTCAGAGCCCAGGAAAGAAAAGCCCATAAGGGTATTTTCAGTCTAGCTCTATGGAGAGCAAATGGTAACAGCATGCTTCATTTTGATTTGAGGAGATAAGCAAAATAAAGCACAGAGTGGAGTGTTTTCTTGAATGGAAACATTTTCCAGAATGGGAGCCAGAAATGTGTGACAAAGCTGAAGTGCATTATTGTAAAAAATTGGGAAAATAGATGACTTGGGAGGAAAGTAATGGGATGTGAAGCGTTTAATGTAAGGTCACAAGGTCAACTGTTAGTAATGGACTGAGAGTTTTAACGTGAATGATGTCTGCTCGGTAGCTCTGTGTAAAGAGAGATAGATGTCCAACCCCTAATGGGCAGATGTGATCATCCCAGAACTCGATCACAGTTGCCTTTCTATTTCCCTAGTCAGAAAAGACTACATCCAACTGGAATCTCAGTCTGTGATGCTCTTTCCCATCCATACTGAGTAGACTGATGTTTGGAAAGAAGCTTTGCCTAAATTGGTCTATATTCTAATTATACTTATAACATGGATATTTGCTCTCCCTCCTCCAAAGCTGAAATTATTACTGGAATGAATTTTCTCAGTAAGAGAATAAAACCAGAAACACATCAAAGTTCTGCTTCAGCCACTCTTAATTATAGATGTCAGAGGTTGAATTATAAGCAGTAATGTTTTTTTACTTCCTTGGACATGCCATCCATCCACGAATTACATTTCATTAACTCAGATGTTCAATAGCATATATTACAAGTAAACAATGTCTAATTTTCATTCATTATTCTGATATAAAACCCCATATGTCTACTAACAGTCACACCATGTACAAGAAAATGGTACCTCAATAGCGCTTTCAGAGCAAACATCAGGTTTCAGCTGCATAATTTCTGTTGATTTGCAGAAGACTATATGCCTAAAAGCCCTATTAAATGCTTTCAAAATTTATGACTATGTAACTTTTCCCAGTGTTAAGTTAGTCTAACTGTAGGCAAAAATATGTGGTCCAAATATGTGCCTGTGGCTGTGCAAATAAGAAATTTATTGGTCTGCTGGAAGAAAGGAAGTTTAGACAGTGTTGCTCCGATGGAGGTCATTGGCAAAACTTCCCTTGACTCCACTTGCCACCATTAGGTCTGGGGGAAAGAGATTTTCTTTCTTTTATATGTAAATAATTCTGCCATGGAATGCATTCATTTGGGTTGGATTGGATTAGATTAGTTTAGATTGGATTGGGTTGGGTTGGGTTGGGTTGGGTTGGATTGGGTTGCGTTGGGTTGAATTGGGTTGGGTTGGGGGTAGTTGCCTGAGTTGAAGAGAGGGGAGGAGGAGAGAAACTGTAGCTTTATTGCAGGCCAGGAGGCATCACACTGAATAGAGATCTGCCTGTTCAGCTGATGGCTGTTAAAGAAAAAATATGTAATAACAATGCAAATTACTCCATTCTGATCATCTGGCAGCTGTTATTAGGCAACAAGAGCCAACAAATTTACAAACTGCATAGTTAAGGAACAGCTATATGTGGTTATGCAGATCAGACACTAGCACTGAAGCATTTTGATGTTGTATAAAAAGAAAAAGGACACTCTCCCATGTAATTTTGATAATTGCATAAAATCTCTACAGTTTTCCATGCTGAAAACATCTGTTTCATATATTATTAAATTTTTTTTAACATAAGAGAATTTAAATATATACACTTAATGAAAGATCTTTTCTGGTGACTGTCTTTTTAGCATTTTCTTTACTCAGATATGCTTTCAATAGTTTGCAATCTCTTCAGCAAAGACAGAAACATCATCTGAAGTAATTAAATGTAAATAAGTGTTTATTGAAATATCTTGGCAAAATTTTTAAATCAGAGAAAGACAGCAAAAGTTCCAAAAGCTCCATATTTGTATTAATTTGTAAACCAATTTGGCAATTGTAAGCCTATTCAGAATGTTTCTGTTATGTCTTGTAATGAAGTGTAGTGGTTTTGAAAATAGATCATTAGAATAAATTGCATAAATCTTAGGAGTTCATTTTAAAACCCAACTAAAATATTTCTCCTACCAATCTGTTTCTTAAAAGTCTTACAGTCACATTAAAAAAAAATAATGGTATTTTGGAAGCTATGTCCATAGTGCAGATATTCCACCTCCACTTTGTAAGAAAGTTCAGCATTTTTTGTGGAATGAATGGTCTCTCATAGGCACTTCAATAAAATGTGTAGGATTTCAGAATTATTACATTGAAGTGTCTACACTTTTTTTTTGTATTCGTTTCACGTTGGAAGTAATTATGTTTTGGAGGTGTTATCTCTGTTAAATACTTAGTGGCCTATTGTACATCTGTCAAATCTATTTTGCAAATACGATACTCTTTGGAGGAATTCTGAGGCACTCATACAGATTTCAGCTGGATTAAGGGCTGTAATGAAAGTGCTGCCCAAGTGTATTTTATACTACAGTAAGTGCTTATTTCAAAATCCAACTATACCTGCAGGAATATATTCTATATCTGATTATCTGGGAATGTCAAAGATACACAGTATTTTGGTGGAATAACTACAACTCTGCTGACTAAGTTAATGCTTTTGAAGAGGAGATTGGGAGAAAATGTTACACACAACCTGAATTTCCTCCTCTGGTCTACCAAACAATGGCATTTACTTGATGGAAGTGAGAACAAGAAGGCTGGTTCTCTCTCATGTGCTTTTCTTGCCTTTCCCTCTACAGATATATGATTGGAAATGTAGCTGTTAGACCTTTTTAAATTGCAGCTTAGGGAAAATAAGAAAAAAGAGTATGGTGGTCAGGGCTAAGTAGCTCAATAAAAGCTAGGCTAAGATCCTCCTGCACTACAAACAATAAAGGAGGAAAAAGAGAAAGAAATTGTTAGACAGAAGGATGGGTTGCCTGATTATTTCATTGTGAATATTTTTAAGAAGGAGCAATCTTACATTTTTACTCTGTGTTTGATTAACAGTGATTAAGAACAATAAATAACATTTCTGTTTGGATTTCATGCCATTTACATCATTCTCACCAAAGCAGAATTCATTTGTAGTGTCTTCCCCTTTGAATTGTAGCAAGTTCTTTTGATGATGTCTTGATGTACATTCAATAGCATTTCATTTTTACTGGTTTATTGGCTACTTGAAGACCTCACATTCAAACAAATTCCATTTACCATCACTTTGAACTGAATTTAGTTGTTTTCTCTAGATGTTGGCTTTATGAGCCATTTAGGACAGATTATATTGTTATTTATCTTTTTTATTATCTCTAAATGTTAAATGATTCTTATAAATTTGCAAAATAGTTTTTATCAAAATAACATTACTTTTAGTAGTAAATATGTTGTTGTTTTTGTGCATATAAAGAATAAAATATACAAAATCTGTCTGAGAATGTAATTACTGTTAAATAATATCATCATTTTATTTATAATTTTGCACCTTTTAATCCTTTAACATCTTTATTCTTCATTACTTACTGACCTTTCCTTTTGTCTTTATTAAAAACAAACTAACACATTCCTTTATTATCATTCTGGCATCTAGATAGAGTGAAACATTTTAAACTTTTTAAAGTTTTACAATGTGTTATATGATAGTTTCCACACAGAATTGCCCACGTCTTATCTTTAAAAAAGTTTAGAAAACTGTATATTTAGCAGATATCCAAAAAAGACTTACAGACAAGCTTAGAATAGATCTCCCAACAGATTCCTTAGTCTGTGATTTTCAATAATGCGGCGGAAGGATTTTAGGCAGACTGTAGGTGTTTATTAGATCAATAACAGATAGGAATAACAGATACATTTTTAGGAACACAGGACCTGGCTGATCTGAAATGCAGGCATCAAACTTCAAGCTAATGGCAGACTGATTTTAACTTTATTTATTAATTAAACTGAATTAATTAAATTGCTCAGATAATTTGAATGAAGGAGGATGTCAGCAACAGGAAAACTTACAAAGTTAAAGAGCCAAGAGACACATTTTAGGGAAATATGTTCTCCTAAGGATTGTAGTTCAAAGTTACGGGAGTTTTTTGAATGTACTTCAAATAGAATGAAAAGCATTCTATTCTACATATTACAGTGAACAACTGCTCTCCTAAGATTCCTCTAACACCTCCTTGCCCTAAGCAAGCCAATGGTTATGTCAGGATATTCAGGATATCAACATATCAGGTATAAGGGGAAGAAAATAGTTTGGAAACAGTATAAGGGCATGCAGAGATGAGTTTTTCTCCAGTTGATCCTCTACAAGTTGATCCTGTGCAATTCAAACTCCAGTAGAGTGTAATGATGTTCTCTTGCTTGTGCACGTTCTGAGAAGAGCATGTTGATGTGTCTTAACTACATATGACTTGCAGATGCCAGTTTTAGGAAATGGAATTCATAACACTCTGCATTCCCTATAGAATCAATTGAGAAAGTTAGCCTCCTTGGAAAGGTGTGGATAACATCAGCCTTTGTGACTATGGGGGATACATCCAAAAGAGAGTGTTCAGACTTCTGACCCTCACACATACTTCACCTGCTCTGTAAGATGGATTCAGATGCTGCTGTCATCACCTAAAGCATTGCATTTGCTCTTTGGATGCAAATGTTTGGCCTGTTCTTCAGGTAAAGGGTGACAGTAGAACTACCACCATTCACATAGTATTCTACTGCCTAGGGTATGCAGCCAAGGTCCCACCTTAATGTCAGGTGACTTTGATCCTCATCTTCTGGAAGATGAAACCATTTAGAAACTGTTCTGCTGAAGGTGCACCACTGGACTGCCAAGAATACAAATTTTGGAACCTAAAAGAGTTATGTTTCTTGAAATAAGGGTGGTGAGACAGTGAAACGTTACTCAGAGAAGTTCCCATCCCTGGAAGCGTTCAAGGCCAGGTTGGATGAGGCTTTGAGCAACCTGGTCTAGTGTAAGGTGTCCCTGCCCATCTGCCATGGGCTTTAAAACTAGACTATTTTTAAGGTTCCTCCCAATCCAAACAATTCTATGATTGTATGAGTGTTCAGTACATAAGATCAAGAACATGCTTGCACTGTTCATCTATATGCTGTACACTACACAGAGAGAACATAATCTTGATAGCAAAGACTAATTTGGGTAGTTTATTATTAGATTATGCTGATAGATTTAGATAGAGAAATATTTCTTAAATCAGTGTACTAATGGTAATTTTTTCTTCCATGTGACTATGCAGTGAATTTGACAAATATGACCATCATCATTTTCACTTCATGAAGAGTTGTGTTATAACAGAGATTGTAAGAATCACTGAATACACTCCACTTAATTTTATTGACATTACTAAAACCAGAAAATGTGAGATGATGTCAGACAAAGTTTTATTAATTTTCAGATTATTAATAACTTTTGGTTTGTGACTGTCTATGCTAACTCTATGGAAAACAGTTTTGCTTAATTGAAGTTCTGTAAAGATTCATATAACAATGAGTACATCAATTTGTAATCCATTAAGATAAAAATATCTGTAGTGTTCAGAAATGAATCTGGCAATAACGTGTTATCCTTTAACTGAAGAATTCAATGCTTTGCTTCAAGATCTTCTTGGCACTTCACTCATCCAGGCTCCTACAAAGTCCTCAAGGTATGCAGAATGATATATGATGTTCTGTTTAATCACTGAGCATGTGAATTGATGCGAGTTTTTTTATGGGAAAAAGTGCTCAGAAGTATACTTTTATAGTCTACACTTCACTCATGTATAAGCAAACACAGACGAGCCCAACATTGTATACTCTCTTAGTGAAAGAGTATTATATTCAAGCTGATATTCTCATTTATATAAGCATGGGCTATTTTTTTCCTGTTTTGGAATCTTCTTAACTAACATAACCCATCTGTGACAGCTGCTGTTGATAAAAACTCACTGAAAGCTGCTGTGCTTGAAAACATCATGTGCTGATTTGGGGTTTGGTTTTTTTCTTTCACAACACTAAAAATTATTAGAAATGATTGATTGGCTTTTTAGTCTGGTATTGCTTTGTATTTTTCTTCTGGTATGTTTGTAGGAATTCCTAATTTATTTGATTAAAATTCATGACACTTACATGAAGGAAATGCCAAATAAAGTAAGAAACTGCTTAAGTTATTAGATTCATTATCTATGAATGGCACTTCTAAAGAAAAGGAACAATCAAACTGAGGATTTTTTCGACCGTTGGAAAATTATATTAGGTAAATAATAGAGAGTTAATAATTAATAAAAATGGTTTAAGAAAATTTTGTAAAGCAGACACAGTAATAAAAGATTACATGTTAGGAAATAGAAAATAATGCACATTGTGATTAAGACTTTTGTAAAAAAATCTGATCATGTTTTATACCAATGCAAACTATATAGTATTTTCTATATTTATGTCTTATAAAATCACATATTTCATATAAATGCTAACAGGATAGAAATGCCTTTTGTTCTGGAATTTCCTAAATTCTGAGTATCTGAATACGGTATTGGATTACAATTCTTTTATGTATGAAGAAGGTCTGGGGTTTTCATTTTAAAGGAAATTTAAAAAAGAAAAGAAAACTGAAGATAAAAGAGAAGAGAAACCTGATGTAACAGCCCTTTGATCTCCCACTACACCAGACAAAATTTCTTCCACTTGAACAAATGAAGTAACTTGATATCACACTTAGAGTGGTCTTCTTTGTTGATTATCTCTAGAAGGAATAGGTCTGTTAGCATTTGCTGATAGCAGCATGATAGCAGAGAGGGGTTTGGGTTCTGGATGGAGAAGAGTTGCCTTTCCTAAGGATGGACTGTTCTGTCTGGTGTGATGGACCCCTTTTGATCCTTCTGACGTGCTTTGGTTTTGCCCTCTTCACAAATCCAATTTAATATATGATTCCTGAATATCTGAGTTTTGCAGTAAATACTTTAATTTTTTTCTTCCACACAGAATCTTTGTCCTGGAGGGATTTGCAAAGCCCATCTGTCTGCTGTTCTGGTCAGACAAGTAGATGATTGGGCTTTTGAATGCTGAGAAACATCAAAGGAATGGCTACTATGTGTGGACAGATTAGGAAGAGTAGTGAATTCAGTACAACAGACAGAGCCAGCTCAGTATGGTAATTTTGGTATAACTTTTTCCGTTAGGTGCACAGATATATATTGCATGTATTTGGGGACTCTAAATTGAGTGCTATATAGTATGGATGCAGCCAAGTCACGAGGTGTCAGAGCTGGAGGATGGTCCCTGGCCCTCTTAGATCACTGAAAGATGGCCATCAGCACTTTGAGGCACATCCTAAAGACTTGTAGGATGGGTGTCAGCCACATGAGTTTTGACAGTAGTAAGTCTGGAGCCCTGTCAATCAAGAGCCACTAGAGCGCACCTTACAACCGGTTCATGCTCCTTCAGGTGGCTGCAGCAACAGCAAATGAAGTTGCAGTTACAGGGCAGGTTGCAATTCCTGAGGTGTTGGCTTAAATCTCAACAATATTTGAACACATTATCACTGAAAGAATATTCGTCTAGACCAGCAGCTGCCAATATGCTAGCTACCAAGCTGGCAGTCATGCCTGCTACTGTGAAGGCATAAGTTCTCACCAGAGAGCTGTGCTTTTTAATGTGGGAAAAGTACTGCTTGTAAAACAAAGTATTGGTGTCCTTAACTTTCAGGAAACTACTGAAGGGGCTTGCCTGAGAACTTCAAATAAATGTAAGGGACATGTGCCCCTTACAAACTTTTGAATCTGAGGTGAGCTGTTGACTTGAAACATTTCAGATCAAATAGTTCAATTTCAGCAACTGGAAACTGGATTTTGTAGTGGAAAGTGCCAGGAAACTTTAAATAAATAGAGCTGCCACCCCTGCTTGTAATAAAAATTGCACATCCACAAAAGCACACACATGCACTTCCTCAAAAACCTCATTTTTGCCCATGTGTCTGCTCCTGGATAGACCCAGCAGAGCTGGCCAGAGGCAGATGGGAAAGACAGAGTTATGAGAGCAAGCATGAATAGTCTGGAGTTCAACCACAAAATGAGACTCCTGTCTCTGCAGATGTTACTCAGAGGTTGCGGTTGTGCTGCATGTGTAAGCGATAAACTTGAGAGCTATGAATAATTAGAATATCTTACAGGTCATATGTGTGCAGACATGACCAAAGGGCAACAGAAAAGGCTGGACACCAGTTCTGCTGATAATACCATGGGTAGCACCATTCCTTTCTCATCAGCACTAAATCAGCTCCTCTGTTATACTCCCTGACTGAAAGCATAGCTGTCAAACAGGATAAGATCCTCCCCAAGACAGGAGTCGAGACACACAGAGTGTTTCATTGCACCCCTTGACATCATTCCCATTAGGCTAGCTGCCATTAAGTGTGGATAGAAATGTGAACTGTGCTTCTCAGAGGGTGGGTGGCCTGTGTAATGCTTACAGTAGTGTGTGGTTATTAATGTACCCTCTCAAAACAGAGGAAAACCGCTAAAGCTGCATGTTGAGGGAGTTTAGGGGAATCCCATAGACTGACAGCTTCAAGGAATGCTCTCTAATAAACATGGGTCCCCAAGAAACAAACCAAATAGTAATATATTATGAAAATTAAACCCACCTTATTAAAAGAAGGACTTTATTACAGTATTTGGACTATTTTGCAGCTTTCTTGGCTCACACTTTCCTTCCTGCCGTTCCAGACTGTCCCACAAGCACTGTCACAGCTACAGGCTTCAACAGCCCTTCATCTACTCTTGAGGTTCTTATAACTTTTTTCCCCATTAAAAACTGCACATAAAGCTCTTTACTAGTGCCAGTTTTGCTTTATTTTAATATTAAAAAGTAGCTTAAACTGGGAAAACTTCTTTTTTGAAATGAGAAGTGACAGCAACAAATCCTAACATAGAAGGAGAAAATACCAAAAATATTCTTCTGTTTCTGTTTTGCATACTTTTTTTTTTTTCAGACTTGCACTTATATTGCTTATTGTGTTTCTCTTTTTACGGTGGTGGGCTCACCTTCCTCACCATGCTGGTTTTCAGTCCCATAACTAATAAGTATGAGGGAAGAAAGAAATAAAAATCAAAAATAATAATAATAAAAAAATTTTTTGGACAGTAGTCAGGTCCATGGCCCAGAAAACAATCATTCTCTGCTTTGGGAAGTGGGGGATTAAAGAGTGAATGGGTACTTGTTTGGGCTGTTTGAGGAATGTGTAGGTTCTATATGTTGGAACCAATAATCCATTTACTAGTACTTAAATTTGGCTATACAAACAGCTGCTCTCCAAACAGCTAAGTGACAAATAGGGTGGGGTTATAAGTTTAAACTTGTTCTTATAAATCTTATAAATCATAAAGAGTGTGAGAGACTGGTACTTTGAAAAATGGACAAAAAAGGAAAAGAATCATCATATTAAAAATAGTTAAATCTGCAGTTGGTTGCATTTTAATACCAGAGGGCAGAATCGAAAAGAGGTATTTCCATATATTGTGCTCTAATTATAAAACAATATGTCTATTAAATTTCTTACCTTCTAGGATCATGGCAGAGTTAACTTTTTGCTCCCTTCATAAAATAAACTGTAGAGAAGCATTTTCCACTGGTCTCCTGAAGACATTTAAACCAGCAGCAAATATCTAAATACTTATGACGTTGTTCTTATAAGAGTAACAGCTGTTGTCAGGTCATATCTTTCCAGAAAAGAGTGAAGACGTAACATTCACAAAGATCATGTCAAAACATTAACTATAACTTTGTATGCCTAAATGTATTAAAAATTTAACATCAAAAGTGCTAAAAAGAACATCTTAGCAATAGTTTACAGCAGTAAGAAGATGGGAGTTTTTCCCCTTGAAATGTTCTGTTTCAGTCACCATAAAAGTATTCAAAAATCCTGCTGAATTTGTATAATAGCTTCATTTGATTTTCTTCAAGCCAAATTTTTCACAAAATATCTGGTGTGAAGAGCCTTTATCTGTTCTTTTTATCCCATAGTTCAGGGGTTAAAGTACTAATCCAGGCAGTAGCTAATGAATTTTCTGGGTTCAAGTATTTTAACTCTCATCTTTGAAGAAGGGCTTGAAAGTTAGAAATCCTTCTGGGAGCAAGTGGGCAGACTAAGCTTCTTCTATTGAAATATTGTTTTATGTTCTAGATCAGGCACCGTAACACAAGCAAATAACAGTTGAGTGAGTAACTTAACTAGAACCAGCATTTATATTACTGAGTATCAGGAATGTAAATCAGCCCTGATACATTACTGGGTCTGGCTCGTTAGCCTCCTCCGTTCTTCAGACCAGTCACAAGACCAATATTGATACTGTCCTGCAGAAAGAGATGTCATTAGTTTGGACTTTATTGCTCATACTCATTGGGATCACGTCTTATCTTCCAGTTTGGAAACCACCAGTTTACATCATTCGTCTGGAGGAGGATAATCAAAACTTAAATTTCTGTGATTCAGAACACATATTGTAGAAGACAAGATAGTGCTGGAGGCTCAACCCTAGCTTGTTTTGAGGTATGTCTCTCCTGCCACTTATACAGGAATGTGTTCCTCACTTCTTAATCACTGGAAAGTTTTTCTGTTGGTAACTTGTACCTTCCATACTGTGGTTTCTGCCTAATACTTCTTGACCAGTGCTTCACTGACTGAGAAATCCAATCTTTTCCTTCCTCTGTTTATTTCAGATTGTCCCACCAGGTACACATCTTAAAATCTAACATTATTCATTCATTTATTCTTTCCAGATAAACCACATCTTCAAGATCTTACGCTGCTGTTCCTTTCTTACTTGAACAACATTTTTTTTCCTGAAGTGTGAGGCACAAAACTGGGCACAGCAAGACTTGATCAGAATAGGTGGATTCTTTACTGTGCCCTGCACTCTGTCAATCTCACATTAGAAAAGACCTTTCTTGATACTTTAAAAAATCCTGAAAACTTCTTGTTCTACTGTGAGTTACATCCGTCTTATAAAGGCCTTAGAGCCTTGTCCCCACTCCTGCTACAGCTCCCTGCAAACACTGAGGGGGTTAATGATTAATTAAACTCAGATGCTTTGGCTTTTTCCTACATCTGATAATTCATTCTGCCACAACAATCATGCAATTAAAACAAAATGAAACAGTCATTAAGAAAACAGCTTATCCTATGGAATAGCCACTAAGTAAGCAGTCTTAAGGCAAGTGACTAATCCAGCCAGTTTTTAGACCTTCCCTTACCCAAAACACAGCATCAAATTTCTTTATTAACTCAACATAAAGTATCCAGGAAATCATCACCCAGATATTTAGGATGTGAGTATAGCAGGCTGTACAAATAATTGCTTTTTCTATATGACCACAGAACCAGAATACACAATGCAATTCTTATTCCTTCTCTCACTAATCAAAGTAACATTAATTAATAGTTTCTTAAATATTTCAGGAGTTAAAACAGGAATTCACAATGAATGGCAGTGAGAACCATCACACTACATTCTGCCAGAAGAGGCTGGAAACACTTCAAAAAAGAAGCAGGTAGAGGGCTTGAGTAGGGCATCTTTTATGGAAATACCCAAACTACTATATTGCGTCTGAACTATGGATGCACTGACAGTGGCAAAACAGTGGTTATGAAGGGCACCTTAGACTTGCTGTGAAAAAAAACCATAGGATTTAAAGCATTTGGAAACTTCTCATTTTCAAAATTTGTCTTTATTTTTCACTTGGCAAGAACAATTTAAAAAATGCAAGTCAAATTTGCAACTGTTTCTGAGTGACCTCAAATTGTATTTTAAAACAGGTTATGAAGGGGTAGAGATAATTGTTCCTGGAATTAAAAAAAGTCAGTAGTTAGATAGTGTAAGCAGAGCATACATCTGAGACTCTATCCAAAGCAAAACACTAGAAAAAAAGCCTGCATATTTATCATGACAGTATAATAAAAATTTAGACAATATAAACCACTTTAAACTGCTATAAATAGTAACTTTTACTTAACTCACATGCGGATGAAGTTTTCTTAGTATGGAGAGCAGAAGATTAAAGATGTTCTGCCAAAAAGCAGGATTAAAAGATAGAGTTCAAATGTATAGTTAGGGCTGGGAAAGATGAGGGATGGTAGTAATTATTTTAGAGCTCCACCAAGCACCTTTGTCCAATTATCCAAATGCTTTCTTTTTCAGAACAGCTTGGAGGAGTCCAGAATTGCTGGCTGGCCTATGGAGCAGATGTAAGTACTGTTGCTGGAGATTGTTAATCTTACTGTCTTTAAATTTGGTATTCTGTAGAGTGAGAGAAAAATACTACCACTTATTCCAAAATGTTGAGTGCAGGTACAAGAGCAGTATAAGCACAGAGAGACTTTGCTTCATAAGAATTTTGGAAATGTATTCTTTCACTTCACATTTTTTCTTTCTCTCACCTAGACCCCAATCATGAGATTCCCCTTTCAGAAAAAAAAGTTTGTCTTCCTAATGGGCCCATTTCCCTGATTGCCTCAACAGTCTCACCCTGGATGTCTATTTTTCTTGAATTCCCTACAATTTAAATGAACTAAAATATCTTGGTTAATGTGCAGGAATCTTCATAATAACAATTATTTTAGAAAATACTTTTTATTAAGCTGACCATCTTCCAATCAAAAATATTAGAGGGTGTAAGAACACTCCATCCAAAGGTTGCTGCTAACATCAGAAGGTTCTCATAGAAAGCTTGTAGAAAAACTTTAAAGTATTACTAAGACTGAAAAACAACAACAATAATAATAATAATAATAATTGAAATTTTACTCTCCTTTTAAGTGTACATGAGACAAACTATCAGATTAAAATGTGGGTAGGCCATGCTCTAACTTTCTCACCGGTAGAAGAAGGTGGTTATTTGTGTATCAAAAAAAAGCTTAGATAGTTCCAGAGTCCTGTTGCATTTTTTAATTACATCTGCTTCAAAGTACAAAACCCTCCCCGGGGGTTTTCTCTTCATCACTAGAATAATTAACACAGTGGTAGCTGTATCACTAGGGCAGTTATTATCAACATTTGCTTTACCAAACAAAAGGATTGGATCAATACAAAATGATTAGCTAGGCCCTTTTATCTAAGTCTTTTCACTTAGTTAAATATTTAAATTAAAATCTTTTCAAATGCAGACATAAGCTTTAGCTTTAAAAGTGCCAAAACGGAAGATTTTCCTCTTTTGGCTGAAACTGTGCTCTGAATTCATTGACATTTGCTAGTTGTTTCAATACCCATGAAACTCCTGTTCTGAATGAGTTTATATCACAGCGTTTCACCAGATGTACTTTAACGCAGTGAGCAGGTCACCATTGTGTCTTCTTTTTGATAACCTAAGCAGATTGAGGGGGTTTAGACATTTTCTCCAGCTCTCAAACCATGTTGTAGCCTCTCCAGTTTCTCAACGTCCTATGCAAAATGCAAACACCAGAGATGTCTGCAGTGTTTTTTAGTATCCGTCTTGTGGGTAGATTTGGAAAAAATCAGCTCTCTAGTGTGTCAGGAGAACAGAACAGGACAAATATTTTTGGGAAAATTCAAAGTATCAAAAGACAGTATGAACACAGTGGAACTACTCTTCCTTTTCAGCTGAGGATGAGTATAGATGGCAGGAAGATTATGGCTGTGTCTCTGGACAATGAAGCAGGTTTTCTGTGAACAAGTTCAGAGTGCCCTGCACATCTCACTGGAAGCAGTATGAAGGCTTGTACCTTTTAAACATCATTTATACAGCAATGATTTCAGAAAGATGGTGCCTCAGTTTCAGAGAGGAACTGACACTGAGTGAGAAAAAAGCAGTTTCTGCCTGGACTGTCATGGTGTATATCCTGGGTCTCACTGAGGAAGGAAGGAAAAGATACGAAAATGTGAAACGGCCCATTCTACTTGATCAAGCATATCTATTCCAAGCTCTATATCCTTGTGGATTTGATTCAACAAAAAGCATGTGCTGCCTTGAGGGCTCAGCATGTGCTTACTGGTATTTTTGTAATGGAAATGAAGGAGATGGCCTGGAAATCAGCAAGGTCTGAAGCTACTGGCAGAGGAAGGTGGAAGGATTTAGTCTTCAGGCACACACTCTTTTGAGCCTGCCATCAGTCCTACCTCCTGTGGCTCCTTTGGAAACAGCTGTTTCATAGGGATATAAGCTAAGTCTGCCATAAGAAACAGCCCAACATTAACATCCCAAATTTTATATCCCTGTAACCCCACTACATTGATCTTGCAGGCACCCTCCTCTGCACAGGCAAGCTCAGTCACCAAGATTCCTACCACCGTTGTCAACCTTATCGTGATAGGTTTTTTTCTTTTTTTTATTATTTTTTTAATAACGTACTTTATTTCTACACCCCTTTCTTATTTTTTGCAGCATTCTCTTCTGCCATAAATGCCTAGAACACCCCATGAAGTACATTGGAAAAGCCTAACTGCTTGGCATGCTTTGAAAGATGAAAAAAATGCTGATAAGAAGAAATACAAATGCAAATATAATCACATAGTTTTTCTAGCATCACTCATTTGGAATAATCTTAGAAATTGTATGTTAAGAGTGAGGTACTTAAATTCTTAGATCATGATCCCTCTATTGTGTCAAGTGGCAGTCTCAAAGCCAGTTAAATCACCCAAATTTGTGGCACTCTGTTTGCTGCAGCAGACCATCTACGTCAGAAATATCCACCAGAGCACTTCCAGGCGGGGAAAAACGTCTCGGGCAAGACTAAAAGGGGCAACTCAAAGAGCAGTGACCACTAGAGTGGGAACCTAACCCCGTTAAAGCCCATGAAGCATAGTGGGGCCAGGATTTCACCCCAGCCTCCTTTTTGCTGCTTTAAGTGTGTGATTTGGCAGGGGAAAAGTTCAATTGAAGGCACACAGTTAGGCTATACATAGAACAAAGAGGTAGGGAAAGGGCAAAAAAGAGCAACACAAAGGATTACTTTAAAGTTAGACCTCGGCTCCTTTAGCTTTACACAATGAAGGAAAGCCCACAGGATAAAAGCAGACTTTGTTTTGTAAAGAGATCTCAGGATGACACAAAGGACTGTAATTGTACCTCCTGTCTGCAAATCTGAGGTGGTGAAGGAAAAGAAAGTGGGTGGATGGTTAACAAGGGTACCTTGAAACCCTGCTTTGTTAACAGAGTAAAATTAGCTTGCTGAGAACCTTTATTTTCCACATAACTTTTAACAGGAGCATTATTTTACATATCTCTACGGTAGAGAGGCCATTTACAAATTTACAGCAAGTAACCACGGAACTTGAGCTAATTTTCCTCTGTTTTCTGTTTCATCTGCTTAATTAGTGACAATACATTTGAGTTGGGTTGCTAGCACACCTATAACTAGAAGTCTGACAGCATTTCCATTCTGCACACCTCAGGCACTTTCACATTGTCTTAATTTCAGCCTGTGAAATCAAATCTGGAAAAGGCTTAGAGGTAAAAGTATTGTTTGGTTTTCAAAAAATCATCTTTCATGTAGCTCTATTTGAAATGTGGGATGAACCAACTATAATTAAAACAGAGGAGGACTCAATTCACACGTCCTTTTTGTTTTCTCATTTTTGAACATATGAAAAGCCACAGGTGGGTCAGATCTGCAGTCAGCTCAGCACCTGACTGCTGCAGGGGTTGCACTAGATGCTCAGAGAAATAGATCCCCCTACCCTGTCCTGCCATGCCTCCCAGCTACTGTCATAGCATTGTCCGACATGGTCATCGTAGAAATGAGTTGAAATCTGTAATTTCTGGTTTTATTGTTTTTGGGGGTTTTTTTGTTTGTTTGTTTGTTTGTTTTTTCTTTTACAGTGCTTGGCATCATAAAACCTGCTTCTAAGTACAGTTATGTTATTATCAATTCATTCTGCCATGTCTACAAACCATCTGTGGTGGGGTGTGTGGGAACAATACTTTTACTCTTGAACATTTCTGTTTGCACAGTGCTTAACACCAGTGAACTGGCGAGGCCTGTCAGTGCTGCCATGCAAAACTAGAACTCACCAGCCTGTTTTAAAAATCTGGCAAATTCTTTCTTTTCTAACCTCCGCATTCTTGCAAATGCAAAATGCAGGCTGTCCCTGTCATTTGTTTCAAAACCTGATCGGTTTTTGGCTGGAAGTCCCCTCTACAACTTCACTTTCAAATTCAGAAGTAGAGAGATTTTTCCACTCATTTTTTAGGACTTTTCTACCTTGTGAAGTGAATTTCATTATGAGTTATGTCATGACAGGTGTTCATCTCCCCTCACCTTCTTAATGCAGGAAGCATATGGGGCATTACCCACAATAATAACCCTACTGAATGTCTCTACCAGCAATGATGACAGGAAAGCCAACTGGCCAGTCTGGAGTTCCCTTTCATAAGGGAAATTCCGTGGGAGTTACAAGGCTTGTATAATAATAGCCTTATTCTAGAATATTTTCCTATATGAACTTCATGTTCGGGTTATGGTGTTGGGGAAACATTTTTTTAAAGAAAGAAGTTAACATTTCTGAATAGCAATTCAAGAATATATCAATTCTTTAATTTCAAATTGTCTTGTTTTGGGCATTATATATTCAGACACTTGATCTTATCAGATTTTATTTTTCACGCATTTCATTTTTTTTAAGTGTTTTAGTTCATTTAAATTTATTTAGCAGATCCATCTTTGGAGGAGGAAATCCCAATGTTATTAAATTCAAGGACTCAAAGAAAGGAAGGTAGAAAAAAATATGTGTTACTTGGAAAAATCTGTTGATTAATGCTGAAGGGCTCTCAAATCAATTAAAAATTAAGATTAATCTGAATCCATATAATATAGGGAAAATCATTCTCAAATTGCAACTTGAGAAGGTATATTTTAGTCCTGAAAAGCTTTGTTTCTTCTGCTACTCCGAAGTGAATGTGTATTTGCACTCTGAATTACATACACAACTCATTCTCCAAATTATTTTTTAGAGTATTCATTAACTGTACAGTAATGCTTTTTAAATATTATACACCAGCTTCTTTTTTGCAATACAAGAGTCACAATATAAAAATGCTATACAAACTGTATCAAATAATCACTTAGCTAAAGAATAGATAAATTTTAGGGGAGTTATAGCACTTCTTTTATTCTCGGAATATTTCCAAAGAATTTTTTGCACCTAATTTCCTTGTCTAATTAAACACATCAGTCAGTCTTTCTTTTCTTCTGCTATTGTTTTAGCCAGACTGCGCTGCCCATTTCATGGTGTGTGGTATTGTTTATATTCTGCTCTCAGACTGGGACAAAGCAATCCCTCGTAGCGGCAAATACTGAATTTCAAATGTTCAGTGGAAGTGCTATTCTAAGGCAAGTTTCTTGCTGGCCCAGACAATGTCTCTACACTGCACAACACAGATTGAAGATTAGTCCAAATGCACAGATTTCACAGTGTTTCCATAAAACTTTATGGCAAAACCAGTCTAGATATTCTCCTCCTTCTAGCCAAGAAATATTTGTCAAGCAATCACTGAGACAACATGTGAAAACCAGATGATGAAAACTGCTATTTGTTTTCTCTTTTCTGAAGTACAAAAAGTAAAAAGTACAAAAAAAGTACAAAAAGCACAAAAAATTAAAGGTGTTTAAAAAGTCAATTATTAAACTGAAAATAAGTATTGATAGCTACTCAAAGAAATCTATTAACAAAGCTGAGGGCCTTAGAGACATGATTTGGGGTAAATATGACTTCCTATTGGTACCATGTTTCTGTAATTAGGAATGCTGCACCACCAGACAGCATTGAAGTTATAGCAGTGGCACTGAGGTTGTAGCCAATAAACTTGTGCAGAGGCTTACTTATATAAGGCTGCCAAAAAATCCTGCTAGTGCTAGATTCTGTGTTTTTGATTATGTACAACTTTCCTCCCATTATATGTGCTCACGTATTGTAAGAAATATTTAAATGATATACTGGAGGAGGGTTGAAAATACTTTTATTTTCTTAAAACTTTAGAAAATTATATTAAACTCTGTGACCCATACTGATGATTTGAAGACAGCATCGTTTAAAAATGAGGAAATCAAGAACACCTGTATATAGGGATGAAGGAGTAAAAAAATGCAGTATAGGATCACTAATTGTGGTTCTATATAAGCCATGCTCTGCTTAAGGATACAAATAAGTAGAGCTTGACTCTGTAGCAGAGCTTGCTTCTTTTGTCTTTTTATTATGAAGAATTCGCAACAATAATACTACAAGATCAGGAGAGGAGAAGGCTCCCAGTGCTATATTTTAGTGTAGTGAATAGTTATAACCACAAAGACTGAATGGTATCTTGATGCCAAATCTTAAGGTTTTTTTAGTTTTCAAGTTTCACTTCTACTAATGGTTTAACTATTGCTTCATTGTAATAGTACGATAATGAGTGCATGTCAAATATCTACAGAGAAGATGCAATGGCAATTTGTTTAATCTACTTTAAACACCAAACAGTTACAGATGTAATAAAGTAGTAACATTAAAAAGAACAGCAGATTTCAGAAAGCAGCATCAATAGTACGTTGTGATTATAAGGGTTCCTCTTGACAGACTCTGCTCTCACACAAATCAATACCTCTGCATGAATTGTCATTGCATTACATTTTAAATTAAGAGATTTTTATCCCCTCCATCTTTCTGGATCTAATTAATGCAATGTGGAGCATGATATAAGTTCACCACATGAATTCCACCATTTCTAACATCCAGTGGACCTATTTCAGGCATGCAGAACAGACAAAATTAGGTTATCATCAGGATCAAAGGTTTTGTGACAATAAGAAGTGAAACATAGATTGTTCACAGAAGATGGAAAATAAGATGGTTTACTAATTAAACACAATAGCATTAAAACTGATGTTAGGACGCAAAATTGGTGGGATATGTACTTGATGGGAAGTGGTCACAGCCCCAAGTGTTTCAGAGTTCAAGAAGTGTCTGGATGATGCTCTTAGTCATATGGTTTAGTTTTAGGTAGTCCTGCAAGGAGCAGGGAGTTGGATTTGATAATCCTTATGGGTCCCTTCCAACTTGAGATATTCTCTGATAATAGCAACTCACTTTTGATATAAACTGCTGCAGAAGTGTTTGTTAAGGTCCAAAACACACCCCAAAAACATAACTACAGAATCACAGAATAGGTAAACTTGGAAGGGACCACAGTGGGTCCAACCTCTGTGCTCAGTCAGGGTCAACCTGGAGTACATGGCACAGAATTGCATCCAGGTGATGTTTGAGTATCTCCAATGAGGGAGACAGCAACATTTCCGAACAATCCATTCCAGTTTGTGGTCATGAGTGGTCAATTCCTCATATTCAGGTGGAACTTCCCGTGCATCAGTTTCTGCTCGTTGCTTCTTGTCCTATTGCTTGGCACCACCAGGAAGAGCCTGGCTCCATACTTTTGTCATGCTCCCTGCAGATACTTATAGACATGTATGAGGTCCACTCTCAGTCATCTCTTCTCAAGGCTAAAAAGGCCTAGCTGCCTCAGCCTTTCCTCATAGGAGAGATGCTCCAGTCCATTAATCATCTTTGTAGCCCTCCACTGGATGCACTCCAAGTAGAAGGGCAAGATCAGCTCCCTTGACCAGCTGGCTGTGCTCTTCCTAATACACCCCAGGATACCACTGGCATTCTTGGCACAAGGGCACACTGCTGGCTCATGAACATATTGTCTACCAGGACCCCCAGGTTATTTCCTGAATTGTCTGGTGTTTTATGTCTCCTAGCATTTTCATCTGTATATTTGGGCTTTACTAGTCTAATTCTTAAGTGTTAGAAATATACCGGTAGATACCCAGCCTCCCTGGGATCCAGTCTCAATGAAATCTTGCAGCAACGAGTTCCACCAGCTAACCATGACTGGTATGAAGAAACATTTCCATACGTCACTTTTCCAGTTGCTGCCAAGAAGTCACTCAGTTTTTCCTTTTTTTCTTTCAGCCAGTTGATCTTTCTAAGGAACAAGGTGATCCACCCAAACCTAGCAGCTGCAACTTGCTGTGATTCACACGGAGAGGAATGTGGTGTTACATGGGATTTTGTACAGAGGCAGAATCTAACCTAGGGTTTGGAGGGCTGATCTACAACACACACTATGGCTTTCTTTGTAGTCAAATTCTAAGTAACCTGTAGAACTAGTTTGCATTTTGAAAGGAGATAAGTGCCACTGAAGTATTTTTTAAAGTGCCACAGGTGTTTTTAAAGTAATTGTCTGTATTCCTTTGAAGAGCTTTGCCTGAAGGTTAATGACTGTAAACATTCTCGCATAATAAGTTTTCATTAGCATATCATTAGCGATTATCTTGGAAAGAAAAAACCTGTAAGAGCTGTATGGCTTGAAGGAAACAAAACCTTTTTACCTTTTTTCTTCTCTTTTTTTTTTTTTTTTGAGTGTACTGAATGTGATGATGTTTTGGCTGCTTTTTCTGTTTAATAACACTTTGTGTTTAACATGCTTTTCCCAGTGACATTATGAAACAACTATGTTTTTGTGACACTAGGAAGTTATGAGGCTTGCAAGGCAAAAATTGGATGCTTATAATACCACTGCCTTTTTTTTTTTTTTTTTTAGATCAAATTGTCTTCTAAGGAGTTTATTCATATTTTACAGATTTGTTCAAAGTTACTGTGAAATCTGGCTCAGTCAGTAGAATGGACTGTTTCAATTGCTTTCCCCACCTCTGGCCAACTAATGTTAATAGTCTTTATTAAGTGAGTGTGTTGTGGATTTTTATGAGTTTCTACCACAAGATATAGGAACAATCATTAGCAATAGATTCATCCTGGAAAACACAACATACATGGCAAATGTTCACCCTGTACTTGAGAGGTTAACTATGCATACATTTATTCCATGTGCTTTTGAGTATGAAGTGTCCATTATGTGATCTCTTGAAAGCTAAAGACTAGCTATTTTTTTCCAAAATATCTTTGAAGGTTTTGCCCTTTTGTTGTTATGGAACATTTGAAGGAGACAAGTGTGGAGTTTCTTTTTTTTTCCCTAGAAATAAATCTCTGTGGAAAAGATACTGGTACAAAATAATTTTTCTTCAGTCTTACTCAGGGAAATTTTAAAAATAGTGTTAACTGAGTAATAAGTGTAAAATGGAACAAATGCATTAAAACGACATGCGTTAGAACATTCTGAAAATGAAAAAGAAGTACATAAAAAGAGAGCGGGAACTTACAGACAATACAAGACATTAACAGGCTTTTAAAAATGAATTGTTGATAGTTATGTAGACAAAACTTTTTCTATATCTACTAATCAGTGGCAGAACAGATAACCCTTTCCCAAACTTTATTACTTTTATAGTAGTTTTGACATGGTATCACAACTGCTGTCAGCAAAGGCAGAAAGCACATAGAGCTGTTTCACTCCTAGAGATACCAAAGAAGCTACTCCACCTAATATGACCTACCCTTGCTCAACAGAAATGATCTCTGCATGCTCACAAACTCTGCTATTGGTTTTACTGTGCTCCTTTCTGAGCAATTTGACATTGTGGAGTGCTGACACCTAAATCTTTAAACGTGGAAGTTGTTCATCACCAAGGTAAGTAAGGAAGCTACAAATTTCAGTAGCTGAAGCTTCTAACATATGTCAGATTTTAATTATCTCTGTCCTGTAATGACTGCTAATCTCCTCACTTTGAGTCTTACTGTATCTGCTGGTCTCTGCTTGCTCTATCTGAAAAAAAACCAGTGTTGGAGTCTACAATCATACACATTCTTGAAAGATGCTAAAATATATATTATATGTAGGCTTCATATGTTAAGCTAAGGGTAACCTACAGGAAGACTTGGTAGCCTGTCTTTCATTGGTTGGAGCTGATTTTCCCTCAATGAATTCAAAGTTCATTTGCTATTTTAAGGGAATCCAGTAAGATTTTATTCTGTGGAGGGCAGTACAGTGGGGAAACAGTGAGGTTTGGCTTGCAGCCAGAATTAGCTTGAGAATTTTTGGGTTTTGACTGCACTTGCAGCAATAACAGATTAGTCTATGTTGAGAGATTTACCAAGGCCTGCACAAAATTAGAAAACCAAATCTGCTTTTGGTGAAAACTTCTCTACCATGTCAAAACCTGCTTAGGTATTCTCTGTGCAATCCACCACTACCTGTCTCCCGCAGACATCTGATGCTGGATCATAGCAAAGCCATCTGAGAAGAACATTTATTTTGATCCTTTGGATGAGTTTTCTTGAACATATGAAAATGGAAATGAAGACAGAGAAAGAAGGGAAAAAGTCTAGAATTTCATTCTCTTCATTGTTTCTCCATAGCCTAGTAAATATTGAAGAGTTAAATGCCTGGATTTTAATGTACATGGCAAAACGTTTCCATTAATATTTGTGAATCACCTACAATGATGAAATAGTTTTGTTGCCTCTGATTTTTTGGCCAAATCTCTTCCAGGTGGACCATTTTTTGTCATAGGACCCTGCCATGAACATCTTATGTTCAAGCATAAATTTAAGCTAATTTATTTTGGTTTTGTATCAGTATCTCATTTTAGCTCATGGCATTTTTCCTTAATTAAAACAATACAAATCTCAGCAGCTTCTGACTGTAAAGAGAACTGTGGAGGTCCTATGGTTAGTGAAAGTCATATTTTTTTAAACAAAAAAGCTTTACACATGTGTCAATACTATTGATAAATGTTTCATATCATAGTGGTTAGTGCATAAATATCCATTAAATTTTGGTTTATTGTAAGAGATCTTGATCATCATTTCATAGCTTTTTTTTTCCCTTTTACACACAATTTGTATGTTTTTGTTTTATACTGACTAACTTTTAACAGAGTAAAGGTATTTACATATATAAGTCAAATTTAGAAACGAGAAACATGAGAAAGCTATTTCATGGAAACAGCATCAGGAAATTGTAGAGAAATAAATATTATATTTCATCTCTGACCATGAGGTCATAGTACACCCAGTTATGAAAAGTCATTTATAAACTACTACCTCTGTGGTTTTGAGGGGGGGAGAGTATTCTTAGTTTGCATCCTGCAAATCACAAAACTAAAGGATTCGCTCTTATGGGAAGAAATTTGTGAATTTTATTAGTCTAAGACCAGATAATGTTCTTAAAAGCAGGGTTACATTATTAAAATAAATAAATAAATTGAAAGCTGCACTGGGACAAGAGGAAGAAGTTATTTTCACCATAGGAAGGAATCCTCAGATCAAGCAGCCTCTTTTCAAAGTGTGATTGTGGAATGTAGCAGCTACTCAAGACTCTGCTAACTGTGGAGATTCATGACCAGTAGATTAATTTGCTTTTCACCAATTATAATTTATCTTACATCAGACTGTTTACAATGACTCTGTCATCTACATGCATTAGCGCCAGGTTAACGTGCAAACCATGTACTAAATTATGTCCTGGATAAATCTCTCCTGCTAAATACCACAGTCCTTGTCCTTACTTCCTGAGAATAACCTTTGATCTTCACATCAACAAAAAAATAATTACTATCTCTGCCCAACCCAGGACAAGTCATTTCACTCCTAAATAACTGCACAGCTGGAGACAGATGTGTTCTTCTCCCTGGGTAGACCCTTCAGGGCCTTCCATGAGGCTTTATATCATACTTGTCATTCGTTTATCAGTGTCCAAATGTTGTACACTGGAAATGTGTGTAAAACATTCTCAGAATTTCAAACAATAACAAGTCAGAATGGGGGAGGAGGGAGAAAAGGCTGCAGGAAAAAATAGAAGTCTCCCAGCTGTGCAAACTTAAGTAGCTGGATTAGCGGAAAATGCACTCCAAAACTGACATTTTTGCCATGCTCAGCAAAAGTTGATTCAAGGAATACATTATCAAATTTTAAATCCAGTGCCAGACTAATGAAAAAAATGTTTCAAACTTTCTTTTAGTATGTACAAAGATATCTAGACTTTGTACAGAGTACCAAAGACATGGTATTCTGTTCAGAGGAGCCTTGCAAATTCTTTTTTTTCCTCAAATACCTGGTGTTTTCTGATTGGGTTGTGGAACACAAAGGACTCCTAATATCTTTCATTTTTTTCAGCAAAAGAAGATTTTCAGTGAAATATATGTGTCCATGTTTGACTCTGGTTTTTCCCTTACTTTTACCTTCATGTCTCCTTTAGGCAAGGTGGTTTTTTTGTTCCTTAATCATATAAAAGACTGTATTATTTTTGTTATATTAAGAAAAAAATTAAATAAGCAATATGATTCAGGGAAATTACGTATCTCAAATAATTTTTGATGATAAAGTAAAATGAAAGAATTTAAAGGAGAACAAAAATAGAAAACAGATTAAAGAAATATTTTTAACATTAACTTGTGAAAGTCAATATCACAATCAATATGTCTATCACAGTCAATGATATGGCTACTGATATAAAGTTTATTGCAATTAAGCTTAATAAACATAGTTGTATATCCTTGGAGAAATATAAAAACCTTCTAAGCAAATTTAATGAGCCAACTCATATTAAAGAAAATTTCAAACAACAGTCTGAGATCAAATGTCATATGAATTTGATCCAATGTGACATGTGCAACCCAAAATGAAAAAGAAACATGATATTAAGCAGTATGAATAATTAATTTTTTTTCTTTTATTCAGAAGTCAGTAGGATTCAATCAGAAAATGTCAATCACCTCTAAATGAGGGAAGAGTTTCCCAATTACATTCATATTTGTTTTTCCTCTTCTTGACAACCATTTACTTTGTCATCAGTCTTCCCTGGTCTCTGCAGGAAGCATGGACAGTCCTGGGTTGCTGCTCCTTTGTTCATCCACAACCCTTTTCACCTGATAGTGACATCTCTCCTAGATCTCTTAAAACATCAAAGTGAAAATAAGTGGGAAAACAATTTGCAGGGGGGGAAAATGAATTGGCCTGTTGTCAAATGGTCGTGTTCAATTGGCTACTCTTTCTATACTCTGCTATTTGAGAAGTCTGGACAGACCAGGTTTCTCTGGTTGAAACAAAGATCTCATCCTTGCTGAACGCTCCTTTTGGTCCTGGAGGTAGGTGTCTATCTCCCTCTGTTAGTAGAAACTACATCTATGAATAAAATGACCAAGGGCTCAGCCTGTGGCTCAAAGGACAAAGGTTTGGCATGGTGATGTCCAGAGAGCTAAATCCACTATGGACTCTAGTTTCCTATGCAGAATGGCCTCACCAATTTTGCCTGTTGGAAACAGTTGTCTAGCACAGGGGTCCTCAAACTACAGCCCGTGGGCCAGGTATGGCCCGCGGGTGTCCTTAATCTGGCCCGCCCCACTCCCTGCCGGGGGTTGGGGGCGGAAACCAAGCAGCCCCATCCTTCTCCTCTGCGATGCGCGGCGGGCGAGAAGCGGGGGCATCTCCTCTGCCAGGCAAGCAGTGTCGGCAGCCTCTGGACTGTCTCTCCCTCCCTCCCTCCACCTCCCAGACAGGACAAGCAAGCCAGCACCAGTGGGAAGCGCACGCACCATCATGTCAAAAAAAAAGAAAAATTGACTCAGAGTGCAGGGTATTCCAAGAATAGTTCACATTGAAATATTA
>JAWWLV010000121.1:90566762-90580696 GCA_035041135.1 Platyrinchus mystaceus | reverse complement strand
TTGTAGCCAGGTGGGGGTTGGTCTCTTCTCCCAGGCAGCTATCAGTAAGACAAGAGGGCATGGTCTTAAGCTGTGCCAGGGGAAGTTTAGGTTGGATATTAAGACCTCTCTTTACACAGAGGGTAATCAGGCATTGGAATGGGCTGCCCAGGGAGATGGTGGATTCTCCGTCCCTGGAGGTGTTTAAGATGAGACTGGATGTGGCACTTAGTGCCATGGTCTAAGTAAACTGCGGTGGTGTTGGATCAAGGGTTGGACTTGATGATCTCAGAGGTCCTTTCCAACCGGGCTGATTCTATGATTCTATGACTCTGTGAAATGCAAAAATAGATCTTCTTTAATATTCTGTGGTGTGTTATGACAAACTGGTCTGAAAGAACAGATGAAACTGCAGTGAAATGGAACACTTCATTGGCACTCTACATATAATAAAAGAAGATGTTGTGTTTCTTCAACTTTGGCCTTGAACTTTATACTGCCTAAAAGCCAGTGATTTAGCCTTACCTTTTCTCTCTACAAAGTTTAGCTTAGAGAGCAATTTAAAGGAAATGTGAGGTAGATTTGTGGATCACGTCATGAAGAACTGTGATTAGAAAAGGTGCAGAGATATTCGTCTGAAAAATAGGCAGTCAAACAAGGTTGTCTACAAGGTTGGCATAGGGACAGATGTTCTAAGAAGTGAGCAGAAACTAGTCAGATAAATAATTGTTCAAATTAGTCTTAGTGTGAAAGGTGGTGACTTTTGATCACCAATGCAAAAAGAAGATGACCTAATATAATAATATATAATAATATAAGCATGATAGAGTCATTAATTTAGTTATATTGAATATGCATTACAGTTCACCAGAGTAAACAGGGTTAGAGCCAGGAAAGTTAAGAATAAAATAAGGACAAATATGTTTTTTGGGGCATCTATGTTCCTCCTTACAGGCTTTTGGTCCCTTGAGATGTTCTGAGTCTACCATTTGTTGTGCAGGAGATGGAACAAATATGTATAGCTAGAAACCAACACAAGAACTAAATCCCTCTGGGAATATCACCTCACCAATATTTTAATTGAATGCACAGTCTTCTCACTGGAAGCCATTTAAGATAGTTCTCCTCTTTCTCTTGATCTTTTAGATGCGGTCTACAATTACATCTACCTTTCTTTTTGGTCTGAAAATAAATGAAGAAATAATAGCAATGAATATTCTGATCCAGCAAGTTCACATGATTCTGGACATATGCTTCCAAAGTGAACAACTGTAGATGGCACTGAATGTGCATAAGCCCCAAACCCTTCAGTTTCTAGTGACACTCAATATCCCAATGGAGCTATACAGTAAAGAATATTGCTATAACCAACTACACATACTTCTGTTTGGCTTATTCACTCATAGGTCAATATCATGAGGCAAATAAAGATCTACACAACTGCAATGTATATTTAGGCATTTATTTCTATTTTCTCCTGCCCTGCACCTTGCATTATGATGTATACCACTGCAAAGACTGCTATGATGCAATGAATCATCCCACTAAGTCACTAATCAGAGAAAGTTCTTCTCAGCTCCAGTGAGCCATCATCTCTGCCCATTATGTTTTTCATACTTTTTCACAATATGTGAAAAGTTCAGAGAACAGGAACAGTATTATTAAGGTATTTATCCTCTTAATTCTCTTTTGATATTGGCAACTGTTGTTATTATTGTATTACAAATGAGAACTGAAGGAGGCAAATGTATCTTTGAAACTTTTGAATTATCACAAAAAGAAGTGTATGGTAGATTAGAATTCAGACACAAACCAACAACATCTACTGCCACAAATTGCACTATTCCTGCTCTGCTCAATGGATCTGAATGTCCAAATGTCTCATAAAGCCTAGTTAATTTCACTTGTCCTTTATAAATGCAGCACAAATACCTGCAGACATGGAATATTTGTTTTCCAAAGTTTCATAGTGAATCAATGACAGAAGCAGGGAAGCAATCCAGAACTTCTGAGCCCATCTCTTTTTTTTTGTACCAGTGAAGCACATGACTCTGGTTTTATGGCCTTGAAACTATATCTGAAGTTTTAATAATTTACATGAAATGACCTGGATATGTGACTTCACATATCAATCCATAGCCTTTCCAAAATTAATTGACTAAATAGTTTTGATAGTCAGCTGTCAGTCACTACTGTATTTTTTTTACTGTCCAGAGAGAAATGGGAAGAAAGGGCCCATATGTTATTAGAATATAGCCAAGAGTTAAGTAAGTTTGATATGAAAATGATACAATTTCCTCTAGGAAAATTGATCCAACCACTTTAGTAATTTGAAGATTTATATCTTTGTGCATAAGCAAAGGTTAAATAAGGTTAAAACTTTACTAGCTGGACTGCATTTATACTGTAGTAGACTCTTCAAAATATCTAGCATACAATCTTGACCTTGGAAGAGGCTGAGAAGACAAGTGCTGTCAGTGGTTCTTACTCATACAAAACTGAGTCAGCATAGAAAATGTCAGAAGAACTTTTTCTATTTTCATTTAAGTCTCTTGGTGTTTTCATTGGAAATGTGTGTACATTTCAGCATCAGGCTGCCAAAGTCAAGGAATTCTCAGCTCTGCACTGCGTGGTTAACCACTTCACTGCATCTCTGAAGCACTGCATAAAGGAGGGGAGCATCCACCTTTTCACAGATATAGGATCCTCAGAGGTGCAATGAACCAAAGATAAAGATACTTGGAAATACTCCTGACAGGATGTTAGTCAGAAGATGGTGCTATTATAACAGAACTTCTAAGGCAGCTGAGACTACAGAATACAAGCATTCAAGTCAGGATCAAGAGAAAGTTAAACCCCAAGTGTAAATTAAAAGTTGAATTCAATGCAAGTTGATGCTCTACATCTCACTGAATGCACCTCACAGAAATGTACTCACTCTTTGATTCTATGCCTTGGCTTGCTTGCACTGTTCACATCAAAGAGGAAATGCACAGAAAAACATGCTTTAAGTTGCCATTCACAAACATTTGCAAACTCATTTGGATGTTCGCTCATTTCAGAGACCCTTAAATGATCAACAACATTTTTATGTATTTCTACACCACATAGTGTATTCCCCTGTCAACATGTAGGTTCTGACTGAATTTCTAGCTGTTATTGCAAACAAGCTTGAAATATGCAGCAATACAATTGCATGGCCTCTGGAGCAGTATTAGCTCAAATATCTGTATAGAATCATTGTTCTATGTCATACAGAAATAGCATTGAAAACACTTCCTTTTCTCTTTCTAAGAGAAAAACATGAAGGTTGCCCAACTCTTCACAAACAGAATACTAAATTTTCTGCAATTTGAAAAGATTGAATTGTGATCGTGAGGGAGAAAAAGCTGAAGTTGGTGGGAAAACAAGCAAACAAAAATATAATTGCTAAAACATCTGGTTGCATTTAAATGAGCGTGGTACTTACCCATACAACAAATGGGTGATTAGAAATGTATGACATTAGAATAGTTCACAGGAAAGCTAATTGTAGTAATTGATACGATGAGTGATATGCATTCTGAAGTCTTTGGGCAATTGTGAAAACTGGATTATAGAGAAAAAGACAGAACCATTAAGCAGAAAACATCACAGATGGGTTTTACCATCTGACAGAAACCTCTTCCATGCTGGAAAAACCATAATGCCATTTTTAATATCAAGAATATAAAGAATGTAGATGTACATAATTAAAATCAAACTGGGGACAGATGTTCTCATCATGATCCAGGTATGTTAAAGGAAGAGGTCACCATTCCTGGCTGCACTCCACTGCCCTTCTGAAGGACGTTACTGTATTGAGTAAACTTCTAGTGGAACAATCTGTTAAAAAAATTGCAAAAATCACGTCAGTGAGCTGAAACAGCTTGATTAGCCTGGCATTGCTTGAAAGTTCAAGCAGACTGCTCTTTGGGAAGGCTGATAGGCCTTAGTGCTTAGAGGCAGAGCGGTGCTGCGTAACTAATGACTGTAAGGAGAGGGATATAATAGCTGTGTATTACATTTAGTTACCTAATTCAAACAATGTAAATGCATTTTGCCTGATTTCTGCCTTAAAAATTATTATTTGGCTCATTTCTTACAGCTTTTTGAACAGCAAAGGTCAGTTAAGGGAAACAATTCAGAGGAATGAGAGGAAAACATTGTAGGAAGTATTTTGCAACACTACTTAGCTATTGTAGAGTAAATCTGCAGGAACATTGCTGCTTCTACTGCAGCATGTATTTACATCATGGTAAAAACTAAGAGAATGGTAAAAGAGACAGTCAGTTGAAATGGGGTGTAACATGATTGAAGAGAGGGGTCAAATTCTTTCCTGCCAAAAGTGAGCAAAGCTCTGTGAAAATGTCAGTGAAGCTTCCCACAGAAACGTCAGGAGAAATTTTAGCCAGAGTGGGAATTTCACAATGAATACATTTCTGTTTTTGAAATAGAGCCATATCTTTAAGCATTTTTACAATTAAATGCAGGCATTTTCAGTGGGCTTTACAGTGCACTGTTCTAGGAGACACCTCTCCTGTTTCCTAGCCGGACAGCCCACGTGTCTGCACTGTGTTAGAGAAGGGAACTCTGCAGCTTCCAGGCTCCTTTCCACGAATGTGGGCTTCTGGCTCCTCATCTGAGCGCATTGGCACCCTGCAGCCCCTGACAGGGCTTCTGCTATGTATGAACACAATCCTGACTGCCACTTCTGCAGCACTGGTGTTGGGCTCTGCAGATCAGCAATGATCTTTTTAAAAACATTTTCAAAACTCTTTTCATAATAGTTTTTAAAAATTCTAAGTGAAGTTTGGGAATTTCCATGTTCAGTTCAGTTATGAAGCCTGAAATTAATATCCCATAATTTTAAGTGACGTTCAGCTATATTTTGTTGTAGGTGGGCTAGAGGAAAGAGTAAAAGCATAAGGCCTTCGTTATAAGGAGATGAAATAAAGCAGTTAATTGTATCCTGGCATGAATAACCTTACCTAGCTGTCCAATACGAGTAAACAGAAAGAATCAGAAATATGCTTATGAGTATTCCAAGGGCACTATTAGTTTTGATAGATCTGTATGTATACCAATGTATCTGAGAATAGAGATCTGGTCCTTGGATATATGTCCTGGTGTACAGAATACAGGTCCTGCTACTTAGAAACTCTAAATTTTGACTAAATTAAGAGATTTCAAAACATGAAGTGTAACCAGGCTCAGTAATTTGCTAAAAACTCTTTCCTTTATGGGGAATACAAGGTTTTTACTAGCTATACCAATTCCATTCTTAAAGAGGAAACCAATTAGGAAGTTTTGTTTCTTGCTCAATGCACAAATGCTTTTCACAGAAAGGTTAGCGGAACTCTGTGCACTTACCTATGTATCTTAATCCACAATAATTCATACCAAGTGAGCAAACCAAGAAAAATCCAAATGCATGCAAAAAAGAAAGAAAGAGCAAGCAAAAAGATTTCTCAAAGATTCACAACCCAATTAAACAAGTAACTGACTTGTCAGGTCTTGTCTTTGTTCTATCCCTGCAGCACAATCTATGAAAGAGCATTCCCTGTGGGAACCGTTAGCCTTGAATAATAAAACAGACAACATGCAGAGAAGGCTGAAAGGAGCCATTGCGGAGGTTAGGGGAGAAACACTAATTTTGGTAAGGAATTCCAGTGGTGGATGTAAAATTCGCTCAAATAAAAGGGAACACACGTTCTTGTGGCAAGACAGCTCAGCAACCAAGAAAGTTATCAGGCATGAAAAGTTTTATTTTCCAATTAGATCAGTTTAGGGAGTTTGATATATGCGGCATTTCACCACCGTGTCTTGTTCAACTTCTGGTCTCTGTGCAGTTGAGTAGCTCCAGGTTCAAGCCCGGATTTCTCCTTTGTCAAAGAATTTATGGGGGCAGAGATGCCAGAAAGAGCCCCCAGCAAGTTTTCTCCTTGCAATTTAGTCAAAAAGTTTTAGTTTTTTCATTTTCACAAGTGTTTCTGCTCACAAGTCAGTTGGAGACCTAGAAGAGACCAGGGCAAGTTTTATAGAAGAGATACTGCTCCCATATCTCTGCTTCAATATTACTCTCTGAGTGCTGTTCCTTAGAAAATATGTTGCTCTCATATCTCCAGCCAACATCTGGCCTGAGAACTCCTGCTACACAGATATGAACACAGTCTCAGTCTTAATGCATTGCTGAACTTCCCACTGAGCAGGAGTAAAATGTAAGAAAAGGGAGGGATGTAACACTGCCTTCAGTTCTACTGGTGCAGATTTATGACCCTGTTGAAAAGGTGCTCCAAAATCTGCTGCAAGATAATCCTTGTTGGTTCCCTAGAAGTAGCTTCAAAATATAACCACCCCCACATAGGAAAAGTCTGTATCCTGCACACAAATAACCATGAAAATAGAAAAATACTTGGTAAATGCAAAATATAGGTCCAGATAACCCCTAACTGCCTATCTTCCCTTAGAGTTATTAGCTGCAGGGACCTGAGTGCCAAGTGTATGCATCACTGGCCAGGAGTGTGGAACAGGATTTAGAGCACTGGGACACCGGAGATCTGGTTGTCTTCTCTACACTGCCTCTCATCTTTTCTGCTTTTCTCTTTTCCTAGCCTCTCCACTTTTCTGTACCTGTAAAGTAGCAATACTAATAACACTTACTTCTTTTGTAAAGCATTAACATCTGCTAAAGCAATGAAAATATCTTCCTTCATATTAATAATAATAATTGATGGTGCTTATCTGAAAGCAAAAAATGTACAGGAAGAGAACAGAAAGTATTTAGCTGGAAATATAGCAGTCAGGAGAAGTGTCTATGTCATGTGTTGCAAATATGGAAAACAGAATACAAAAGGCCAATTTACTTCCCATGAGATTCCTAACTCCTCATGTACCACGTTTGGTGCTGATTTATTTGAATTAAGATGGCAAGAAAACCTCCTCTCGCTGTTTTTCGTTGAATTTTTAGTTTAGTTTTCTTTTGTTTTTAATCAAGTTCTTGCTCAAGCCCTGTGAGTAAGAATTCAGTAACACATTGTAAATCACATTCTGCAAGTTCTGTGACTGCAGATGAGATAGTAACAGATAATGCTGTATACTTCACATGCGTCTGGTTTGTCATTTGGGCACCACATGTCAGATTCTCCCTATACGCAGCTGAATGTGTGTGCAGAAAAGCTGGTATAGATTGCAAATAACACAATTGTAAACTCCTGATAATTTGAATCCTTTAGTTATTGCTGAAACAATTTAAAATCTTATGAGTACAAGCCTAAACCATTTTTTAAATTTTTCAAAACAGGAATTGACAAAGAACCCCGACCAACCAACCACAACAAAACAGGAAAAAGACACAGTCAGCAATCCAACCTTTTCCAAGTAAAAGGTAGAGAAAATTATATTCCAAAACAGAAGTGTCGGACATCCCATCATGATAACAGAAGATTTCTCAAAGCTTTGCATCCCAAAAAAACATTTTAGTAAAACTTTTTCAACAATGTAATGGTTTTTTTAAGGTGTCAGGAATTGTCATTGGTTACAGGTGCACAGAAAAGGTCTATAGCAGAGTCACTGTTCTAAACCTACTCTGTAGTCTTTGGAGAGAAATAGCTGAATTGCAATCAAAAGAGCAATGTCTCTATGTTATCCCTAAAGGGAGACCCAGGATGTCTGCAACAGAGGTGTAAACTCACACTGCTCATGTATATATCATTATGAATATAATAAAATGAAGCCCCAAATGGTGTGACAATTGACTCCTGTAATAATATAAAGACTGACTGCTGTTCTATAGTTTTATATGTGCCAGTATACAAAATAAACAGCTGCGCTCTCATGTGCAGCTAGAAAGGACTGGTTTCTTATTCCTAAAGTTACCTGAGCTCCTTGTATATCTCCATTTCTACTGTGTACCTAATCACTCACACAAATGCATATTTACTTAAACAGGCCATTGAAGAAGGAGGAGTCATGGTATTGCTGAGGACACGTCAGTCAGGACAGTCCCACAGATAGATGAAAAACAGATCAAAGTGTGATCATTGTTTTGTTTGAAGAGCTCCATGCCAATGTCTCTCCAAGATATCTTTAGCTGAGTTTTGTACTGATCAGATGTACTGCTATGTTGTCAGCTACCAGAAAGCTTTGTATGAATAATTTAACATTAATTCTGTACAGCTTGTATTCTTTTTTTTCTGGTTTCCCAGTTGTTAAGGATGCAGAAAGCTTAAACAACTTGAAAAAGAACAAATATCTTGTGTCCTAAATGATAATGAATGGTCTTCATAACTAGCTTCGTAACTACAGATATGGGTATATATTTAATATAATTATGTACCCACTGCATTAAATATGTGTGTATATAAGATGCATAAATATATATAAAATAACAGGAATTTGATAGGATCAAGCAAAAGAACAAAAAGCCCTGTATTAGTTACTACTGAGGGAGAGCTTACCCGAACAAGTTTGCATGAAAACATGCATATATTCACTTATCCAGATCATGTAGAAGGTGTGGTGCTACTGTCTTTCATTTCAAATAAAGGAATGATGAGTTATGTATTTAGTAAGAATTTTAAAAACCATTCCTCCTTTCTAGTATATTTTGAGTAGAATATTAGCACTTGGAGGTATCATTTGAAGGCATGACTTTTACTAGTAGTGTAGATGTTTCACTGTCTGCAGTTTAAGAAGTAACAATATAAAAGCAATTTTGCAAAATGTCTGTACTAAAAATGAACTGTAACAAAATCTATGCAAAACCATTGATGATCTCCTGCTTTTCCCTTTAAAAAATACATCAAGTCACTGTCATTTTGTCATGCATCTTAGAAGCAAAATCACACCAAAGAAAAATATTATTACATGTTTATTATGTTTCAAAATATAGAAATATATTACAACAGCATATTTTAAAGAATAATATAACAATAATCTTCAGCTTCTTAGTCTCAAAATGGTACACCATTATTTAAAAATATATTACTTAATGTACCCAAAATTTAATATCCATCAAATTCCATTCAGAATAAATTGAGTTCAAAAAAAGCACATCCACCTACCCAATTTATACAGAAACCAGTAAATCTTTTGAAGACAACCCAGGAATCTAACTGTTCCAAAATGGTAATTCAGATGGAAACATATTTTGCCGTACACCCTTGTGCATGAGCTGCAACTAAATGTAGCTATGTAGGTAATGTCAATATAAAATAGAGATGGAAGTGTAAAATGGAACTGTTCTATTGGGGGAAAGATTCCCAAGACTGAAATCAGGACTGCTAATTTATTTTCTTGTTTTAACTGAGTGTATGCATAAAAAGGATTTATGTATTACTCCAAAAGCAAGATAAAATAAATTAGTTTCTGCAAAAACGACAGCTGCACGTTCGCATACATACACACAGTCACACGCACACACTGATTTTATCAGCCTGTAATAATCTGAGTTTTCTGAAATATGTTTTAAATAACTGGAGAAGTCAGAGTTACATGAATAGACTGCCTAAGGAGAAACTGAGATGTCCTATGCATTTTTTAGCAACTCTCTGAGAATGGTTTAAATGAAGCATTTTTAGTGAAGTCAATTCATGATAAAAGCATATATTTTAATTAGCCATGTAATAGAGAGAAAACGGAGTTTCTATTTTCCCATTTTCATAACACTAAAACAAAGGGGTGTCTGAAGACATTAAATGTTCTTAATTCAAAATAAGCATATATGTAGTGGTGGAGGAAATGTAATCTGTAATTGGTTATACAATTCACAACCGCAGGATTTGATTTGAGGCCAAGAATTTAGGGAGATTAAAATGTTATTGTATGGATTTAAGATTTATAACAAAGTTACAATAGTTAATGCAAAATAAAAGGAACACTATCTTATATTGAGTCTCATTATTTAAACTGATCCCCACCTGATAGAAAAGCAGATGGGACTGAAAGTAGGCTGCAAATTACCCAGTGTCTTGCTATGAAAGGTGTTTTTCATCTTTGCCTGAAAACAGCCACCACTAGGGACATGATTTTTGATTAAAGAGGTGACAACTGCATACCCAATGCCTTCCCTCACACACTCCCAAAACACATCCAGAAGTAGGAGCTAAATAAAGCAAAGCCCTTCCATACTGCGTCTTCTGTATATTTTGTGTATATAGTGTATATACTGTGTATATAATGGGAAGGATTGTGTGGTTTTTCGTTTGATTTTACCTTGTGGTGCTATTATAAAAATACTTGCCAGAGCAGTGTAGCAGATAAGACACTCATATGATTTGAGGTAAGAATGTTGTAGTTCAGTTTTTAGTGTTAACTTGGAAAGTCTTAGATAAAGGCAAGAGTCTGTCTACACGGAATTTCTGAAGCCTAGAGCCTTTTGCAAACTCTGCAGCTCACAAGCCAAAAAGTAACATACTCCTCCAGTTACACTCATTTTGTTAAAGAAAATAGTTATAACAATTATGTGCAATTTTTTCACTTCTATTTTCTATCTACTATTTATTTACTTAAGCACTGTTCAACATTTCACTTTTTCTAATGGAGCAGAACTTCTAAAAGAAAAAATATGTTTTCGCTGAGCAGTTTTGTTTAGTTTTTTTCCCTGTGTCTTTTTCTAAATAAATACCTCGCCACAGTTTTCATTGGCACAATATGACCAAATGTATTTTAGTTCCTTTAACAATACAAAGCTGTTACAGAAGTTCTGGAGTTTCTAGTTTTGAAAAATTCTGTACAAAGGCTTTACTTTAAAATATTGAAATGGAATGAAACAGATTTCAGCATGGTCCATTGAAAAACTAGTTTGTGAACTTCTATTGCGTGGTGAGGCAACCCATAAAATAAATGGTTCTGAAATTTTGCTCATACAAAAAAAACTATATACTTTTAAATAAATAAAAGCTACTATATACATTATACTGTACAATTAAATGAGAGATGACATGAAATGGAATAAATTTAGGCCTGCCTTTTCATCAGCAAGGCTCATATCTTGACTTTATTACAATTTTGAATAAAACCCTCTGCTTTAGATTATTTTTTTATTCTAGTGGCAGCCACATGAACGCACCACCATATTCCTGTATTTTTTTAAAATAACATTGGAACTGTCATCAAAGTAGAGCACGGAGATTGCGTTCAGTTTTGTTGGTGCACAGCATGGCTTTGGTACATGATCAGGGAACATCAAGTGAACCTGAAAGACAGATAAATACATAGCTCATATATCAAACAAAGAGGTACACGGACAACTTCAGTGCAAAACATGTCTTTGCAATTCAGAGAAGGCTGTGGTCACAGATTTTCTTTGGTTAGCAACTTTAAAGCACAGCTTACCTCCAGAGCATTGCTCTGATTTCAATTGCATGGGCAGAGTTATACAATAAAAGCAGATGGAGACATAGATGAGGAGAAGTGGCCAAGACAGAAAGTTGGTTTTCAGATGAAATTTAGAAAAGAATCAGAGTTAGGCAGCTTCTCAGGAAAACATTTAAACATACTGTGCGTACCATCTTTGGGGAGGACAGTGCTTAACATGAAGCAAAGCCTCAAGCCCTGGGTCTCACCAGGACCCCAAGCATGTGCGAAAAAATGCTTTCCTGGGCTGGGATCTCAGCATGGAGGAAAATCTGTTGCAAACAGCAAAGGCTGTGTAGTCAAAGGCTCTGGAACTGTTTTCAGCCTGTGAAATGGTAAGGTATGTGCTCTTAGAAAGTATGAGTGCATTTTAGGGTCTTATCTACATATCAGTGGATCCAATTCTGCTTCCACTGAAGTAAAAATAAGGTGGGTGCCAGCTGGACAAAATGTCTGGGGAAAGGGCTGAGGAAGAAAAGTCTTTATGTTCTCTAGGCTGAAATATATCAATGAAAGGTTAAAGAGAAGGAAAAGAGTTTTGAACAGTATCCCAGAATGAACAAGATCTAGTGGAAATATCTGAAAATGGGGGAAATATGAGTTCTTTGTACTTGAAAGAAGGTTGGATGTAATATTCTACACATGCTGAAGACTTGGAAACTGGGGAGGCCAGAGAAGAGGGAGCTGTAATAGAGAGGGCAAGAGATTATTAAGGCATGGATGAAGATTTCAGCAGTAATAGGTTTCATTTGTATGTTAAGTCTTTGTAAATCTGTTGGAGCCATCTGTCTTGCAGTGATATAAGTTCAGAGCCTTTGCCAGACAAGAGAGAACAGTCTATCAGGAAACAATTTTTACATAACTGTTACCATGAGAAGGTCTTTTGAAATGAGCAATAATAAATCCTGAAGTAGCAGTTTAGTAAAGGTTTAGACACACACTTAAAAATGGTTTAACAAATGAGCAGCAAAGCACTGGAGAAAAGAATGATTGCCTCATCCAGGCAGATGTTTGCCCTGCCATAAATCCTGGTCCCACCAGCCTCTGCCACCCCAGCTGGAAGCTCCTTGGCCCTGCTAGCCTTCCATGGCAGCAATGGTCACAGGCTTTTCAAGTGTTAGCTCCAAATTCAGCACCTGCTGATCCACTGCCTCTTGTGACCAGGAAGTCAGTGCATCTCCTGAGCCTGGTCTGAGAGTGATGGGAAGCAGGAGAGAAGAAAGCTTATAGAACACATTAACTGCAGCCTGTCTTGTATTTATATGGATCTGTATCATCTGTTTGCCTAAGTTCAGCTGCTGGAAAAAGGAGAGAGAGGTACTGGCTTAGCATTTCTCCCATTCTTATTACAAAAGAAAATAAAAAAAGAGTCAGTGAAGTTTGGAGGGGTACCAAGGAAAAATCATTTCCCAACCCAAAGAGTGGGCTTTTTCAGAATGGTGTAATCAGTATGGCTGGGAGATGACTACGTTTGGATTAGGGTGGGGCGTATGAATAATTGTTTCCTAAACCATCCCCATGTGCACACCTTGTGTAAATCTGAATTTTGTATAATTTAAACCAGAAAGCATTCAACTACTGTTATCTCATCTAACTTATGTGCAGCTAAAATTTAATTAGCCTCATGATTTTTTGGCTGCACAGCTGAATGAATGTACTGTACATGCAGGGGGAGACACACAAAAAGGCCATAATAAAGGGAAAAATTTGAGTATCCAATTTAAAAAATAGGACAAACTACACACGTTTCTTAACAATTGGAAATTAATCATTTTTGGACACGAAAGACACATAAGAGAAAGTAACATTGGGCCAATTCTTATTTAACAGTCCATAATTGCAGGAGGGAACTCTAACCTGGGGATCTCACTGATATTGGCAAATTTTCTGGACAATGTTTACATAATGTTAAACTATTGCTTTGCTGACCTATTTCTTTTTAGCTCTGAACTGTTCTTCATTGTCTCCTAAACACATTGCTGTATTCCTTGCCAACTGGCATTTTCTGTTTCCTTTCACCTGAACCCTTTAACACACTTATATTTATTTCCAGTCTGACATTTTCCCTTCTTTTTATAAATCTTGCTGACTCGAATTCTAGTATAGAGGAATAATGTTGCACTGGTGGCTGGACTTGGAAGGTGAGTAAATGAAAAGCTGAATGGAAAGGAAAAGGTCTCTGCACATGCTGAGTTTTTAAAGATGTCCCTCTCACAGAATCATAGAATCAACTGGGTTGGAAAAGACCTCTGAGATCAGCAAGTCCAACCCTTGATCCAACACTGCCATGGTTACTAGACCATGACACTCAGTGCCACATCCAATCTCATCTTAAAAGCCTTCAGGGACGGTGAATCCACCACCTCCCTGGGCAGCCCATTCCAATGTCTGATTACCCTCTCTCCATAAAAAATTTCTTCCTAATATTCAACCTTGTAGAAATACATGACGATTTTCACAAGCAGAATTTGTTTTCTATCAGAAAGACATAAAACTTCATTTTTTTTTTGTTTTTTGTTTTTTTTTTTTTTTTTTTTTTTTTTTTTTTTTTTTTTTTTTTTTTTTTTTTTTTTTTTTTT
>JAWWLV010000121.1:90467122-90558474 GCA_035041135.1 Platyrinchus mystaceus | reverse complement strand
GAGCGCTCATTGGATTAATTCTAAAGATCACCACCCCCTGGGGGTTTACCATTTTCTCACCTTCAGAGGGGGAAAAAACTGTTTTCCCCCACCACAAGAAAGTGTTTTCTGTTTTTATCTCACTGCATTATGAACCAAAATTATGTAGCTTTGTTTTGCAGCTTCCTGGTGTAAGTCAATACTCAGTACTTAAATCTGGATATTCTCTAGTGCCCAATTACACTGTAACTCTTTTTAAAAAGGGTCAAAAAAATAAAATTAAGCCAACTTTGGTTTTAAGGAAGAGTTAAGTCATGTACTTTGGGTACGAATTGTCTAGATTTGGTTTAGGTTTTTAATATTTTTTTCTTTTATCTACAGTTTGACAAAAATAAAACTGGGCAAATAATAAACAGTTCAATCCTCTGTGCATAGCAGGCAGGTGGAGTCTGAATGCTAAGATTAATTCTGTCTGTCTTTATACTGCTTTGAGGCCATCTTCTCTTGAAGTTCTTAGCAACACAGGGATGCTGATTTTATGACTCTGCATCTTCATGAATAATTCAAAGACTGTCTTGTCCATTGGAAGGAAGAGCTCAGTTGCCCAGTGGAGCTTTTTTTTTGATGTGCTCAGAATACAGTAAAGCTAATTGCTGAGGTCCAAGAACTTAAAAAAGAAGAAGGCAAAATACAAAAGGCAAGAGGCAAAAGGAAGATGACAGAAGGCAAGGGCAAAAGAGGGGGGAAAAAAAAAAAAAGAGGAAAGAAAAAGGGAAAACCCCCAAGGAACAGAAAATTAAGAAGAAAAAAGCAAGAAGAAAATGAAGACATAACTGTAGTGAAGTTGATATTGACGCACAGAGAGAGGTATGACTAAAGCCTGTGACATAAAAATGACAACACACCTATCTGGGTCTGACTACGTAAACTCCAGCTTTGTAGGTGATCATTTTTCACTGTCAACATCTGTCTTACCTGCTATAGGCACAAGATTATGGAACAAGCTTAGAAACAAATGACCTACATCACACAATGACCTTTGCCCATCATTGTGTCTTTTATGTCAAGTGTCTTGCATCAGGGAGTGAATAAGAATTGAATATAGTCTATTGAGTCTCCCATGAGAAAGATGATGGCCAGAATTCTTTGGTGTTTTTTTCCCAAAAACTTTTGCATTTAAATATGAAGAATAAAGACATACTTTTGAAGTGCTGCTCATTACTGGAAGCTGTAGAGAACTTGGAGAGTTAGCCTTCTCCCACAAACCTGAAGGGATGCAGCGTATCCCCCAGTTCCTGGGGCTGGTGAAGAGGAGGTAAAAGGCATAGCTTTTCCCTGATAGCAGGCTCTCCACATGGAGGGACTATTTTCTGCAAAGACTCAATGATTGGAGTAATAAGAACATGTTCTCCATGTCTTTTTTTGCACACTGGAGCATCTGGATAGAATCTGTACATTGTCTTTGTAGCCTTCAGCAGGCTCATCCACAGTATTTAATGAGTACTGTTGCAATACCTATTAAAAGGAAAAGTGAATCACCTATTGTGTGAAAAGGCCCATCAGTGATCATTAACAGAACTCAAATAAAAGAAGTTTGTTGATTTGTGATATGGGTATTGTTGAGGCAAACTGCAAGGCAGGAGCGTGGAAGCTGATTTGTCATGGTGCAGGAGCTACACCTCCAAGCAGTTTTGCTGCAGAGAATGTTGCTGTTTGAGACTGTAGTGACTTACCTACCTTCAACTTTGCCATCTATTCCAACTTGTCCATATCTTGCTGCCTCCATCTCCAACCAGGGGTCAGTGTCCCTGATTTTGATGCAACTTCATGTGCAATTGGTTCTTAACTTGATTTTGTTTTAACAGTATGGTATTCTCGAACTGCAATCTCTTTTGAAAGAGATGGATCAATGTACATAGTGATGTAACTACACTTATGTAGATCTTAAAGATGTTAGAAGAAAATTTGTTTCATTATGCACATTTTATTAGAGATGTTCCAATTTTTTTGTTTTACAGCAGCTCTGGAGCATGACTAGATGCACAGACAGGGCTGAAAAGTATTTTGAGACTTTGAGACAGCTCTTCCTGAGGTAATTCTCATGCCAATGCAACTTGCCAGCATGTGTTAGGGCTGATTTTTTCCCAGGTTAAACCAGCAAGTAGCTTGTGTTCTGATTTCCTGCTACAATCAAGGAGGTTTAAGAAATCTGTTCAATTCTCATTTCCTCATGCACTACAAACATAGGATTCAATCTGAAAGTGTGATATTTATATTTAGATATCATGTTTGTAACATGTACTTAGATGATTTTCCCTTCATCCAAAATAATGTGATTCTCCAAATTAGTAGACATTTTCCAGGAAATATGAAAAATTATTTAAATAATTTCTTTGAATTCTTTAGCAACTCAGTAGCAATTTCTGGTTGTTATGGAAAAATTCATCCTTCTGCAAAAGATCAGGGAAAGGCTTTTGAATTACATTAGAGGAGTCTCTAACCCACCTCTGTCAAGGTTCTGAGATGGCTATAAGTAATGCATATTGAGTATAGTGAATTCCACTCCCAGGCTAAATTCCTTCCACTAAATAATGATTGGCTTACTTGGGGTAAGTAAGCAAACTCCATGGGGTTTAGGAGTACCATCTATATTGAGGTTTTGATATGCTGTTACTAGATCTGCCATGCTTCTAGAAAGATACAGTTTCACACTCTGTTCCCAAAAAGTAGAAGTGTTTGTTCAAAAGTGAGAATATTTAGAATGTGACTTTATGCCTACAGCTGGAAGGAGTATTTCAGGAAAGAACTGGAGTAAAATTTATTTCAGGCTCTAATGGGAGTAAGAACATTTTCATAGGCATTATTTTCAGTACCTCTCAGGTAGGTAAGGGACCAAATTGACTCTGTTCAGGGATATACTGTGTATTTACATCAGTACATGTCAGCTGGTCTAAATTCATAAACAGTTTACAATTTTTCAGATTGGTTAAGCTTCCTCATTTCCAGTATTCAGATTTTTGTGTTACTTCTTGTCTTCTTCAGCTGAGAGACAGTTTAACAAAATGTCTAAACACTGTCCCTTGCTGAGGCTTCCTAGATAAGTAGTTGGGGTGCAAACCTTTACTGTCTACTTTTTTGTTATGCATAGCAAAGATATTATCCATTTGCTAATGTGTAGCATTAGTTTCAAGCTCAGATACAGACTTTCTTAAACTACTTGGTCATTTCACCCTCTTGGAGCCCACGGTATATGTGACTGACCTGACTTACAGAAGATGGATCCTGCTCAGGGCCAACATAACAAAAGAGGACTGGAAGCGCAGCTTCTGACAGTTCAGCCAGTGAGTAGTATGTTATTGAGCTGCTGTGACTCCACTGCATTTGAGCAGGTGCCCGTAACTCCTATAAGCAGACTAGCAAAGCATAGCTTCATCTTACCCCCAACACTTGGCATCCTAGAAGACTCCTGTTGACTACTGGATTTGTTGCGGTTCTGATTTTTCCTTTTGTTGTTGGCTGCTCGGACGGAACGGAAAAGCACTTCACTTGCCTTGAAGAATGCAACCATGAATGGTTGCTTTGACTGAGGCCCATGTCTTCCAATCAGGCCAGCAGATTTAACGTTGATACTTCGACCTACAAAGTAGTGGAAATTGCAAGTTAAAAGGTGAACTTCTGTCCCTCCTGAAGCCACAGTGGGAGTTAAACTGCTGACTGAAACATATCAAGGAACTTGCCGTAATCCTGAATTTACGTGATTAAGAATCCTAACTGAATTTTGTTGAACAGAACTTAAAAGACAAAAAAATGCAACCATTTGCAAAAGTTTCAATAGCTTTACAGATACTTTGCTATTGCATAAAATTGCAGTCTCTGTGTGCTATATATCTTACTCATTACACAGACATTTTAATTCAGTCTCATGCACGCATCTATAGAACTCAAAAATAAATGAGCCCCATTAAGGTCTATTTGCTACAGAAAGGATAACGTAATGTGGCCTTCTAATTTTTGCATCATTTCAGTGTGACATGTGGAACCTTATATCCCCAAAGCAAATCAATAGCAAATAGAAGTGTAGATAATAAATATAGTTCTGCTTTAACAATAACTATTGTACAGTGTTAGTCAAACTGATATTCATTCACCAGTAAAGGTAGGAAGCCATTCAGTCTTTCAAGAGAAGAGAGTTTGAAATATGTGCCTTATTGACTCTGGTTCTGTTCCCAGGGGATTTGCATATTTCTTTAAAATATTTGTTCAGTCAGGACTGTGTGGTAATCTCACTATATTATGCGGTCTAAACCTCACTGAAAGAAAGGAAAGCAAAACAAGTCAATGAAACTGCATCAGTGACATTTTAGCAAATAAACCCTTGCTCTTAACAGAATTTATTTTGGCAGCATAAACACTTTTGTGCATACATGTATTATGCAGAGCCCTTCAACCGTCAGAAAATGAGACAGTGTCATGTGAAGTTGTGCAGCTGTGCTGGGTGGGGGACACAGAGGTCCTTTAAATGGGGAGGTGTGGGCACAGGCACTGAGCGCGCCGGGCGGCATCAGAGCGCCCGAGGATTCCTCTAAACCGACTGGAAAAGTTTGCTGTGCGGGCGACGGAGGAGCATCTGCCTCGCAAACATATAACGCTGTTAACTCAATCATCCTGAAAAAGAACTTGCAAACAAGCATAGGAGTAAACCTTATAGAAATAAGCATAGTAAACCGTATAGAAATAAGCATATAGGTTTCCTTTTCAAACACAAACTTACAGTGGCTGCATGCCAGAGTCTGTATTTCTTAAAAAAACTCTATCACTGGCTTAAATGAAAGAGGCAGTTTGATTTGTGGTTAAAGTAGTTTCCATTCTACTTCCACTGTAACAAATGTATTAATTCAGCTCAGACTTCCTCCTTCTGGCAGCCCTTTTTCAGTAAAAAGAGAAATTAGAAGTTCCAGCCAAATACCATACCTTGAACTGACCCACTTCAATACATAAACACTTTTACAACATGTTTATTCAGGTGTAGCACTTTAAATTGGTTTAAGATGTTTCCAGTGACAGAGAGCCCAGCATAGGCAGGAGAAGAACTGAGAAAGTTAGCAGTTATGGAGCAGAGTAATTGGCAACATATTCTGAACAATTTTGATAATTACTTTTTTGACTGCAAGGGAAAAATATATTTGTTGAAGCTTCTGATTTCATTTTAAATGGATTTTTAGTCCTGTGTTTCTTTAATTCATCTTTTCATATGTTTGAGTTACTATTAAATAATTCAGTAACATTAATTTCTATATGTTCCAATCTTCTATTGCAAGTCAGATATGAAAAACTGTACAGACTATTCTCTATTCATTGCAACATAGACAAGCTAGCCTCTTACCACAAAGTTCCAGATTTCCCCTCATTTCTAGGGGGAATATTTTTACCATTCTTCTTTATTTTTTGTTCTAATGACTCTCAGAATTTTAATTTTATCTGTAAAACATTCATGCCTTACTGGTGCACATTTTAAAAATACTATTAGATTTATATATTGAAGACTGTAAAGATGTGTGAAGCTTTTCTGAATTTAAATCTAAGTTCTCTGAATTTACAATGGTGGATATTGTGTGCGAAGCAAAATATCCTTCAAACCAATGTGAACTCCCTTTAAAATAACTTTTAATATTATTAAGTTTCCTCTGGGTTTCCTTTGGACTTCAGCAATGAGATGACTATTAAGATTCCACAAGTTAAGGCTTACTTAGTTATCCAGGGTATAGAGATATACTATAAAAATTAATCCTGTAACCCACAGTCTTTTTACACACAGAAATAGCTTATGTGACTTTATTCCTTTATTTGCTTGGTCTTCTAAGCAGCCAGCATGAGTTTTTAGAACTCACTTGTTTAATTCATGAATGGTATATGCACTGGATCTGCTTCTAGTGCAGTCAACAGGAAAACTTTTATTGACTTTCGTGGGTTCATCATTAAATTTTTCTCTCTCAAATATATCATATGCCGTAGCTTAACTGCAACTTTAAGAAGACAAAACAATCAAAATATACACTGCCCTTGAGACACTATATTTCTTCCGAGGAGGATCTCTAAACTGTTTGGTTTGGAAATTCAAACCACATATGTTGTCTCCATTTTAGGTTGATTCTTTGCAAAAGAAAGTTTGCATTTACAGACCTTCTATTATCCTTTATTAAAAAAAATAAAAATGGTGCAGATGTGGGAGATTTCCTTCAGTATAAGAACACAAAGCTTTGCTCCTCCCCGAACAGGAGGTATTTCTAAGTATCCTGCCTCTAAATGCATCAAGCTTTCTGCCACACCAGCAGCTCCATCTGTGTGCCCTGGTCTTATTAGGTAGTCCATAGTGTGTATTTCAGAATACAGTAAGAAAAGCCTTACTCTAACCTGAACTGCCCCCTCTAGCAAAAAGCATTCATGGGCTTCATTTTTGTAAATGATTTTAGTCTATCATTTCTGGTAGTGTTTAGAAAACTCTTGGCTTCAATGGAAATTGAAAATCCAGGTCTCTCAGGCATGCAGTTGTTCCATACTGTGGCATTAGAGCAATATTTTCTAAAATCAGCTGAGTGACTCAGGCTAACCTGCTTAACTGCCCTGGGAGCCTCCCCCAGATGAAACTCGTAAAACCAAAACAGCAGGGTGTGCATTTCTGCTTCTCTTGAGCATCTCTGAACAAGAATTGAACATGGTCAAGCATTCTGAAAAATGGGGGTTTTTTTATCCTTCCATGTCTTTAATTCTGAGGATATCAAAGATTTTTCTTCAGATTTTAGAAGAAAAGAAGAAAGTACAAGAAACCAGAAATCATCTTGTGCCTACTCCACTGAACCTAGCATCTGCAATTGCCCCTATACCTAGGGGTTAAAAGAAAAAAAAGGCATAACAGATGGACTTAGTGCTGTGACAGTCTGAAGCCTTTGTACTCTTCACATTCTGGCATGCACTTCTCAATCATGCGATGATAATTAATTATATCATCTACATATTGACGGTATATTTGGAGACTTAGACTTATTAAAAGCAATATGCTCCAAATTTACTGAACTCCTTAGTCTTTATTGGTACAATTCTGAGTCTTTGGTGAGATATATTTGTTTGACTTGGCATTTAAATTTATTTTTGTCTTTTATACTGTTTGATAATAAACTGCCCTTAGCAGTTTCATAAAAGCTTGCATGGAAGTGCAGGTTTGACTCTCTGAACTGAATGAATATTATTTCTCTTCTTGTTCTGTTTCTCTTCTCTTCATATTCTGTCCCCTTATAATAAAGGAATCACTGCTGCAAAGATAACTGTGAAGTTCAACTTATAAAAAAGTTCTACCTCAACAATCCTGATGATTTTATGCTTTTCTTTTTTTTTACCTACAAAATAGGAATAGCACTTAAGTGATAACTGCAGAGCTGTTTGCTGTGTCACTATGTCTGCTTTTATGCTGTCCAATGCAGTCATATCATACAATTCTTTTCATGAACTGATCACGTTCCATCTTAAAAGTTCATTTCCCCCTCAGCTGCTCCAAATGGAAATGCAAGAGCTCTTCAAGCTCTCAATAACAATCTGCCCTGCAGTCCTGACCTGGAAACATCTCCTTGTTTTTCACAGCATTCAGAAAGCTGACTTTTTCTGAGATCACCAGTGTGGATGCCAATGACAGTGGTAAGATTTGTGCCTTGACTGTCTCTCCTCAGGCAGGATATATTTTATGTGAAACATTGATCAGACACTAATTTTGCAAGACCTTTCAGCCATTATGCATCTTGGCTGGATTTACACTGGCAACACAGTACAATGAGTAATTCCAAAATCCATTATTTTATCCTGAGTCATCAGACTGCAGCAAACCACTCATTTTGTTATGAAAACCCAGCACTTATTTACTTTCAAAAGTGCTCAAGAAGCCACAAAAAAACATTTTACAGATTAACCACTACTCCTAGGTCACATTGGTTATTTTGGTAATAATTTCACATATCTGTAGTTAGAAATGAAAAATTTAGTGATGCTGAGAATTTATTTCAGTACAGTTTGATGAAAAAAAAATAAAATTCCAGTGCCACACCTATGGTTTCCTCCTCATGGGGAGTGATATCTGAAATGAAGATTGGGAAAGGCCTTTTGGAGAAAGATCCTGAGTATGCAAGGTCCAAGAGCATCTAACATTTGAGAAAAAAACTGCCCTGAGGCTCTGAGTCTGAAAGCTCACAAAAGTAGTTTCCAAAATCAGACAGAAACTTTTGTGGCTTCTCATGCCTGAATGGTGTTCTCGAGAGCAATGGGACTCGAAACAAAAGGATTGTGTTAGAGTTTGGCTACCGAAGCTTGAATCAAGGCTCATTTAAAAAAAAAAAAAAAAAAGAGAGCTAAGAAGACATATGTGACATATGTATATATAATACATCCTCAACACTCCAACTCCAAAGTATTTGTTACTGTCTCTATTGTATCTCTACATAAACTGTTAAGCAAACTTTTCCTTTGGTGGACACATTTATCTATATCAATATAAAATATGTTTTTAAAATAAGTTTTATGTGTTTTATTAACTCTTCTGCTCCCTGGAGACTTTAAGGAATTCTGACAAATGGGTGGTCTTGGATGCTCTGCTATGCCTTTTCTAGGTCTCACAGTTTTAGTCAGCAGTAAAGATTCAGCCTTTGTTTGTCAAATCTTACATTTAGTTGGTTTTACTCAGTTCTGCTGAAGGAATTTTAAGTATCTTTTTGTGTTAATTTTGGTATTCATACAGCTCTTGAAGAAAGCACTTGGAACATGTAAGGAACCCTGATATGCTGTATAACGTAGCAGTACCATATATGCTTACACAAAAAAATCAGATGTAATCATACACAAAAACATGAAGTAAGTACTTGATTTATCCTTTCAAGTTAATGTACTTAAACTGTGAGGGGCTTATGGGAGTCCTGGGGCTTTTCTTCACCATTAAAAAATGTGTTCAGGAAGACAATAAAACAAGGAGAGATTAGATTAATTGGTCATCCACCAAAGAATAAAATGGATAAAAGCCTTCTGAATGGAATGGAACACACATGCCATTATCTCTAAAATAATGGCATTGAGAAGCAGATGCATCCTTCATCTGTCTGGGGAGCAGAGTGGTGGGGAAGTTGCACAGCTGTATAGCCAGGACCAGTATGCACCAGCATGCAGTGGTGGCAGAAGAGGGAGCAGGAGCCTGTTTCACTCACCTCCTTGATTCTTCTGCTTAAAGTCAGCATGCCCTTATTAACAAAGGGTGTGTTCACTTGCTACGAACCGACACACTGCTGACAGTATTTCTGACCCAGCTGGAAACAATGGTTACACCTATCTGAGCAAATTAGAGTGCTGGAGCTGAATCATCCACTCTGGACAGGGTGGGAGTGTGCTCCTCATGCACTTACATCTTGTGCCAGCTCCACCACCGAGTCCCCAGCACCTCAGGGCAGTGCCACAGAGACCTTTCCCACAGGGACAGATGCCATGGGATCACCTTGTTTTGGAGACTGAGAGAATCATCCCTCTGGCTCATTTCACATCACAGTATTCCTGAGCATGTTTAATTTACTAGTGCAATTTTGGCCAAAGTCAGCTCTGAACCAGTATGTATGTAGCTGTACTTAGGCAGTGCTTGAGCCCAAGCTAATAAAACCTGCTGAGGGGCAGGATGTATTAGCTTGGGTTCAGTGCTGTGCTAACATGGCTATATGGCTTCCAGATGGCTCAGAATTTAGACAGAGCTATTGCCTGCCAAAGTCCATGCATATATCAATATAAATACATATATCCTAAGTACCCCCACTATAAGGAGAGTAATGAAGGTGATTTTGCTCCTGATACTTTGCCTTGTAAATACCGGATCCGTCGAGAGATTTAAAGGTAACAACCCAGCATCATCTTCCAGAGTACTTGATAGCTACAATGGTCACGTAAGTTAGGCACCAAGGTTGTCTAAGGTCAGCTGCATGATAAGACTGGTAACATTTAGTGTGGTAATGGTGAGGCCAAGACCAATGTAAAATATTCAGCCAAGTACATGAAGAAGCCAGGGTGCTGCCACAGGTTTCTGTGGGTTGAAAGCAAACCAGCCATTTTATGCAACACTGAGAATATGGTCCTATTGCCTTTCTGAAGGCTTAGTAGGAGAAAGGGACCTTGGAAGAACCAGGCTGAAAGGAAGAGAGGCTAAAAGAGAACAGCATGTTTTTTAATTTCTTCCCCATCATCTCTGGAGAAGAGCCTCACCAATCCTTCAAGAAGCATGTAGGGTTAGGATCCAAAACCTATTCCAAGGAATACACATCAGAGTGTACCTAAATACATGCTAGAGGAAGAAATGGCCTTCTCCAGGTTCCACTTGTATCAAGGAAGCTATTTCTTTCAAGTTTTAATTTGCTCTGAGGAAAAAGAAATCCTCCTGCTTTCCCACTTCAGACAGCAGGAATGCCCAAAGAAACCTTCCTTGGAACTATATGGTAATAGAAATCACCTTAATCAGCTTTGGCTTTTCAGAGTTGCCAACACTTTCTTCCCCACTGACATGCTGGTGGATGGAAAATAACTGAGAGTTGTAGTAATCTAATAAAAGGCACAGAACTACGTGACTGTGGGGCTACCCAAGATGTTGTATGGAGTGCTCTGTATTTGGAACCTGTTTTATTCTGTGGGTCACCAACAGTCATTGTTACATGTTATCTCCTTCTCCCATTTTCTATAAACAATGCTAGGTTCTCTTTAGCAATGACATAAACAGAAAAAGAACTGCTCTTCTAGCTGTTTATACTCCTTCAGCAAAAGTGATGTTCAGACCATTGCTAACTTCCAATTACAAAAATGCTAAATATTATTAAAAAGGTGCTGATTCACTGGAATATGTTTTAAGTCTTAGGAGACATATATTATATATACATGAAAAGTGTTGCATGGAGCTTTTTGAATTGTTTCTGCATCTGTATTGATTTTATGTTGCAATTCATTTGACACCCGTGCGTCCATCAGCATGGAAAAGATCACCTATTGTTTTAAACACCGCAGAGAGTTTTGGTGTCAAGTGGAGGGAATCAGCCAAAAGGGGATGCTGCAGAATGTTGAGGACACATTAAAAAACAGAATCAAAAAAACATGATCCTTAATTTACCACAGCCCAAGGGAAACAGTGCATTATATGTTGACAGCTTCCATATGTGTCATGCAAACCTTTATTCTTACTGTTCAAAATAAAATGTCACATTAAGAGAAAAAGTGTACATTTCATGCTAAAAAGGGATGTATGATACCAAATACTGTCTTAAAGAAAAAAGAAAACATTCCAATGTCATGTGGCTTTTTGTACTTTTTCAGGATTTTCAAAGGGAGAAAAATGTGAATTACAACAACCAGACATTCTTCCAAACTTATTTTTTTGCACTGTTATATTAAATAGTTACAATTTCTTTTTATTCCTTATGTAGACATTATTATTACTTACACACCATCTTCAGGGATCCAAAGAAATATATCTACATAAGTAATTGCCTAAAAAGTGTCTGAAAGATAACTATAAGAAATTATTTTTAATGGTAGTGATAACAATACAGTAGCACCCTAGAGTCTCAGCAAATATTGACACCATATTTTAAAGTTGCTTTATGAATAAATCTAAAAATGAGTATGTATTTACAGACTTGATTATCAAGGCCCCTAGTGGCACCTAAATACCTCAAACAGGGATCCTCTTACTTAACAGAATCCCATTTAGTTTAATGGTCTGTTGCAATAGAAAGGTTAATGGATCAGGTCTTATAAATATCTCTCCAGTTATGGAGGCAGAACTCCTCTACCTCCTGTGAACTCAGTTGACAGCTGGAGGCATGAAGAAACGTGCTTCAGACCTGCAGGGCCTGAAGTTCACTTGAGCCAAGGGAAGTTTTTTTGGTTGATTTGAACCAGTCTCTCAGCTTTCATAGAGAACTTGTTGGAGGGAAGGTGGGTGGGGTTTTCTGGGTTACTAACCAAGTCCACTACACACTGAGTCATATATAAAAATTCATGTTCCATCTGTACACAAACGTGTCATTCAACTGCTGGTGTTTCTAATAGCTTCCAGAAGTAACAGCAACCCAATAAAAATAATCAAAGCCTTAAGAGCAAAATTGTAAGACTATGAAAGGATGATTTTCCTTATGCTAAGCTGAAGTGGTGTAACACAGGTCTTCCCTATAGTTTCGAAAAATTTAGTCTCTAGAAGGGCACTCTTCTTGCATGAATAAACTGAAAACGGAACAGAAAGTGAGAGAAAAGGGGAATTCCCTCCTCAGTCAAGGAGCTGTGTTGAGAAAGTCAAATAAGTGAGGTGCAAAAGATAAAGCTGCTTGTGGCTTTGGAATTTAAAATAGAAAATTATTTACCACCTTTCTGATCTTGGGAGTAGGCCGGGGAAAATATTTAAGTGAACTGTTCTTTTATAATTTCTTTAGTGTATTAACCTAAAAGTTTCTTTTCACCCATACAAACTTTCCTACTTTTTACTGAACAGATATAATTTTGAGGCTAGAACCAACTGATTGGTGGTTGCAGGGTTTCTTAATGAATGCCTTTCATGGATATTTAACTTTCAACAATTTCTGTATTTGAATCTCCTGGAATTAAAAACTCAAGGGTGGAGTTTATTCTAGAGCAGAAAAGGTGGGCAGAAGGCAGTCCACCTAATTTGGATGCCTAATGGAGGTGTCACCTCCTCAGAATTTTAAGGGCTTTAAGATGACCTCACAAAACTAGGCTGCCTAAGAGATCCACTCCCCATACAGCCCAAGCTCAGGTGTGGTGCCTACGAATGCTGATTGAAGGCATCAACAGCTTGGTCTACTTTGCATTGCTGCCTCCTTTTTCCACTTACTGTACTCCAACAGTATACGTAACATTAGATGAAATGGTCGTCTGCTCTGATGCAAGCCTGCCAACTCTGTTTTTAAGCATCATGCCTAAAGGACAGTTTTTGCATAACTCTCCAGCAGCCAGGGCACTTGCTGAAAAAGTATGAGATGCTTTGTTCACAGCCCAGCTGAGCCCGAGGGAGAATTTAGATCAAAACCAATGAGAAAATGTAGACAGAACAAAGAAAGAAGAAAAAAAATAATAATCCTTACACCAGGGTTTCTTCTGCTACTCATTAACATTATGTCAGCTAAGGTTTAGATTAACTGGCATCATAGATTCTTTGACCTCTGACATAAAAAGCTTTTTGACAAGAAAGAGCTAAATCTGAAAGTTTGCTTGTAAAGTAGTATGGATTAAGTGAACCATCACAGAACAAACAGTCCATAAGTCTCTTTTCATTAGTTTTTAAAGAAGTCTAAGTAAAGAACTTTTCTTCTAAAAATATTATTTTGCATTGAGATGCATTTTTAATTTTAATGAAGAGCATAACTCTGAATAATGCAGTAGCCCAGTAAATTTGTATTAAAAACCCCACAGCTCTGACTTCAATTTTGGTAGTGGTTTTTCTAATTTTCAGTTAATTAAAATTCTCAAGATTCCAAATTTTTAACCCACGTCAAGAAAAAAAATCATAAAGTTATTTTTTTTCAAATTACAGGAAACCAATTCCCACATGACCCTACTGTTAACCTTTCTCCAATATCAGTATCAGCAGCTATGAGATACCTTCTGAACTGTCCTGAGGTTATTTTGTAACTTTCTCCATTCGTCATGCCAGAAAGTTCTTTGGAAACTTTCTAAAACAAAAATTCTGCAAATTTACCTGAGTTTCCTGAATGTAATCATCAGTGGAAGAACATTAAAATGGAACTCTATTTTATATGTAGGAGTTTTCATTGCAAACCTCATTTAATTTCACTTGATTCAGTTAGCTTTGTAATTGCCATATTCTCCAGAATTAAGAATAATAGGAAGTTTTCAGACCATAACTACAGCAGGATAATACTTTTGTTCCTTGCTTATAAGCTCTCAGTGAATTGTTACCCAATCAAGTTAAAAAACACATAACATCCATCCAGAAAAGATTCCTAGCAAGATATGACAAGAGCATATAGGGTGTTATGATCTGCAGTTTCAATCTTACCGTCCTCAGTTTCAGCACAGAGTTGCAAACCCAGATTGTTCAGTGGATTGATCACCCAGTGATTGCTGGTCACAGTAATGTCAAAGACAAACCAGCCCACATCAGAAGCTTGAGCCTTTCTTGTGTCTAACAGGAACAAGTCTGCATCCCTAAGTTAAAGAAAATGGAGAGTTAAGGCATTCAAATATTATTAATTTTTGTCCTTATTTTTCTTGCTGACAGTAACTTCCTGGAGTCTAAATGAATAATCCTTTGACATATCCTCATCATGACACAGTACAGCATGTGCTGTAGCTAATAAGTAATTGTTAAGTATAATAAAGGTATTTTCCCCAAGAGGCCTTTCTGAAATGAGTCTCAGCATGTAAAAACTACAGCTACGGAAAATCTGAAAAATCCAGCTTCCTGATATAAGTACACAAAATATATAATTGAGGCTGCGTATAAAGAATTCATCTTTCAGCATTAGAATGTTTCAGGAAGATTAACTTTTATAAACCTTCAGTGTAAAAGGCAAAATATGTCAAAACCTTGTTCCAATTTCAACTAAAATACAAAGGCATAGCATTGCTAAAAAGGTCTGTTGTTAATAACATATGACAGCAGCTGTATGCTATGACAAAACATGAAGAGATGACAGTTCAGACCATTTCTATTAGTACTGATGTTTAGAAAATATCTCTATATCAAAGCAGAGATTATGCATCTATTAATGAAGTAATTATTACATTTTAACCCTCAGTTCCCTGGTACAGTCTCAAATTTGTTCGCATAAAATCTCCCTGTAATTCAGAAGGGCTGCTCAGAGAAGTTAGTATAATTGTGTTACTAAATTTTTAGCATGAGTCGTTTATTTGTTTTGTTTTCACATGTCTCCTAACAGAATTGGTTCCAGAACAACATCTGTATTACAAATAATTTGCTACAATGACCACACTAAACCCAAGGTATTTAACTCTCATCAGTTTTGTTGTACATGCTTCTATGAAGCAGGAAGCATTATTAAAAACTGTTTTCACCATTTAATCTTTTAAACCTAAATATATAGGTATAGAAACCTGATTCTTTTCTTCCATAAATATTAATCAAAACAATAAGATACGAAAACAAATATTTTATTCTAAATTTTAACTGTACAAGTCAACTAAAGACAGTCTTGGCTTACACAGATCCAGGAACTGTATTGTTGCTTTACAGACAGAATGACTATATACTTAAATAGGAAAGAGAGACAGAATTAATAAGCTTTGTGTCTAAAAGTGGGTTTAAAATTCCTGTGGTCCTGTCACTATATTTTTATGGTGTTTAATAGCAATGGCAACTAAGAAAGTTACTGTCTTATCTAGATTAAACACCATAAATGCACCTAAAAGGTCTGATACTGAAAAAAGCATGATCTGTATCTCTTGAAATTGTGGTTGCTCAACACTGAGGAAAATAAAGCCAAATGAGCTATGACAGGCATATGTTTACTTACGTGTATATGTAAGATATATCTGCAGAATCAGCTTAAAGAGCTCAAAAATTATAAAGGAAGATTGTTTTTAATAAAAGGAATTGAAAGGGCTTTCTTTCAAGTCACTTTTTTTTTTTTCTTCTGTTAAAGGATAATCTTTTGCTGGGCTTTTATCACTTCCATTCTAGAACTGTGCTAATGACCACACAAGGAGAAAACAATTACATTCCCCCTCTGGAGCTAACATGAAGAAAATATTACAATTCCAAAGAACCTGATCTGCTATGCAAGCACTGAACAAATTAACAACGTACCACAAGCTCATAAATAGTACTCTCTGGAGTCTTAAATGCCAAATTTTTTTTCTAATAAGTAGTTTATCAGAATTTTAAAGTGTAAAAGTTTAATTCTGACTGTAATAGTCTTTGAGATGTTTATTTATTAAAATTTTCGTATCACTCAGTAGATTTAATAGAAAACTGTAAAATTGCTTGGAAAATATTAAAATATCACAATGATTTAATTTCACACTTCTATCCTCCTAGAATACATAATTGTTTTCTCATACAAATTCTTTCCATTCCAAGTTTTGCTGGGACTGATACGAAATGTTCTCAAAAGCCAGGATGTACAATGTCTCACATGCCAAATCAGAGTAAGGCACTACTACTACTAGAGTCCAGAAATTCTGCTGAAGGACAAATTTGCCCCATGGATCTCTCCTCGGTATGACTCAAAAGAGGCACAATGCTTTTACCCATTAACTCTTCAAATGAAACAAAAATGAGTTGTGGATACCTAGAGAAAACCAGAACTGATCCTTGAAAACACATAGTAGAACAGAGAAAGTGTCTCTGTACCAATGTTAATGATTTAGCCTACATAACAGCAATTTACTGTAGAAAACCAAAGGGGAAAAATAAGTCCTTTTACAATTGATTCAAACATAGTGTGAAAACCTATGATCCCTGAGAAGGCAGTGAGAGCTCTGGGATCAGGATTCTCTCATTAGCTCATGTCATTTACTCAAACTTCTCATCCCATTTTGTGACATTTTTAATTTTAAAATTCTCCCTTATTCTATGAAAAGAAAAAACCTGTCACACTTAAAATGAAAAACAGCTGCAAATTTTGTCTCTAATTTAAAAAAAAAAATATATATATATATTTAAAAAATAGCCCACAACACATAATAAAAAAGTTAGGCATTATGCCATAAAGAGCCTGAAATGCAACATTAAGGCAGAATACAGCTGATTGGCTTTACCTTTATGGAGGCTGTTTAAGTTTAGTGTCTGGTTGCAAATTACCAGTTGTTTACAGGAGAAATGTTACCACGGTCAAGAATTTCAGCAAAAAACTGTGGGCAGAATGTCTGAGAAGCTCCACATGTCCTGGGTCACTCAAGAAAGTGAAGGTGGAATAAACCATCTATATGTTCCTTGAAACCCAGAACAGCTTTTGATCAGATCAAGTCATGATTACAATGTAATAGGCCATTCTGATGATGCTGTTTCACCTCTCACCTCATTCCAGAAAGCTGTTTTTCTATCTTAATGCCACTTGAAGATTCCCTAATGTGGAAAGAACCCTTGGGGTTTACTTACATTAGTGGCTAGCTGCCATCAAATTGTGACCAAAGATTTGGTCTATTGGACTATATTTACTTTCATCATGAGAAAAAGTCCAGGTAGGAGTACATTGGCAGGGCTGCATAGGAAAGTTAGCCTACCATGGGCTGTGCTGTACATGCTTCCTTAGGAAAAATAGAAAACTTCACTCCCAAAGACTGGAATTTCAGCAAACTCCAAGGGAACTAAATACATACACAATTCAGTAGCCATGATGCCACAGAGACAGGAAAATGCCCAAGACTACAGCATAATCCTTAGTTTGCAACTTGGAAACCCTGAACCCTGGCCACTCCTTGCCTAAAAGCAGAGCAGTACTGTGTCTGGGACTGAAGAGCCCTGTCAGACCCCCATGTTTCCTGTTCAAAGCAAAGAACCTTCACCCACTCTCTGCATGGGCAGATTATTTGGTAAGCTTGGACATAAACCTGGAATAAATTACATTTAATATAATTTTAATTTTTGTTCAGTCTTTGTTGTTGTTGCCTAGGAATCAGTACTGCGCAAGTCATGGTGATAGCAATGATGCCTTACCAGGTGTAGGCTCATGATGAGTTATTGTGTCCCTATTTAAGAAACACATGAGATGGTATTCAGTATGTTATGCATTCATGCCAAGCTGGTACCTGTTTGCATACTCCTTGATGATCTGATATATGCTGATCTGAATGGTTTCATTCTCAAAGCGACTGTTGCTTCGATCTTTGTATATTCGGAACTCGGCTGCTGTCACTGCCTCTCCATGCGGGATCTGAGTAAGGTCAAAGCGAAACTCTTTATAGTGCCTTCGCTGGTGGGAGAAGTCCTTGTCCCTTTCAACTGTGAGAAAAAGAGTTCAGTGTAAATTAAAGATGTGAAACAAATGCCCATTTCCCATGATTAATGGAGCGTTCCTTCTGCTTGGGAGTAAACAAACACGACAATATAACACTGTGCAAATAATAAAACCACAAGCCCAGACATACTTCCAGTTAAAGGAAATTCCACCAGCCCAATGTCTTCAGATCAAAAGAAAAAAAAACCTTGGTGGCTTTTATATAAATTCCAGAAGCTGGAATGGAAAGAATATAAAAAAAAAAGCTGAAAGGGGACATGTTGTAAAGTAACTAGAAATATAGACAAGCTAAAAGCTGTGAAAGGATTTAGGACTTCAGTGTAGTCATAAGCACAGCAGTAGCAATGTCAGAACTATAGATGACTTTAGAAAACACTAATTGCCACTAATAACCAAGCAGATGAGAGGAATGCTGTTCATTTCCGTTTAACATAATAAATTTTAAAGTGGTACTAAAGTGCACTGCAACAACTATATATTTAAGAAGCAGTTAAGTCATATAAATTAACACAAGTTGTACTCTAATGGCATACATGTCATCTTGCCAGTGTCAGAAGAAGGAGCCATGAGCCAGGACTGAGTGGTTCTGGCTTCTCAGCAGCATAGGAAGCACAATCCTGGCTTGAGGAGTCCCTTCAAACCTGGGTGGGCAGGTGCAGGCTTTCACTGCTTCTGACATTGCCACAATTTGAAGTTAAAAAGTAACCCTCATTATTGCCTAATTCAGAATTCTACAGAATTTAAGAGAGAGTAAATAGAGGATTTTAATTTATTTGAGTTTATAACTGGTTTGGGTCTAATTCTACTGTCTGCTGCCGTTCTGAGTTAGGAGCAACTTTTGCAATGGAATATATGTTTTGATGTGGCAACGGAAACTACAGGCCCCAGCACTGGCTGATGAACACCTTATGGGATTAATACTTCAGATTTTAAGGATGTGGAATGGAAAATGATCCATGGTTTCCACTGCCACAGTATACAACATATCATTGACTTTTGAAGAAGCTGTGCTCCATCAGAAGACAGAATGTCTCTCTCCTGGAAAAGTTCTACCTGCCTCCTGAAATATGTGTTTCATTTTACTGATGGTGGACAAAGCCTAAAACTCAGAGCTGGGATTTGTTTTAGATAACCAGCTAAATATTTATGGCACCCAGCTCCACTGAATGCTCCCTCCTGTAACCCCTTCTCTTTCATTTCATTTTATTCCTCAGATACGAGGGAGGAACAATGTCAGTTCTGAAAAAGCTCGCGTTTGGACTACTAAATGCTACGTGTATAAATAATGTGTAAATTATTACAATATTTATGTATATTTATACTTATATGTTCATATATATGTGCCTTCCAAGCAGTTTTGTCTACATACACAATGTGCATATGTTTGCACGTATATACATATAATTACATAATTTATATGTAAAGCTGCGTATCTGTATAATTATAAAGTATAAGTTGTCTTGCAAAATACAAATGCACTAAAAGAAAAAGAAAATATCATTTTGCACTTGCCATATAAGAGTACAGTTGTGGACATATTAAAGTGAGAGCTATGGAAGGAAAAGTATTTAATGTTATTTTCAGAGCAGTAGTTGCTAGTTAAGTCACCTGTGGTCATGTAGTAGTCCTTTACAGTGTACTTCCCTTTCACCCTTTCAAAAATGCAAACTCTCTTTGTTTTTATTAGCTTTTTTTTTTTAAATGTACAAATCTATGTTGCCTTAAAACCCACCAAAAATAAAATATATAGAGTATAAGAACACTTTATCTTCAGTGAAAATTAACTTTCTCCTGGCTGACAAAAGGAAAATTGTGTGTTAACTGTGAGGTTTACTTGGCTCAAGTGCATATTTAGCTTACTTGGGTTTGCCATGGAACACTATGTCGCACAAGTAAAGCAGAAAAGAGGCAGAAGCATGTAAACTGGCTGCTCTGTACCTGAAGATGAATGGGCTGCTGCTGAAGAGAAACAGGATACAGTCTATTTAGCAGCTCCAGTGACTGGTTCTAAACTGTGAGATATATACAGAGATCTGACTTGAGGTTTGGGAGTTGTTTGCTTTATTTTTTAAATGTCCATGTAAAGCCTTTCATTTCAGAGAGAACTTGGCAGAGATTAGCATATGCAAAAGCACTGAGCCGAGAGGCTTTTTTCTAGCGCAAAGAGTCTGCAGCAATTTTCTAAGGTTATAACTGAGCATTTCAAATTTGACATGAAACAGATATGTCAATAATCTTCAAATGAGACTATATTAAAGACAGACTTAATGTAGCAACCCCATATGCACGTGTCACTAAGCACTACACACTATGAGTAAACACTGAAGAATTAGACACTGAATAAAAATGCTTAATGCCACTACATAAATAGTGCCACAATAAAAGTTTAAATGCCACTAATCCTGGTCTGATTAATTGTTATTTGGATTTGAGGTTTCCTTTTGTCTAGTTTCTACTAAGTACTTTCTAATTAGTAACATTAGTTTAGATAGAGCAGTTGTCTCCCTGTATGTTATAGTTTGGACACAAACCTCTAAAATACCCTTCAATTGCATCAGTGGGGTTGTCTCAGGACCACTCATGACTGTTGAAAGAATATTGATAGCCACTTCCTCATGGGCCTGAAATTAATTATTACAACTCACACAGATAATATTATCTGTGTTTCCCTGTATACCCAAGGAAGACACGACACTGTCATCTGAAAGGGACATAAGTTCTAAATTTCCTTGGTTTGAGACACCCTTTACAGGAAGGCCAGGACTTTGCCTGCAGAAATGAAGGATTGTAGGAAATATGCACTGAACACCAAGAAAAACCCTGGGTCCAAGGAGATCCCACTCTCCGCAATAAAGCCAGAAACTCTAACTGCAAATTTGTTAGCCATTGTACAAAGGAAAAAAATTTTTTTACAAATATTTTTTTACAAATTAAAATCTTGCATTATATAGTAAGCTGTAAAATAGCAGTGATGGTGGTGGTGATTTTGTAATAATGACTAGTGGCTAGAATGATAGCCAAGTTAATAAAGAAAAATGTTATTTAATGATATTGAGTATTTTAATACTGAAAATAATACAAAAATCTTGATCCCTTCTGCATCTAATAAATGCTTTGTCAGGGAATACTGTGAATGCTCAGTAAGGAACCACTAAGATCCTTTGTCCTGCTGAAATGGCATGCAGTGCAGGGAGGGAAAATGTCTCAAATATTTTAATTCACAGGCAAGAGCTTTTCAACCCTGGCAGCCCAAAAAATACAGGTTAAGTTTTTTAAATATTCAGTACTTCCAGAATGTTTTCATGTCGTTCCAGCCCTGCTCAGTTCATCTGCCAAAATGCATCTCTGTGGGACCGATTACAACCTCTAAAAACTGGTTGACCAGAAAAATCAGTATTTTTTTAATCATTGGAGGAATACAATTTTTCTAAGTAAAAATAACTAGAATATTAGGGTTAATGCTGATTACAACAAAATTCTTTATTTATTCTCATTGCTCAGGTTTCTTAGTACCAACTTTTAAAAATGGTATTTTTATACCACCTGATACTAATATATGCAGCACTATGGTTACATCAGACAAATCATGGCTCAGGGGAATATCACAAACACCTGTGTGTAAAATGGGAAAGAATGATATTTTCCACCCATGTGGCAAACTGATGAAATGTTCATACTGTATTAACACTAAGTCCAACCATAAGAAGAAAGAAGTCAATTTTATACAAAAAAGGTATTTTGGAAAAGAGATGTTCTTTTACAACAAGAGAAAAATATCATGCACGGATTTTCATTAAAAAGCATGTATTTTAAGAAAAAAGAGAACTATTAAAAAACATCCTAAGCACATATATGGATGGACAGTATAACAAGTAATCAGTATTTTACCAATTAAACTATAAATGACTGATTATGTTGACTGAGCTTAAAAAGTGTAAAAAGTGCTATCAATGAGTTTAGGTCATAATGCATGAGGGACTATTAGACGTGTTCCTTCATTAGTGATTAGCTCCCCACCGATATGTGCTTGTCTTTTCCTGAGGATGTTGGTATGTGGCTGTGACACACAGGGAAAGTGAAAGCTGCTTTGGCAAACCAGTAATAAAACAACAATATGCTGTAAGAAGCTGATTTTAAAATATAAGATCCCAGGATCCCAACTGGATTCACAAATATTGAAGCCTCACTAATCAACTGTCACTGTTTAACTACTAACTATACATGCCAGGGCAAAATGGAGGGTCTTACAGACCTGTGTAACTATAAAGGGCCATTTACACTAATCTCACTGAATTTCACTGTTTGACTCGAAATTCTTTGTATAAGTACTAAGTAAACCAGTCAGTTTTAATCACTTCAAGGTGATAAAGGTTACAGTAAACTGATACACTACAAACGACACTCATTTACATCTTGAATATAATTAAATGATAGTTTATCTACAGTGAACACTTGTGGTTATCTGACCAAAACAGGTCAAAGGTTCCAGGCGTTTTCTCCTGAAATTACTCAGTGCTGCCTCTAATGACTGATAATTGAAAGCAGAGACTGGAAATATCAAATGTGGTAGGTGACAGATAAGCAACAGATTAATGCAAGTACTCTGTTACAGGACACTAAAAGGTCAGAGGCCCAAGGAATTAGCTATTGTGCTACTGTGAAAAGACAGACATCAAATAGCTGTTTACCTCGTTTTTGCTCTTCTCTCCAACATTCAAATTCTAGTAGCATAAATTAGACTTTTTAAAGTTACTCACTTTTTACAAAACAAGGCAGCAAATGTTTTGTATGGTATGTGGGTAGGAGAAAAGTGGTTCTAGAGAAGCATACAGTGGTAAAACCCCCACCAAAATAAAACACCTATACTAGGTGTAAATATTTAATGAAGTGCATCTGAAAGAAGAAATATGTTCACCAGAATGTCATTCTCAGTTGAAGAGATCAGATAACAGACTCTAAAATATACATTTTAAAGCTTTGTAACTTTTTAGGCTTTTAGATTGTAGATAATGAATATCAACTTTAGAAAATCAGATTAATTTTATCTTGGCAAGCATGTCTTTCATCTTTTTTACTCTGGAAGTCCTAAAAACCTAAAACTTAATTAGTACTGAAGTAAGTGGTAGCCTTTTCATTCTGCCCATTGGTCTTTGAATAAGTACTACAGTCTTCTAAAAAAGGTTTTAAATCAAGTGAACTTTTAAAGTCCAAGTGTGAAGAAAAATACCTTCCCAAATGGGTGATTGAAAAAAAAAAAAAAAGCAGAGGACTATGATTCTACTTGTCTAAGCACTATTGATTTGCTAGGTTTTATAGAAGGGCAAGAATCCTGATCTGGACTCAGGAAATCTATTTTGAGTTAGACATTGAAATTGTTAAAAATAGTCACCTGTCCTTCAAGTATTGTTTTGGACACCAGAGACAGCTGCTTGATACAGTCACTGGAGAGACAATTCTGTTTGTTAAAGGTCAACTGTCTTGTACCAGCCAGAAAGCAAAACAGAGGAGTTTATCTGCATTTCCCCTTTAGTCCTCTGCAGCTCCAGAGAACTGGACTAAGAGATAGCTCTTGTTCAGTCAAAGGACATTTCAATCCTTATCAGCTTATTTCGGTGACCATATCCTAACTGCCAGGATGCTGAGTAGCCCAGCAGTGGAACATCCTGGACCATTGCACAGAAGAAATGCAAGGGATGATGGTAAAAATGAGAATTAAGTACGTTTTTGTTCCCACATCTGATATTTAAAATTCACTTGACATTAGTCATTTACTAGATAATCATTCAGCTAAGTGTTTTAACTACAAAACTTCAGAGTCATATCCCCATTGCTTGTTCTCCTTTTAGTATCAAGTATTTTATAGTTCTTTTTACCACTTTCATCAGGAGAGTGAGAGAGGGTTGGTGCCCCCCTGCATATTCTCTAGCCAGCAGTAAGGGAAAGGGGGTGATTTGGAATTAATAACCCTTCATCTCCCTCCCCATCTACCTCCTCAGGCTGAGGTGGGAAAATTCGTTGCACAGGTTTCAGTCATGTATGTCCGTGTTTCTTGGGGAAGTTCAGAATTTACCTTCAGAATTGAGATCTATTGGGAAAACATCTCTGATCAGGCATATAAGGATCACAGAATCACAGAATATGCTGAATTGGAAGGGATCCACAAGGATCATGAAGTCCAACTCCTGGCCCTGTACAGGACATCCCCAAGGCTCACACCATATGCCTGAGAGTATAATTCAAACACCTCTTGAACTCTGTCAGGCTTGGTGCTGTGACTGCTTCCCCGAGAGCCTGTTCCAGCACCCAACCACCCTCTGGGTGAAGAGCCCTTTTCAAATAGCCAAACTAAACCTCCCCTGACACAACTTTAGGCTGTCCCTCGAGTTCTGTCAGGTAAGAGATCAGTGCCTGCCCTTCCTCTTCCCATCACAAGGAAGTTGTAGACTGCAATGAGGTCTTCCCTCAGTCTCCTCCAGGCTGAACAGACCAAATGACCTCAGCCACTCCTCATACGGCTTCCCCTTGTTGAACTTCATATGGTTGGTGACTGTCAGTCCTCTAATTTGTCAAAGTCTCTCTGCAGGGCCTCTCTGCCTTTGAGGGAATCAACAGCTCCTCCCAGTTTGGTGTCATCTGCAAACTTGCTCAGTATCCCTTCCAGTACTGTGTCCAAGTCATTTATGAAGATGTTGAAGAGCACATGGTCCAAGATGGAGCCCTGCGGAACCCCACTAGTGACAGTTCACCAGTCTGATATTACCCAATTCACTATTAGCCTCTGTGCTCGACCCATGAGCCAATTGCTCACCCACCACATGATGTGTTTATCCAACTGTGTGCTGGACATTTTGTCCAGAAGGATCCTGTGAGAGACAGTTTTGAAAGCCTTACTGAAATCCAAAAGGATGACATCAACTGGCTTCCCTTGGCCAAGTAGGTGGGTTATCTAGTCATAAAAGAAAATCAGGTTTGATAAGCAGGACTTTCATCTCACGAAGGCATGCTGGCTGTGACCAATGACGGCATTGTCTTTCAGGTGTTTTTCAGTACCTCTCTTCAGAATAATCTTCTCCATAACTTTACCAGGCACTGAAGTGAGACTGACAAGCCTGTAGTTTCCAGGGTCCTACTTCTTGCTCTTCTTGAAAGCTGGAACAATGTTTGCCATCTTCCAGTCAGCTGGGACCTCTCCGGATTCCCAAGACCACTCAAAAATCCTCAAGAGAGCTTTTGCGATAACATCAGGCTGCTCTTTGAGGATTCTGGGATGAATCTCATCAGGCTCCATAGATTTGTAGGGATCCAGCTGGAGCAGCAGATCCTGCACAGTTTCAGGGTCAACTGGGAGTTGATCATTCTCACAGTCATGGTCCTCCAGCTCAGGGCACTGAGACGCCCTTGGTCCCTCATCCATGTTGAAGACAAAGGCAAAAAAAACATTAAACACTTCTGCCTTGTCTCTGTCCCTGTTTGTGAGGTGACCATACTCGTCCTGTAACAGGCCAATAATATTTCTATACTGCCTATTGCCATTAACATATTTGAAAAAAACTCTTTTTATTGTCCCCCATATTTCTGGTCAGCTTCAGCTCCAGCTGACCTTTGGCTGCTCAAATTTTCTTCCTGTAGCAGTAAGCGGAATTTCCGTGTTCTTCCCGTGACTCTTGACCTTGCTTCCACTAGGCATACACCTTCCTTTTTTTGCCTTATTTGTCAGAGAAGATGCCTGCTTAGCCAAGTCAGCCTTCTGCCTCATCTGCTTGACTTCCGACATATGGAAATTTTCTGCTCCTGTGCTCTATGGAGGTGATGTTTAAAAAGTGACCAGTATTGATGGACCCCAGCACCTGCAAAAGCATTTTCCCAGGGGACCTTAGGACCTTCCTGATTCCCTGAGCAGCCTGAAGTCTGCTCTCCTCATGTCCAGAGTTGGCTCTTTTCCTCCTGGTAACAGAGATTTTAAACTTTTAAACTCGATCGCTCTGTGGTCACTCTGGCCAAGATGGCCACCAATCTCCACTTTGCTTATAAGATCCACTCTGTTGACAAGCAGAAGATCAAGGAGGGCATCTTTCTGAGTCATCTCCCTTAGGACCTTTTCTATATAGTTGACATCCAGGTTTTTTAGGAATCTTCTGGTCAGGGTTGTACCAGCTGTGTGAAGCTCCCTGTTAATTTCTGGCAATTTGAAGAGCCCCACAAGGACAAAGGCAGTTGATTTGGAAGTGTCTCTTAGTTCCTCAGAGAATAATTCATCAATGTCATCATCCTGGCCAGAAGAGAGTCATGGCCTCTCTAAACTCTGCACTCATCATGATTGAGGCAGCTGTCCAGAGTGAGCTCCAGAGGAAATTCTCTGCTGCCCTGGTATCAGCTGCAGGGTGTGCCCTGCTCTTGCACCTGTATCGGAGGGCAGCAGTGGGCACCCCTGTGGGAGGTGTGCCCAGGTAGAGGAACTCCTCTGCTCAGTGATAGAGCACCTGAAAGAGGTAAGTAAATTGCATAGTATCAGGGAGAGTGAGAGAGTGAGACAGACTACTGGGATTGCACCCTGCCTTCCCTGGGACAGGCACAGGATGTGCAATAGGGAAGATTCCCTACCCTCTATCCAACTGGCTGAACACAGCAACTGAAGGGATAGTGGCAATGGCAAAAAGTTCCTGCCCAGCACAGGCAGCACATCCCCTCTGCTGACCACGCCCTGCAGCTGCTCGGGCACAATAGGTGTGAGACTCTGCAAGAGGAACCAAACAACAATGGCCCATCTAGCTTGGAGGTGCTGCCAAAGTTAAGTCAGTCTACACTTTGCATCAAAACTGCTTCCATAAAGAAAAAAAAGCGGGTCATTGTCACAGGACACTCCCTATGAAGTCCCCTTAAAGACTTAAAGATTTAGAGATATGAAGACAAAGCTTCTTACTCTGGTACTGCCCTCAGATTAATATCCATTATTTACGTTTCTTGTGGCCAGTGATGAAGTTGCAACTAGAGGGGCAATCAGGAGAGACTTCAGAGCCTTGGGATGATTGGTTAAAGGATAAGGAGCACAAGCAGTGCTCTCCTCTGTCCTTCCAGTAGCAGGGAATGATGAGGGAAGAAACAGGAAGAGCCAACAGATCAATACCTGGCTCCAAGCCCAGCATCACTGGCAGAATGGAGTCAATGATCTTAAAGGCCTTTTCCAACATAAATGATTCTATGATTCTGTGATACCCTACATAAAATATGTAGGCAGGGGTTGAAAATAGGTGTTCTCAAAATTACATTCCGCACATACCCTATCTTAGACAAAAAAGTCATTGTTAGAAACTTAATCCACAATCTGATCCCCCTCCAGCTGAAGCAAAACCATTTCCATAAGCAGTGGGGATTTTGCTTAATTAGAAAGGGCAAGTCAGCAGAAATTTTACTTTTTTTTCCTTGCAACGGTTCTGTTTCTTAAGAACTGCTTTATTGCAGTACTGTATATATGAGTTTCTCTTTATTTATTGTTATTATACTGGTTGTATTTAAAGTAATTATAGATTTACAGATGTGGTTTTGAAAGAAATATATAAATTATTTTAAGATCAAATATACTCTTATTAAAACAAAGCAGAAAGTTTGATCAGTCATATTATGAAGCTAGTTACACTGCTGTAAAGTTAAGAGTTATTTCACTAAATTCTTTATTTTCAGGTCAGCTACTGACATCAGTGAGCAACATTTGCCTATTTTCTTAACTAAATTAGGTACAGTTTGAAAATCATTTGATGAAATACTGTGCAGTTAGTGACAGCTTTAATAAATGAAATATTGTTTATTAAATTGAGACGTTTGATGGCAGAACATCCCTTCCATAATTGAACAGAATTACTGAACTGTATGAATTGCAAAGTAATTAAAATCTAGATAAATTCAATGGAAAAACCCTTCCACAACTGCAACAGAATCTAAAGCAAGAATAAAAAGAAAAAGCAAAATAAAAAATTAAGCCAACAAAAAAAATGCCTTTCCTTTTTCCAAGCACATAGTACACTTAAAGATTTTCTTTCTTTAACCCTCAAAGAAATGCATTTCAGTATCCCATACTTTAAAAAAAAAAGTTAGAATATTCATTTATCTTAACCAAGCATTTAGAATTACATCTTTTGAGAGCACTGATCTAGTATTAAAATATTAATTTCTTCATTTTATTGTTGTAGTGAATAAGATCTGATAGATTCTTACCAATTAACAAAAATCACATTTGAAAAACGCAAAATAGTGTAAAACACTAGCATATTACTAAGGTGGACTTTGAAACTCTGTGATTTCTACTTTCTAATCCTCTTAAAATATACATGCACTGTATTCAACTTTACTAAGTGGTAGGCAGTAACTAAGCAAATAATGAAAGTTACAAACCAGTACTAGAATATAAGTGAATATTCAAAAGGATAAGTTTCCTTTTTTTCCAGGAATTATTTTAAGAATTAGAACTCAGTTAATAATTAAAAGCTTTCAGCATTCCCTCTGAGAAGGAAAGAGTTCCCAGCAACCACATAACAGTGCCTGCCAGCAACTTTCATAAGCAGAGACCTAAAGAAATGCCTCGATCAAAGAAGCATAACCGTGCTTGGCTTTCTCACACATAATCTCCCAGGTGATCTGTACACTGTGAGATTACCCATGATACTTTCTTGTTACTTTACAGTAAAAAACTGAATAAAATAGACGTTTTAATGAAATTGCTGGTCTTCATTTAATAGCCAATGTTTTGCTGAAAATTGCATAGCTTAACATGTGTTATTCATTCAATTTACTCTTCTTCCAAGTCAAATGCACTTGCTCAACAAGTCAAAACAAGTGCTGCTCTGCAGCTGCTCCAGTAATAATTAAATGCTGGAAGGTTTTCAGTTGTTGATTCAAAATAAATGGAAAAACAACACCCAGCTTCTCTTACGCTGGTTTGAACACAGGCAGTGCAACTAGAACAAAGAGATAGAGTTATGGAAGTGAATATATAAATATAAGATATAAAAGAATGTGGCTAAACAATTCCTCAAAATCTACTTTTTCTGATGGTTTCAACAGTATAATGCACTGTATCCTTCAACCTCTCAAATGCAAAACTTTGACTCCAGTTTTTCAGCTGTAGCATGAAGCACAGCAAAAATACAACTGCACATATGTGTTTTTTCATTTTTAGTAAGTAAGGACCCTGTGGTTTCTTCATTTAGTCATGCTGTATTAACAAAGGCACTCCAATCACAAATACCTATGTTAACCTAAATCTGCTAGATTGTCAATGATAAGATGTCAAGATTCATCAATGATAAATAAATCTTTATTTGAAAGACTAGATCAGATCAAAGATTCATCATGTAGTTCTGAAATAATACATCATGATAAATCAAATACATACAGATCAATTAGCTAATCCTTACACTGCCATGCCACAGGTTGTTAGTTTTGTCTGCATTTGCAACAACGTCTATTTTGCCTCATCTTTGGCTAAGCCAGTACATTTTGACACCATCTGTCAATAGACTTCCACTTTTTCTCATGTTTAATTTTGTTTTTCTATAATCACAGATCATCACAAAGAAAACTAACAATTATTGCCAGGTTTCTGACTGTGTGTGAAAGTCAGAATGTCAGATCAACACAACCTCAAGGTTAACAAATGACAGAGGAAAAGATCCCTCTTGGGTTCAGCTGCAACTGAATAGAAACAAAAGTTATACCTCTGGGATCCAATGGTCAGAAAATAGGTGTAAGTTATAACTGTTTTGACACTGTAAAAGTATACAGATGGAACATAACTTCTAAGAAGGGTGAAAGGGCATATATCATCATAGGGTGACTGGCAGGGGAGGAAAAGCTAAACATTAAAGCACACTCTATCTTCCCACATCTCCTTAGTTCCTGCTCATATTAACCCTGTGCTCACTTCCACCCATCAGTGGCAAGTCACTCCACCACTTACCATTCACACATGTCATCTAACAAACTCCATCTATTTCCTGATCTGGAATTTTTGGAAATACTTCCACAGAAGTTTTGTCTGCATGCCAAACTGGGTACGAATGGATAGGCAGTATTTTCTGCTTAAGCTGTGCTCGTATCTATTTTAATATTACCCATATCCATTAACACTGACCAAACATTCCATAAAAAACAGTCTAGCTGTAACAAGGATGAGAAAGGAAACTCTCAAAACCATCACATTTAGAGAGTAGAAAAAGGCTTCATTACATATAACAAATTAAAAATTATTTTGCTAGGCTACCTTGTAGAGAGGATATTAACTACATTTGCAAAAAATAGCTGCTCACAGGCCATGTGCTTAGCTAGTGTGCCATGTGCTTAGCTCAAATGAGTTCAGAGGTCCTCAGATTTATACTTTGGTTGCACAAGCACATACCAGGCTAATCACTGTTCTGACAGAGTCATCACCATAGAACTAAAAATGTAAAGAGACTGGAATTTCATCTTTTATAAACTGTTAGCACTTGTTCTGAAGGTTTGTCCTGTGCATTCTTCCTGTTGGCCAACACCAAGGACCCAACTAGGAGACCCTAAGTAGTGCTGAGAAACAGAGCAATAGAGCCAGAAACACAGCAGGGACAGGCCCTCCCAAACATTACACCAAAACCAAACAGGAGGAAGATGTGGAGGAAGAGGAGACAGGAGACTGGTCAGCAGTGGTGAGGAATGGCACTTTCAGGCAGCAGGTTTTAACAGCCAGGTTGGGAGCTGGCTGTGATTTTAACAGCCTGTTAATACTGCTTCAAAATGCACCCTTTCCTCTGCAGCTCCGTCAGTCTAATCTGATAATGATTTATTCTCACAGAGAGAGATTATTTCACCCCCATATAACTGCTCATATGGAATTAGTCCCCTCAACAAGAAGGAAAAAATACCTGGACTTTTTTTCTTCCTGAAAGAAGTTTAAAACTTACTAAAATTAATGAATATTTTGACCCTCTTTCAGGGCAGAAACTCACTGACCATTAGTGAATAAAATATCTCTGTGTTGGCCATCCAACATTATGCCTGCACTGCCAGAGGAAAGGAAAGCTAATCTTCACAAACAATATTTGTGCCATGAAAAAGCTCAGATTAGCTCCAGGTAATGTGACAGTAGGTTGTGATCACTCACAGTAGATTACTTTGGACAGACCTGAGGAGAGAGACACAGGACTCTCAAAATGACGTAAAAAGCAAGAAAATAATTTCTGAAGTAGAGAGGAAAAGCATGACAATTTGAACACACAGTACTGTTCATTCAACAGTTGTCTGAGGCAAGATCGTCACTCAAAAAAAAAAGTAAGAATGAATGATAACCAATGTATAAGATGAGTAACGTGCCCCTTCTTCGTAGTTACTCTGTCACAGAGTCACAAAACGGCTGAGGTTGGAAGGGACCTTAGGAGGTCATCTGCTCCAATCCCCTGGCTCAGGCAGGGCCACTTAGAGCTGGTTGCCCAAGACTGGGGACGTGCTTGTAAAATTTCTGCATTTCCAGTATTATTCTACCTGGGACTGCATTTCTCACTTTCCTTGCCAAGTTACTTATGAACACAATAACCAGGCTGATTGTAGAGGTGTAACACATCTCTGGAACAGCAAAGATGATCTGTAGCTCATACTATATGCTGAACTCATGTGTCTCAGACAAAACTTCGGTGTCTTTCTGAGCAGAGCATAAGAACAAGTGGGGGAGTGGGAACCTGATCACCAACACAAGTGCTTTTATTTCAAATGCAATCTTTTTGGTCCAACACCACTAAGAATATTTCACATGCATTTTACAGCATCTGATCAACCTTTGCCTTTGCACACGTTTGTGGTAAACTTTTGTTTCCACTAGGGCTAGAAGTGACAGCTGCCCTGATCTTCAGGGATAGGCCTGGTTTTTTTATCAAGTAAAAAAACCCCATTTGCCCATCCCCAAAACTGGAAGCATCACAGTCTCTTCTTTTGGGAAAATGGTTTCATTTTCATTTTGATGAAAACATGTTCCCTACCTGCGGACAAGCTGAAGCAGCATTGTTTACTGGAGTTTGTGGTAAATCTCGCTCACCTAAGGTGATATAATATTAGTAAAAGAAGCTTCATTACTGTACAGCAGTGGATGGTAATGTAAACACAGGATGAACAGGACGGTAAAGTAAAAACAGGACGAACTTGTTTGGGAGCTGTGCCCATGGCGCCAAGATTTCAGTTCATGTGTGTGCCTGTATATTGGTTCAAGTCCTGTGATGAATCCCTTTCACATAAGGCCTGTCCTGTACACACACACATGCTAGTATGCACATCCTTTGTATTTTGCATTTCTAAGGAATACATAAAAATATAGAGAAAGCAGAACATAGCTGCTGGGAAACCAAAATGGTGGCAATATGCTGTTAATCTTAATGACATTACTCTCATCACTCTGACCCAGTGAATTGTAACAAGAACTCAAACTCCTTAGAATTCCCTCCACAGTATCAACTGCCTCTGGATTTTATATTAACACACACACACATACATACATGTAATAAAATATAATTTAAAGTATATTTACTCACTTTAAAAATTGATATATATAAAAATGTTCTTGTAAATATGATCTCATTATGATATCCAGGCTCATTAAACACAATTATTAGTTCAATAGTTTAAGAAGTGATGAAAAAAAATTACTTTTTGAAGACCCACAGTATATAGCTATAGCATATAAAAAAGAAGGTAACCAAGGAATCAGAGAAAAGAAAAAACTTTATTCTGAAATAATACCTACTTTTAAATTACCATGATAAACAATGCTATATAGTGTCACATTATACTACCTCTCAAAATGTTGAAAAACAAACCAGCTCTCCCTGAAAGTCATCATATGTCACTGTATGATTTCAGATATACTTGCTGTTGCTAAACACCAAACAGGATTTAAACACTATGATCTTTCAAATACCTTAATATGAATTCAGCAAATTCGGTGTTTTATTTTTAATCATATAGGCTTGTAACTAAAATCAATACATAAAAAACATTTAACTATATAAATGTAATTTTGTCTAGTTGAACTGTAGGTTGAACCTTTGCTACAGGAAAGACAGTACTTTTAGCTTTCACAATACTGCGAGCCGTGGGCAGTACTGCGTCAGTCTAGAGGCTCACCTAATGTGACTCATGTTGGAAGACAAACCATTACAATAATGCCATAATTATATGCAGTTTACCACTATAGACAATTAATTCTTCATGGCAATTCTTCATTCTCCAGTAAGTCTAATTATCAGAGTTTTAATAAAATAAAAATGAAGGCATATTCTTTTGCCTTGTGCTCCTTAAAGTATTGGGACTGGACTTTCACTTCATAATAAAAATGTTACAGCTTCTATTTTCTTTTCTCTTCATTCATTTTAGGAAATCAAGTTTACTATAATCTTATAAATCAAGTTTGTGGTAAGTGAGCTATGGAACAACAACAGTAGAGGAAGCATAAATGTATGTCTCATCATTAGTGAGAAGCAATAAGTTCAATGCCATGTGTTTCAAAAGCCATCAGCTATATGAAAAACATTGTAAAATAAGAAGTTTTAAAGTTGCTTTCTGACCTTTGGAGTACCATTTTTGAGAATTGCAGCTCTTTCTGGATGTTAATTTGTTTCAATTTTTGTTTTGCTGCAGCTACAGGGGATAATTGCTGCTCTAATGAAAGCTTAGATGTGCTCAGAAGTCATCAATGCACGGAAAAATGTCATAGCAAAAATTATATAAGTCTCAAAAATCTCATGGGAACTGGTAGTTCTATAGAAGCATAAGGAACTCTGAAGTTTTGGAAAACCACAGAGAAACCACTTGTGACAACAGAGGGTTTTCTCTTTTATATCATCATATGTCAACTTTAGACCTTGCAATACTGTTGATATGTCTCTCACTCCTTTCTTCATCTCTTTGGAGAAATATCCAAGCCGCTAATCAGAGAGGAGTGGCCATTCTCAGAACAAAGAAAATCGTGTGATTTTATTCACAGAAGTACCAACGATCCCGCACGGATCCAATTTTGCAATCGACTGGACAAGCCACAGCTCTTATTCACCTAACTATGAGATTACTCAGCACCTCATACCACTGAATTCTGCTGCTGTTTTAGTCTTCAGGTCTTTGGAGCAGATCCATAAACTTTCCTCCTTATTTCAAAATGTTACAACAGGATGTAATTAAGTACAATTAACAAGGAGGTCAAACGGTCATCTGATAAACACTGGTCGAAACAGGCAGCTTGAAAGGTCAGGGCTGGTAAAGCCACGTAGTATTGACGGGAAAGAATATTATGATTTAACGGGGAAAAAATCCCAATGACTAAAACTGAAAAGATTTACATGCTTTCTATATTACATACACAAAGCCATGCACACAGACTGATATGCATGCACACGCCTCAAAGAGGTACAAACCTAAATTCCGAGAACAAGAGCTAAGCTATCCATACATCCTCTCTCCATTGCACCAGAACACAAATCTCAGTTTTCGTGCTTAAATTCCAGTGTTTCTTTTTCATTATTTTGTGAACTGTCCATTTTAAGAACACTAGTCATTCTTTTCTAAGCACTTTTTTAGCCCTTTCTAAAATAGCACTTGAGATCACCATGATGAAATGGAAGGTGGTGTGAGGTTCTTGGGAACAAAGTATTTTACAGAGTGCACAGCCAGAGTAAAAAGAGTCTTTGCGAGAAGAAAGCTTTACCAGTTCTCTGCAAGGCCTAAGAATGACAGTGCACAGAAATGAAACTTAACACAGGAATATTTGCCCATTCTCATTTTATGGACTGGAAAATAGAGGCATACTGTTTTCATTCTCTATCTGAGGCTCTTCAAGTTTTTCCTATTTGTCTGCTCAGACATTTCACTCTCTGACTTTCACGTTTGGGCTAGTTGGGGGCCAAGACAGACTCACTGAAAAACTTCTGCACACATTTCATATACAAGACAGCAAGGTAACCTGGTCAGGAGCAGCAGATTAACCTTTGGGATCACTAGCATGTTATGACTTGTAGTTACTGACAGACATCCCAGCTGAGGTAACCTTGGGAACAACCTTCCCAAAGCTATGTTCCTGCTGAATCTCTGCCATCATAAATCACCACAAAGACTACAGCTGTCATGGGGTTGTATGCTGGGCTTGGACTTGCTCCCATAGCATTATCATCCACTCTACTGTTCTGCCACTCTTTCAATTTCTCAGGCAATGTTTTTGCAAACTGCACCAGTAGAATAACATGGCTCCAGGCACCAGCTGCCATCAGGCACCAACTGCCTGTTGCTCCAAAATCAGAGTCCCTGCTCCTTCAGCGTCCCTGCTCTTTCTTTTTAATGTGGTCCCAGAACAGAATTTTTTTTGCCAGAATTTTGTTTTTTTGCCAGAACAGAATTTGGGTCCAAAAATGGTGCCATTCACAATTGTAAAAGTCAAACACAACATATTTTTGAAATTATTTTGCACTACATTATAGCATACCCCACCTGTATTTCCCCTTCACTTTTAAAAGGATATGCTTAGCCAAATTGCTACTAATTTATAATAGTTACTCTGGAATAGGGATACAGTTTTACCAGAGCATAAGAATTCAGCTTAATTAATTTGACTACAGTCAAATACCTATGAATTAAAACAACAATAATTTTATTTAATAGACACAGTCTACAAATGGATATAATTACAGAATCATTGAAGTTGAAAAAGACTCTTATGTTCTCATGGGGTCTGAACAAGTAATATTGTTAAGTAAGGTAAAGATAAATCTAACAGAAACTTCACCTGTTCAAATTTCTTCCTCTTTCTGATTCTCCTCGAAAAAGAGGGTTAGGTGGAAAACCTAAGCTACTTGTTATCTAGCTACAGATACATTTCACGTACCAGCACAAGCTGTCCTTGCTAGTTTTCTAGGTTCTGATTCATTAATAATTATGGTCTCAGTTTGACCTGAATTACAGCAGGAAAAAAAGTAAAACCACATTTTGGTGAGGTACATGCCATGAGTTGCGGTTGATAGAGTCAAGTCCTTAATCTGTTGCACCAGAGCTGTTGCTCAAAAAGAGCTGGAAACTAAACATTTAAATGCACCTTTTGGAGCATCCCTTATAAGAGTGGGAAGTTTCCTTTTCTACTTGTTTTACAGTCATGTTTTGTACCGAAACAAATTGACAACTCAGTAAAATACACAAACCAGCTCCTGCTTGGTGCACCCCACCCACAACCTTAAATAATGTAGTTGTCGCGGTTGACAAGGTCTGCCTGTGCATTTCTGTGTTTTATAGGAAAGTTTAACCAGGGGTGTTATTTTAAGAGATGAGCAAATGGGGAAACCCCATGGCCTAGCCAATAAATATGAACTTTAGGTGCAATGGAGCACTCATAAATATGACTCAGAACAAGGGGATTCATTGTTTCTCCTGACCCCTTTTAGCTGCTCCTCTGATCTCAGCCTCTCTGTGTGCGTCATGGCAGCCCTTATCCTTTAACCTGTGGTTTTTAAAAGCTAGCTTCTAAGTTATTTATGGCTGCAAATGTTAGTAGCCCATCTGTGTACTCCCTGCACACACATACTGAAGGGTGGGAGGAGCTGCATTTTATTTTGCAAGGATGAAAAGTTTTGCCCAGGAAGCCAAGTGCCTGGGGAGGTTGAAGTAGTTTGTCTACCACAAGGGATTGAGAAGAAAAGTGCTCCTTTTGCCTTCAAGGCTTACTGAAAGAAACCCATACCTGGACTCATTTTCCCTTTTGTTTGTATGATGTTATCTATCTTTACCATGCTCCTTGCCCTCTCTCTGTCTGCACGCAACTTCTCTCTACCATAATCAACTTCTACTTTTGTAACTCTGCTGGCATGGGAAATGCTCTCAAGTGCTACAACATCATGCGGCACGTGAGGAACAGAGGAGTAGGACTAAATCTTCAATTAATACCAGTTCCTGAAGAGACTGTTTCTCTGTTATGGACCTTACCCATGCCCAGCAGGCTTGTATCCAGCCCTCCATGCTGGCTGTTACCTACTGAGAAGAAAAGGGATGTCTTCCCTATTTTTCTCTCGTGCCTGCTCTCATTCCTTCCCTCTCCATTTCCCGCACTGTCGCCTAATCTCACCACTTCTTGGCCTTTAATCCTTTCTACAGCCAAATGCCACTGACATAAAACTAAAGTTCAGTGACCCTGCCTAGACGGTGGGGGTTAGAGACAAGGGAAAGGACAAGGAAGAGAGGATAGGGAAAAGTGTGGGAAGTAATTATAAAGTCTGGTAGCAGCCAGAGCCCTCCTGAAGCCCTGGGGAGCCTTTCTTTAGCTGGAGGCTGCAATTGGCACTTCATAAACTGTTCATTCTCAGCTATGTGGAAACACCAGATGACACCTACAATGATCAGACTGCAATCAATCAATTTTCTGCAAAAGTATATTACTTTGTACGCCTATGAAAGGAACCACCATGGTTAAAAAGAGTAGAAAAAGGAATTGCCCCTGTTGTAATTACCTCCGTAACTCAGGCAGTAAGTAGGCAGGTAGCCATGGTAAAATTCTTTGCATAATTTAGCATTCGGAGAAAATAATAACAAGAGCAATAAGTGTGGGAGATCACATAGGTGCCAAAGTTGTCCTGTTATCTAAACAAACAACCCAGAGTTTAGGGAGCACACCAAGAGTCTCTCCATCCAATCCTAATGCCCTCCACACAGGGGCATCTCCACAACCCTCCCTCTTTGTCTTTCATGGCTAGCCAGAGTCACTGCAAGATTGTGTTTTCCTGGGAAAATATGCACTGTACAATACATACAATCCCCACAACCCCACCCAAAGTCTGTGTTTAGTCTGGAAAGGAGCACTTCCTAAAGAAGAAGCAGAACTGGGTCAGTCGTTCTTCCCAATGGGAAAAATATTAATAATAATATATTTATATATATCCATACATATATAGAGAGCTTTTCACCATGCACGTCTAACCATCTGCTAAATCAGTTTCTCTTCAGTTATCTGCAATTTCTTCCAAACCTGTCGGCAAGGAAAGTCAGACAGTTTTATATCCCAGTTAATGGAGAGCTTGACATTTTTTTGGCTGGTTAGATACAATAATTCACTTGGATTTAAAGTGTTAACTTTGGCAAAAAAATTAATTGACAGTTATAAAAACATTATTTTGTTAGATGATATTTATAGATCACACACAAACCTATTTTGAGGTAGAGCTATTTAGCTCATAAGATTCATGTAACTTGAGAGATTTCAAAGGAAATATAAAATATTTCAATATAAAACAACAAATGTAGTATAATTCCAAAATGGAACATGGAGAATGTTTCTTGCTCAAAATCAAAAGCAAACCCTAACAACCTACTCTGTCATTGCACAAAAATTGGTTAAAACTGCCTACTGTATTGTAAGGATTGGAGGAGGATTTTTGAGGACATCATTCTGTGGGTAAAGTCCTTTTGTTCTAGAAATGAATAAACTTATTTCACAAAAAGGTGTATTAATATTTAATTTGATAATAGAAAATTATTTCATAATTAATAGCTATTTCTAATGTCTGACTGAATATCTAGGTCACAAGAAATTCATTCCACTCACTGATTGGGTGACAAAAATTTTATTAAGGGAAAAAAACCTTAGGATTTCAAGATGCCAGGTGATGTCTACTTCTGGTGAAGGTTAAATGAGACCTGCTTGATCTAATTTGCTTTAAATTTTATGTAAAACAGTGAAAAATGACATCTTAATGACTTTGGGTTGCCCTTCAAAAAACTTCACAAATGTTTTCTCATTTCTTCTCAGTATTGGTCCCATTCCAAAATTAAAGACATGGGGTCTATTTGTTATTTAACAAGTTTTATCTCTTTAACATCATCCCTCTGTTAAAGGCAAGATAATAGCACTATGTCTATCACTTTAGTTAAGGCTGTGTCAATATTTTCATTAGAAGCCTGCATTTTATGGACTAAAACTGTACTACAGCCAAGGAAATTCACGTACAGTTAAAATTAAGACAACAACATCTGAAATCCGGTGGAAAAGAAAGAAAGAAAATGTGTTCATTTCTAAGCTTTGAGGAGAAAAGTTTATGATCCCAGCTCCCCTTCCACAGCTCCTGGCATCTTATAGTTTAGCACTCCATATCCCTCACTGATGATATGTTAGCTGTGAGTGGAAGGTTGTAGAAACTGAATTAGTTTAATTTAAGAAATGAGCTACTACATATGCTCAAGGCATGATTGCAGTTAGGAATCCTTTCTTTTCATGTGTAACAAAAATATATTTGTACAGGTATTCGGTGTGGATCGATATAGTATAGGCTTCTCAAAGTAGCTGTATAAAAAGTTGTTCTGTGCCATATTAGCATTCTCCAATGAACACAGTGGGCTGTAAATCTTTTGAATTTATGTATTTGTTTAGTGATTCAGGTTTTAAAAAAGAATGTGAACTTTAATACAGTGTACAAACTTCGGGTAGAGAAGATGGACAAATATGAACAGCCCTCTGTCCCTCAGACCAAAATTTCTGTTGATTTCAGTGTCTGATTTAAGAACTGAACGCAGCACTTGTGTCTTTAGGATTATATGATTGTGGAATCACATTGTGAGTGAAGAAGAGAAGCTGTCTTTCTGGAGCATACCAGTTACTTTAAAAACCTCAATAATATCGTATCCTTCTTAGCACGTGTAGGACAGGGCAACAAATTTAATTTCATGGTTTTGAGATTAATTTTACATGCTAAGAAAGAAAAAGTAACAGAAAGCCACAAACCTTGTGCATACTTATCCCCTACTTTATACAAGGTTCATATCAATTAACAGCAACATGTGAAGAAAGCAAATAGACTTGCTTATCTAATGAAACAATCTGCTAGGAGAAAAATTAACAGATGTGTTGTAAACAAATGAAAATACAGACCATTTGAATTGTATGAAAAGGAACACTTAAGTATAGTGGATTTAATGATCATTTTGATGACAATGGAAAAATCAGTATTTGAAATGTTTAAATGCGGTTTACAAAAGTGCTGCTGTTTCTCCAATCCTCAGATATGTACATTTTTTTTTATTAAATCCTCCTCTTTCGGTGAGAGGTGAAGAGTGGGAACACTAACATTTATCTTAAAAAAGTCATTCCCTTACTAAATTTTGAGTGAGCAGAAAAGTGAGTAGGACTACATGAATATTATTTGCCTGTTCTCTGAGGAACAGGGTATCCTATATATGTCATTTTAGGAGACCAGCCAAAAAGAAGATGCCAGAACTCTAAACAGTCAGGGCTTTGCAATAATATAATAAAATATAAAAATAGGATAAAAAAACAGTCAGTGAGGAAAACAAAGTTCTGAATTTGTGGGTGATATAATCAGATCTTTGAAAATCCCAGTGTGTTTAGTGGAGGATTTATTCTTTGACTGCTGGACCAAACCCAGTTAACTCCTCTGTTACACTCATCAATATTTATGGACATTTGCCAAAACACACAGTCTTATACAAAACACAGGACAAGACATAGTCTCTGTCTTGTTGTATCTTTCAAGAAAGAAAGTGATGGAAATTCTGATATAAATTACAGTAGAAAGAACAGGTGTTTACAATTTTAACTTCAGGAGAAGTAAATGCATTCTTATTTTTCTCCCTGATTGCTTGACAGAATTATGATTGCAGCTCCCTTGATGATTATTTTCTAATTTTTTTTTTTGAAAGTGAGGCACTTGCAACTCTGACAGCTTGATTTTTAATCAAAATTAGCATATAAGTTTCAATTTTTAATCTTTAAAACAAAATTATTTGTCCTTGTCTATTTTTTTACTTTACCTTTTAACCTTATTCAGTCTTTTCAATTTTGTGCTTTATAATTTCTATCCAACATCTCAGCTACATAGTTATTGTTTTAGTATATATGTCTTAAATTTTTATAACTGGCTACAACTACATACAAAAGTTTCAATTTAAAATATCATGATGATTAATAGAGTTTTATAATTACACCTTCTGTAATTAATTGCGTGCAAGTATGAGCATGGTGAATACTATTTTCGGAGCACATTAGCTTGATGCAAGTTGACTGAGGCTTCAAATCTAAAACCAGTTGAGTTATTACTGCGCTGCATCAGCATTTATTGATTTTAAGGTACAGCATTAGCATTCACTTATCACTGCATATTTTTCCCCATTCTACATTAAAAGAGCTTGCCCTCATCTGTCACAATCTTATACTGCATAAATCATATAAAATGATCACTTGTTTCTGTGATTTATTTCATTTTAATGTTAATTATACTGAAACATAGGATTGTTTAATAAAAATGTTGAAGCTAATCTATACTGGTCATCAATATTTTTTACACATATTACATGGCAGAACGTGCAATAAACCACAATATCTAGCATGTATGGAAGGGCATTTAAAGTGAATTAGGATTTAGACTAACTTAGACCTGAGACACGTTTTAATTTTACAGATGCCGAATAAAACCTGACATTTACACAGTATTTTCTTATAAGTTAATGGTGTCTATTAATCATAATCACTTGAAAAATACGGCATCTTACCCCCAGTTTTCACAGTTTAGAAACATAAGATGTGCTTTAGCTTCTCAGAATTACTTTCTTAAGGCATTACTGGCTTCCCAACAAAATGAGTCAAATATTAGAAATTTCTCACCCAAGGTAAGACACTTAGTGGGAACCTGCATTCTTCCAGACAGGGTTTGTGCCGAGAAAGTGCAGAAGGATCAACTCAGGACATATCTGACACCGAGCTTCAAAGACTTCTACTTATTCACTGCAAGAAGCCCTCTTGAAATAAAAGACATTTTGTGAAATCAAAGGCTAGGTCCCATGTAAACAGTCCTCAGGGCTGCTGATTGTATGGTCTGCTACATATTTACAGAGGGTATTTCTCAGGACACATAAGGAAAATTTTTGTAGGATCAGTGCCTTGACTAATGCTGCAGAGATCAGAGCATTTCCTATTTTCCTGTATTGTGTTGCCATTTTAAATTCAGCTGACTACAGATACTCTGAGTAAATCGAGGCATGCAATGTTAACTTAAAAGTAATTCACGGGTAATATGTAACTGTTTCTTAAGGACAAGGAACACATTTCCAAAAAAACAGATTCTGTCTTTTCCTAGCCTGCTATTTCAGGAGCAAAAGCAACAAGCAAATGTATTTAGAGGTCTGGATATATTTACCCTTAAGGAAAAATATCTCAAAATTGAACACCTCCTTATTTGCCAAAAAATTAATGAAAAGTGATTTTATTATTATGAGAACTAAACTACAGAGCGTCACTTTTCTAGAAATTTAAGTTATTGAGAATTTTAGTGTTTGGGAACATTTTTAATTCTGCAGCAAGGATCAAAGACCTGGTAGACATAAAAGGTACGAAAAGTATGTGATAATCTGAAAGTATTTTGGAACATGTACTGTTGTACAGAAAGTATTATCCTGGAAAACAAGAGTTCATCAGATTTTGTACCAGTTTATTGAGAAACTTCAAGTTTTCAATTAAATCTCTTACTGTTCAGGTCAAATGAGAAGGTTTTTTTAGCCAAATATATGAGTCCTGCAGCATTTAAAACACTTATAAAAACAGTAAATACATTTCATGAATTATTTTCAGCTTTCTAAATGAGATTTAAGTTGCCTTTTAGTTAAGAAATCCATAGCTGCTTTTTTTTAACTACACTGTAACTGGTAAGCATGTTTATTATACTCAGAAGCCAATCTAATTTAGTTTTATCAGGTTTTGTGTCTGAATTGATATAATTTTCAAAAGCATTCTTTGCTTGCATGTTTCTGGTGCTTAATACTTTACTTGTTATTTAATTTATTTATGACACAGAAAATAAGAACCATTGCAGACTCTGAGCACCATGGCAGTATAATAAAACACAGTCTGTAGTTATTAAATAGAAATAACAAAGAAACAGCAACAGATTATTTAGAATCCAGCCATCCAGCTGAAAAGATAATAAAACTCTGACTCTAACCAACAGAAAAAAAACCACTAAATAACCTAAGAATTTTTTTTTTTTGAATGGCTTAACTTTTCCCTTTTCATAACTTTCTAGGCTTTAAAATATTAACAACTGATGCTTGTTCATGTGTGAGCTTTAAGGAAAACAGTGGGGGAAATAACTGAGCAATAGGCATAAGCGTTTGATTTTTTGAGATTAAAAAAAAGAAAAAGGAGTTAGTTGGCCTAAGGCTAGAATTTTCATTACATCAATGAAAGAAAGAAAACAGAAGCCAGCAGAGGGGAGTTATAGAAACTGACTTTATATAAACAGTGAGAAAAATCCTTTTTCCATGGCCACCTACAACGTAGCTACTTCACCATCAGTACGATTTTTCTTTTACCAGTGCCACAGCAGCCGGGGCCCGATCCTGCTGTTTTAGAACAGGTTACAGTCTGGCTGGGAATTTTGCCCCTCACAAGATCTAGATAACAGTTTTCCAAAGAGAGCAGAAACAAAAAAAAAATTCCACGTACCTAAATTGACAAAGCTCATGACCATGTCAGCATCATTCAGAAAGTTGGTGTCGTGCAGGCTGGCTAAGGGAGGATTCTGTGTGGTCAGGGGGGTCATGCGAGATAATTGTATTCTCCGTGAATATCCATTTGGAGAGGCAGGGTATCCTTTCCGTATCCCTCTGCTCTCCCCTGCCATTGATCCCTTTAGTGAATACTCCAGCTCCTCAGTATTCTCTTCATTTGTCATGGCATTATACAGGTCCAGCATGAAGAGGGGTGCAGAAGAAGCCTGCTTTCCTGGTGAAAATGGTCTGGGTCTGTGAGGTAAACCCAGGATAGAGAGAATCTCTCTCTGAATCTCCCTTCTCTCATGGTTCCGCAGCCTCCTGTAAATAAAACTCGAATGGACATGATTGTCTCCTAAACCTCCCTGTGCGTGACCCACCAGAACCCAGCAATTCCAGAGCAAGCCCACGAAAGCTTTGAGTGCAGTTATGTTCATCTTTGAAAAGAAAAAGAACAAAGAAAAAAAAAATCTTTTCTCCTACTTGTTCTGAGTTCCTATGAGGTCTGCTTTCCCAGTAGCTGAAAAACAAAATTTACCTATTCTTCATGTCAGTGTCATCTCTAAACATAACATCTTTGGTGATTCCTCTCCCCCCACCCTGTTTAAATATTATTGAATGTGTCAGGTTGCAGTTATTTCTAAGAAAGCTGAAATTCAGACTTCCAATTTTCCACTGTTGTTATCGGTTTTTCTGCATTTATGGAGCAGAAGACCAGTATTTTGTCAGCTGACCTAGGCATTCCTATATAAACCTTGGATAACCAGGTCTTTGGTGGGGAGCTGTATTAGCAAGAGCTGTTCTTCTGACACATTGTAGTTCCCAGAGTTATCTTCCCTTGTTATTCTGAGTTCTTCGTACACCTTGCGCTCTTCCCAAGATAAAATCCTGAGTCACAGATTTGTCTTGATCTGTACCTTGGTGGTGTAACACATATTTGTCCAGCAGCCTGGTGATAACTTTAACATCGTTTGAATCGCTTGAGTGTAAAGTAATTCTAAAGCATGTACTAATCAAATTAATGTGTTGCCATGAATTTACTCGCAAAAAATAACCTTCTGTAAATCCATTCAACCCTTTTCAGCTTCTGAACTGTTATTTCCAACTGTAGCAGGCACAAATATAACAGCTCTCTTCAAGAGAGATCTAAAGACTAATGTAAGCACAACCCTGCTGGGAAAGAAGAGGCTTCTCATTGTAATTTGAAACGGGTATAGCAAAAAAGTCCTTAACCCTTCTCTTGCCAGACGGAGCTTTAAACATCTCTCTCCCTCTCCAATTTACAGTAATATACCTAATTTTGACTATTGGCTGTTTCTTTCCTAACAGCTTGCAGAATCAATTTTAACTGCAACAATTTTAGGACATATAGATAGCTAAAGGCATGGCATAATAGAGAAGCTCTTATGAGTCTTCTTATGGGTCTGTGGTTTAGTAAACTTCAATAGGAAACTCTCATAACAGACTAAAATAGCATCTCACTAATCCAAGAAGTGTTTATGTTTTAGGTAAGTTTAGCAAACAACGGTGACTTTTTTAATAAATTCTGTTGGAAACTGTTGTGAGGCTTGATTCACTCTTTTCTAAAAGTGTTGGGAATGCAATCTGAATGAAACAAATTAATTCAGCAAGCAAGATTTCAAATTGTGCCCAGCCAATGTTGTAATAATGGTTATAGTCACAACGGTCACAAACTGTAATTTTCAATGATAATTTATTCAAAGTACATTTTTACTCATAAATCGTTATACTACTACATTTCCCAGTAAACGTCAAAAGCTAGGATTTAATCCCACAGCCTGCTATTAACTGGAGAAGGAAACAGCTTAACTGAAGAAATAAAAATATTAAATAGATTTTAAAGTGGCTGCCCATGAAGTTAAGGTTCAACTTAGAATTTTTTGACAGCCAGTAACTGGTGTTTTCCTCTCACTAAAACAAAATCACCATGATAAATTTCATACTGCTAAGATTATTGGTGGTCATTTTCCTTGCTCCTATGATTTGCTTTTAGCCTTGAGGGGATTTTCCTTTGATGAAGGGGAGAAAAAAAGAGACAAAAAAGGGTTTTTGTCAACATGACATTGGGGAAAAAAACAGGTATATAAAATCCATCCCATCGGGTTTATCCTTTACATGACATCTACTCAGCAAATCACACAATTCTTGAGTAAACTTAGGAGTGTGACAGCAAGTATAGTCACACCCTAAGAAGCCAGGAACAATTCATCTAGTATATTAAGCACAAATGAGTTTTTCTCATATTTGTGAGTCCTAGTTTATATTTACAGTCTAGTCAAGTCGTCATTAAAATACAGCTGACTCTGCCATAAATCAGCACATGTAATGAAACAATGCTTCTCCCAAGGAAGGATTTATCTCATGCTAGACCTGCTGAATTAACACTAAAGTTAGGAAGCTGTTTAGCAGAACAAATTCTTGTTCTTCTCAACAGAAGAGCAATCACAATCAGAACACAGTTTCTTTCCTCATTGAGGTTTTCCATTAAAATCTATTTGTTATAAGAAAAGTATTATTTCCTGGTTTTTTCTTCCTTTCACTTGCCCTGCTCAAACAGTTCTAATGGTTCATCACACTTCACTTTTTTGAATTTGGCCATCACATATCCTACAACAAGGTTTCTTCCTCTTTTCCAGCAATATATTTCCTTTTTTCCCTAAGCATTCGTAAAAGCCAGTTGATTGATTCCTCAGAGGATTTAAGTCGCCAGCCCATCAGAATTTCCAGCTAGAGAAACTTTCTGTATTATCCCACTAGAGTGTCTGGAGGTCCGCATTTAGTTAATCTTTTTGCATGAAAAAGGCCAAAAAATGCCCTCAAGTTTGAGGATGCTTTTATGTAGTAAACATCTTTCCAAACAGAAACTGAATAAGAACACATATAAACTAGTAATCATATGTTCAATGAAAACAGCTCCTTTATTTTTTGATGGAGCCACAACTGAACAAGTAATCTAAAAACAAAGGATTTATTTTACATTAACCTACCCTACACTGAGACACTAAATGTCCTTGATTGGAATACAAAAAAAAAAGTTTTTCTTAATATAAATGCAATGTCCTTTCTTATAAACCCCTCTTACATAAACAATCATTGTTAGCATGGGTATCTTATACAGGGGAGAGAAAGATCTAAAACTGAAAGTCTTTGCTAAAGAAATGAAAGGTATCTGCAATAGCTCATATATTCCATTTTGTGTTTCCAACATGAAACAACATAGTTCTAAAGAAAAAAATACCATGTAGAATCTCAACATGTCAAGATACACGCAGACAGACCTTCTTTCTTCCCCAAATGCTCAACCTGGTAGTAACATAAAAAATCACCTGACCAGCCCTTATGCAGGTCTTTAAAAAGAAAAGACTAAAATTCCTCTAGAAGTGAGCTCCCATTAGGGGTAGATATCTGACAGAGGAGCACCTGGAGAACAGGGTCTCAGAGGCAGGAAAGCAGCAGAGCACCGTGCAGGCACCCCTGGCAGAGTGAGACAGGAAGCAGCTGCATGATTTCTTAAACAATGTGGCATGAATGCACATGATGAGTGAATTCAGAGCTCATTACATTTGTATTAATCTAAACAATGTTAGAGCAAATATCATAAGGGAAGCAATGAAACCTGGGATCCAGATCTTGCCAATCTCAGATTCCAATGGATCACCATTCATTGTAATGGTGAAAAAAATTGGTGAAAAAAAAAATGATGAAAAAAAGCTACCAAGCTACCCAGCAGGTCACTGTAATTATTGGAGGTACAAGTGTTTTTGTGGGTAATGCCCACTACTCAAAAATATACAAAAATCAGCAGATAGCTACTGAGGGCAGAATCCCTTTGGTTCTCAATATCACATCAGCTGAGGGTGATTCCCCACAGCAATGATTCTCTGCAACTATTTGACAAAATAGACTAAAATGCAGACCTTCTTTAAGACATTTGCAGTCTAAATCAGAAACTTATGTATGCACACTTAATGATTCTGCTGGCTCTTTCCCTTCTTAATGACCAGCTAAATTTGGCATTCAGATCAATATTATGCATCAACAAATGATCCAGCATTAAAAATGTTTAAGTCTGTCCTTCTTATCTCTCTTCATGGCTGTTGTTCCAAAAAGCTCATATAAAAAGACTTTTATAAAAAGGTTTCATGAGAACAGAATAATTAGTGGTTAAAACTGCAGATTCCCCAGCAAAAAGAAAGCAAGTAGTTTGGACTCTTCTTGGGGCAAAAATGTGACACTGACACCACAGTTTGGCAAGCCTGTTACACTACCTGTATCCAACTCAGATTTACAGTCGTATAAACTGCATGAGTTGTACATTTTAGCCTTTGGACATGCATATGTCTGTATGTTCCAAATGTCCAATCAACAAAACCCCTATGATAGCTTCCTCTTAGTTTTTCATTTTATTGAGTTAGATGTTGTATGACAATTCTATTCTTACCTTGCCAACATAAGAAAGAAATACAAATATATTTTTCTGAATCAATGAAAGATGTGTCTCCTAATGCAAAGGGAGTTTCATTGGTAATGGACACGGTGTGAAAATTGGTAGAATTAGCTGTGGAAATTGGCAGCTGAGGCATAAATTAAGTGTCACGTTTGTAAATGTTGCATATTGATATAATATTCAGGATATTATTTATTTATAGAGAGAGAGTATTTCCATTTTATGCTACAGGAAGAGAAATGCTTTGCTAAATAACACACTGTGTGGAAGTGTTCAATACTTAGATTATAGTGCTATTTATTCATTTACCAACCAGTTTCCTGTAGCAAGAGTTTTTCATCCAGGTTTACAAAAGCTCAGGCAAAATCACAAATCAGCCTAGAAGGTAAGCACTTTTTTACAGAAAGAGCTTCAACTTTAAATATAATAATCTGTGAAGATTTTTTAATCATAGTACATGCACAGTGTTGTAAATCTATCAGCACAGAAAGCTCTGCAGCATTGAAACTATACTTTTCTTTAACATCAAGAAAACTGAGAAAAATAATTTAGCAATCTGCCTGAGGACTTTTTTTGAACTTATTGTGCTCAAGGACTGGGAAAAAAAAACCAACCAAACTTGTTTCACACATATGCTTGAGAGTATGTGAACATATTAATAATATGATCCAACATCACAGTGCTGTCATTTGCATGATTTACAAACCCAAAGAGCTCCCAGAAATCCCCTTTGGTTTACAATAAGCCTCTAATTAGCTTAAAAAAAAAAAAAGAAAGAAAGAAAGAAAGAAAAAAAAAAGGACTGGAACTGCGCTGAGGCAAATACAAAACACTTGGACAAGAGTAACATTTGTAAGTAGCAAAGCACTTTTAAAGAAGATTATTCTTGGCTCAGCTTGTAGAAGGGTTTTATTGTGCCCCAGCTGCCAACTGGTACCTGCTGATCTCCTTGTTCTCTGGCTGCAGCATTGCCAGAAGTATCTTGTGCTGTTCCCAGGCTGGCTGCAGCACTTTTTCAGGGAACCTCTTCTGCCTCTTGCTGGAGGTCTTTTTGTTTTCAGCTACAGACACATATAATAATCAATTTCTAAACAGATGGCTTCTAGATAGCTGCACTGCACTATTGTTCATATTGTGAAATACTCTTCCTATCTAAATATAGGAATTATTTCTTTCCTTGAGCATTTTTGTTACTGTATTCCATAGCCGTGGCTTTAGCACCTCTACTGGCAGTGGGGTGATGCAGCAGTGTCTTAGTCTCTAAATTAGTTTTGAGGGTTTTATACCTTTTTCCTGTGCTCCATTTTATACACACTCTTCCTCACTTCACCATACTTACTCCCACTACGACTCTCTACATTTAGTCTGCCACTTGGATATGCTGCCTCTGATCCCACATGGACTTTCAGCTTTCTAAACTTTAAATCTTTTTTCCCCCATCATCTCCATTTTCACATTTCTTCTTTCCCTCCCCACATATCAGTAGACAGATGTTATTTTCTTCTTTTTAAATTACTTCCTTTGTTTAGCAAAGTTTCCCTTTTCGTAAGAGATCAGCTGGCCTCTCAGGCAGTAAAAAAATGGAACTGCTGCTCCAGTACTTTCAATCGAAAGTGAGCACTACCATGAATTACACTGTCCTTGAGAGACTAGTAATCTCTTGCTGTTGGAGTAGGATTGTGAAAGAAAAAGATGTGCATGGGACAACTGCTAGACTATGCACACCCTAAAATCTTTGGTATGTGCTAACTGATCTTTCTACATAGAATCATAGAATAATTTAGGTTGGAAAAGACCTCTAAGATTATCATGTCCAATCATTAACCCAGCACTGTCTAGTCCACCACTAAACCATGTCCCTACATGCTACATCTACACATCTTTTAAATACCTCCAGGGATGGTGTCTCAGTCACTTCCCTGGAGCAGCCTTTTTCAATGACTAGCAGTCCTTTCTGTGAAGAAATTTTTGTATCTAAACTCCCCCTGATGCAACTTAAAACTATTTCCTCTTGTCCTGTTGCTCGTTGCTTGGCAGACAAGACCAACCCTCACACCTCCTTTGAGATAGTTGCAGAAAGCAATAAGATTCCCCTCGAGCCTCTTTTTTTCCAGACTGAACAACTCCAGCTCCCTTAGCCACTCCTCATGAGACTTGTGCTCCAGACTCTTCACCAGCTGCGTGGTCCTTCTTTGGACTCAATCCAGCACCTCAATATCTTTCTTGCAGTGAGGGGCCCAAGACTGAACACAGGATTTTAGGTGTGGCCTCACCAGTGCTGAATACAGGGGGACAAACACTGCCCTGGTCCTTCTGGCCACAGTATTGCTGATACAAGCTAGGATGCCTTTGGCCTTCTTGGCCACCTTGTCACACTGCTGGCTCATGTTCAGCGGCTGTCAACCAGCACCCCCAGGTCCTTTTCTATCAGGCAGCTTTCCAGCCACTCTTCTCCCAGTGTGTAACACTGCATGAGGCTGTTGTGACCCAAGTGCAGGACCTGGCACTTTGCCTTATTCAACCTCATACAATCGGCCCTGGTCCATCAATCCAGCCTGTCCAAACTCCTTCCTACCCTCCAGCAGTTCAAGGTTCCTGCCCAACTTGGTGTCATCTGCAAACTGACTGAGAGTGCCCTTAATCCTCCTGTCAAGATCATTGATAAAGATATTGAACAGGACTGGTTCTAATATTGAGCCTTTGGAACCTCAGTAATATCTGGCTGCCAACTGGATGCAGCATCGTTCACCACCAGTCTCTGGGCCCAGTCACCCAGCCAGTTTTTAATCCAGCAAACAGTGTACCTGTCCAAGATGTGGGCTGCCAGCTTTTCCAGAAGAATGTCATGGGAGGCAATATCAAAGGCTTTACTGAGGTCCAGGTAGACTATATCCACAGCAATTCCCTCATCCACTGGGTGGGTCACCTGGTCATAAAAGGAGATCAGGTTGGTCCAGCAGGACCTATGTTTCATGAACTCATGCTGGCGGGGCCTGAGGCCCTGGTTGTCCTGTACGTGCCATGTGATTCTGTGAAGATGATCTGCTCCATGACCAGTATTTACTACAGCAGCCTGTTCAAGCCAGAATTTGATAAGTTGGCAAGGCACAGGAATAAAGTGAAAAGCCAGTTTAAGCTGCTGGTCTAGAAATCCCTTTATGTAGCCAGAGGCCTGAAAACATGATCTGCATGATCTTTAATAGACTAATCCATGTCTCTTGTAAAGCAGGCTTTGGCACGAGGAGCATGATTTACATTGCAACTTTAGCATCTGAAACTTCATTTTAATATAAACATGGAAGATACAAGAGCAGTCCTTCATTTTTGCTTCCTTAGCTTTACTACTTTCAGTGCTTGTTCCTTAGCATTTAGACCTTTAAACTGGAAAAAATGGTATTTCCTGAAGGAATTCTCGTTAAACCATGCCAATTATAAGACAGCTACAGATGCTGATTGAGACTGCAGAACAGTCTTTTCCTTTGGGAATTGGATTCATAATGATATTTTCATAGAATCATAGAATCAGCTGTGTTGGAAAAGACCTCTGAGATCATCAAGTCCAACCCTTGATCCCCTACCACTGTGGTTAATGGCACTAAGTGCCACATCCAGTCTCATCTCAAAAACCACCAGGGATGGAGAATCCACCACTTTCCCGGGCAACCCATTCCAATGCCTGATTATACTCTCTGTAAAGAATTTTGTCCTAATATCCAACCTAAACTTCCCCCGGCACAGCTTAAGACCATGCCCTCTTGTCTTACTGATAGCTGCCTGGGAGAAGAGACCAACCCCCACCTGGCTACAACCTCCTTTCAGGGAGTTGTAGAGAGTGATGAGGTCTCCCCTGAGCCTCCTCTTCTCCAGGCTAAGCAAACCTGACTCCCACAGCCTCTCCTCATAGGACTGATTTTGCTATTTGTTGTTCAGAGCTACTCATCAAAAAATATATCTGCCTCTCTAGAAACACAGAATTGAATCAAAAAAAATACTGAATTTTGTCATTAATAGCTTAGATTAGATGATTCACATGATAAATATATTTCTGCATAGCCCAATCAGGTGTACCTTCTCACGGTGATTTCTCAGAGCAGATGCCCAATATCTTCTGTGCTTATTTTCTCTTCTTTATCGCTTTTTGGTGATAAAATGTACACTGGGACAAATCAATGAGAATTTTCTCTGACTTTGGGCAGATATTTTCTAGAGCTTTGCTAGAAGAGCTTTGATAGAAGAAGCAGATGCAATGGATTTCCAGGAAAGCTTCCACCTTCGAGATGATGTTGCCTCCTGCTCTGACCACATCTTCTTCTGGCAGGAGAAAGGGGCTGGAAAGGGAAGGTCAATCTCATGGCAGAAACATTTTGCATTGATTTATTCTGAGGCCCAAGGTTAACTAAGTCCTCGTTTCTTCATCTTAATTCAAAGTTAATCAGTCATCACTATTTCTGTAAAGAATTGTGAAGTCTGTTTTCTTGTATTTATGGTCCTTCAAAGAACTAAAATTCTCTGCTTTTAAGCAATGACTGATCCTCTTTAATGAAGATGAAAAAAGAAAATATGTTTATATTACAGAATGTCCAGAAAGCTTAAAAATCATAAAACTTCTGGCTTATTTAGTGCTCTCCTAAAACAACATAAAGATGACCAAACAGATTATTTGTATTAAAAAAAAAAAAAAAAAGAAAGAAAGAAACAAAACTTTTCAGTCTAAGAATTTATTTTCCAAGTAAGTTACAATCTAAAATCATGTTTTATGGCTACATTATAAATTGCTTAAAAATGGGGTTTATAATGGAAATGGTGACAAACTTAACTGTGGCAGCAATAGCAGGCGCCAGCATAATTACAGTCTTCTCAGGACATAACTTATTACAGGCTACGCAGCAGAGCCAGTATTTTGTATTTTAATTAAGAAACCTGGATTTTGTTTGTAATAATTGACTGTTATGCTGCCCCTCTTGCCAGGACACTCTTGTAAAAGATACTTTTGCCTCTAGTAGTCTTTCTTTGTTAAATATTTTAAATACATTTTATATTTTTGACTGAAAGATTGCATGCATTTTATAGGTCATTATTAACTGTCTTTTGATGATTTCAGTTGTTCTATATTTTTAATGGAGATTTTTGTTCCTCTCATCTATGACTGGAAAAGGTTTATAGTTTAGGTCTCTCAGAAGTATAATACTGTAATATCTGTATTATCTGCCTTAGTCTGTACAATGTAGGCCTTCCATAAGAAAGTATGTTCTTTGGTGATGCTCTCCTAATGCCCTAGGCAGGCACTACAGACTCTGTTACTCAGAGATACCAAAATACTTAGACTATCTCTATGCTGCCCTGACAAGGGCATCATGTCATCATGTGGTGTCTCTGCTGAGATGCGACACGGAATTTCGATTCCTGGCACCAAGCTGTATTTCCTACTTGCATACTAGCTCCTTGTATGTTGTGTAAATAAAAAAAATGGCACACAGTAGCCTGACAAACATCAGCTCTTTGTCAGAAGTGGGGGGAGAGCCAGCCAGGCAGTGGGGTGATGCCACAAGGGTTGCTGCCACCTCTCAGCACTGCAGACCCTCAGCAGCTGCTGCCAGCCCCACTGCCCTGCCTGCCTCATCCTTGCCCTTTACCTCTGCAGCCCTTGCTGCTACAAACATCCTCCCTCAGTTTTCTGGCTTTGCCTTTGTTTCTCGATTTCTATCAGTTGTTCTTCATGTTGCAGGAGTGTGTATCCCCCACAGCCAACAGTGACAAATGGCATCAGCTCTTTACATGTATGGTCCTCAAGTGCTAGGTATCTAATTTTGACAGAAAAAACGTGAAGGCAATTAGGTATTCAGAGAAGGACGTTGATATGCACAAAATTAAGTAGGTCACGAGCATATGTGTAACTTAATGTGCTGTAATTTAACAGGCACATGTATAAATGAGGTCTATGGAACCATTTAGCATTTTTAACTGAAAACAACATATGAATGGAAGTAGTTCAGGACAAACAGAATATTTTTCTCAAATTATTAATTTTTCTTCTATGCCTGACTGGCACTGAGTAAAGCAAAACTCAGCTGAAAGAATTGTTCACAGTCCCTTTCTTTCTCTCTATTTGGCCTCGAAACAATGCTGTTCTAACAAACACTATTCAGTCATTTTCCCCCAGGACTATCTACCAACCAGAGAGATTATCAAAGTTAATTATGTCACTTCCTTTCTGTTCTCCAACACACTTCCAGACTAAGAAAAGAGTCAAAGGAGTCAGCCTTACCAGCAGATCTCTCTCTGCTTTCTCCTACAGAAGTTTGCCTCCTTCCAAGAGGAACTTTAACAAGTCTTCACTGCTTTTGGATCTTCCAAATGGAGCAGAGGGACAAGATCATAGGAGATAATCTACCACTACATGGTAGGGGAGATTTAAAAAAAAAGCTAGAAAAAAGTGGCCTTGTCTTGTGATTTTCTTTTAGATCCTGAAACAGTAATCAGGGATTACATTATGAAAGACCAAGAATTTTGGCCAAACACATGAATGAAAGTGAAAAAAATATTTTTTGTTTTTGTTTTGTGTCCTTGGAGAACAAATCCAAAGTAAAGAGAAAGTAAAGACAGATATAAACAGCAAGAAAATTGATAGAAAATGCACAGAAATTATACCACAGATATTTCTCAAATATCTATATTTGAGCTTTCAAATATCTCAAATATCACTCTTCACCAGCTATTTATTAGGTGGCATTGATTTCAACTGTGTGAGGAAAAAAGGCTGGAAAACATGCTTCAGTGATAATGCTCAGACAGGAAAACTGATGAACAAGCAATCTGGGGATGACTGGAAATGCTGGAGTCTGAGCCTGGGATGCCCACATCTAGCCAAGGTCCCGTGAGGTCCCTAGGAACAGCAAAATCTGTTTAATGCAGGGGTGGATGATTTTCTGGATGCTGACTTGCTCTCTGCTTTTACTTATAATAAAGGGGGAAGCTTTTAAGGTGAGATTTAAAGCAAGTTCCAATCAGCTGTTGCTATGGGAGGGAAGAAGAACCTTTGTTCAGGTTGTCCGGGGGTAGAGGTGCCCAGCACCTCCTAAGCAGGATTGTGGGGCTGAGAACAAGGAATCAGGGTGGGGTACAACCACTAGGATTTTAAAAAGCCAGTAGATTTGAGGATTGTTAATGAACAATTATTGCAGTAGGTGCTGCTGTAGGTTCAGTTCCATAATTTTTTCTCTGCTTTGGCTGTATGTTGAAACACCTCCAAATACAGCTCGAGCAATACTTCATCACTCAGAAAATGAGAGGGACCAACAACCAGCTTTGTGTGTGACAATAAAAAAGGAAAAAAAACCAAACCAGTCCCATCATCTGACTGCTTTATCCAAACTGACTAGACTGATTGCCTTGACATCATGTTTATCAATTCCACATGTTTTATGGGGTTTGAAGCCTTTTTCTAATTCCCAGAAAAGGATGCCTAAAAAGGTGAAAGCAGAAACACGTAGAGTCTATCTCTAGTCTAGTCTCTCTACTCTAGGAGTACGTGTTCAACTGCATCCCTTTGTTACTTTGTGCTATAGCAAGGAAGTTAATAAGGCCCTTTAAAAGCAAAAAAAAAAAAAAAATTGAAAAAACCCATGTATTTCAGAAATAAAACCTACAGAAAAGGAGATGTGTCAGAAAAAGCAAAAAAAGTATAATTCTGTCTTCTGTGGTCAAGAGACAGAAGTCTTTGATCACCAACAGCTTTTTCTCTTGAAGCATTTTGCAGTGTGAACCTGTTATTGTCAATATTTAGGCTACTCAAGAAGAAAAGAGAGAATAAAAAATACTATTAGGAGTGATTGCTGGAAAACCAGAAATAAATATCAGTCTTACTTATTTCCTATATGCAAATAGGAAATTAATAAAACTAAATCTCTGCCACCAGATATCAATAACAGAAAAAATGTAATAGGTAGAATAAAATACTAAGAGTTTTTTCTTAGTAATATAATACCATTTTTACAGAATTTGTCAAGATAGAGCTTCCTATACAAAATGTACAAGAGCTTAGAGCAAAAGCTTCATTTTGCTTACCTGCCAGTAAACCTTTCTGTCTCATGTCGTGTGTAAATAGAAGGGTCATTAAATCTGAGAGTTCAACAGGAGCTGAGTAACAGGATTATGTGCTGTCACTAGCTATTGTCAATATGTGTTCAGGTTCTGCAGTCATCTTCCATTTGTTCTCCTAATGCAGTATGGAGCACGACTTCTCAGTTGGAATTGTTCTAGTGACTTCTGACATAACACTGGAATGATAGGAAATGTTGGCCAAATCATGCAGGCTTTAGTCAGGCAGTGCACCTAATTAAGTCAGTGGGAGATTTTCCCTTCATGTGAAGTGTGGAAGTTTTCTTTATTAACTCACAGAACATGGTTCCATGATTCCTATCTTCTTCTTCTTCCTCTTCTTATCCTTCTTCTTTTACTTTTTTCTTTTGTGTGTGTGTGTGTGTGCGCAGTAGTGGAGGATGGTCTGAGCACTGTTTGGCAGTTTAATACAATAGCAATCCTGCCAACTGTCCACAATTACCAACTCCATCCTGCATAGGGTTGGAGTCAGATATAAATGTGTTACAGCAGACACGCAAACTCATTCTATCAGTAAAATGTACTCTGGCTTCATTCCAACAGAGCACTCAATCATATGCTAATCAGTTGAAAGGATAACTCAAATACTCCAAATTATGAACATGCTTTTATGCCTTGTTGCATCACACCCAGAATGTTTGCACCATTAGCTTGGATTAATATTAACCAGAGACTGAAAGAGATGAAATGGGAGAGAGAGATTTAGGGCAAAATGACATTCTAAGCACTGCAACACGTAACTGCAATATTTTAATCTTATTAATACTTTTCAAATGGTTTTTTACTATCACTTGCTTAACAGATGAGATCCCTGATTAGAAATTTAAGTCTCTGATCTTCAGTACTAATTTTTTAAAGAAATAACCCTGTTTTTAAGTCGTCAGAAACAATTCCACTTGCATAGAAGTTGTCATCAGTATTTCAGTTTCCTGAGCTAAATACTAAGAATGTCCTAATGTCTTTGTTTTTCTAAAATTATTTCTCTTACTTGCTGTGGATGGCACGGTATTCATAAAATCAGAAACTCTTGCAGTTGCATGAGGCAGACCCAGATGCCTGTGGGTGATGACCAAGTGAGCTTACCAATAGTGCTACTTATCAGATTCCAGTCTAGTACAGCTTTTCCACAGCCACATATTCCTTTCACCTTCTGAACCACAGGCTTGCCCCACTTTTACCCATTGACCTGCTTGTAATGAAATAATACCTGAAGTCTGGGAAATATTTGTATGACAAATTAGTAAAGAAATGAGTGCTTTGTATGGATGATATTAAATAAGTTGATTTTTAGTCATTGTATTATTTTATAAAAGGTAGTAAAAGGAATGCATCAAACCAGATAACTTCAGGCATTAAGAGTTAAAAGACAGTGGCTACAGACAGTTACATTTGCACAATTGCATATACAAACAGGACTTAATACTTGGAAAATTATTTAGAATGGGAGATAATCAGAAGTCTGTTAAAAGCTGAAGTAGGAGAGAAAAAAGGGGAGGATTCCAAGGACACCTAAATGAGAAAATTATGTTGTATGGAAATTTTTTCATTGAAGCTCAAGAAAATACAGGGAAATGTGAAAATTGTTCAGTGCAAGTTTCTCAGGAAAAAAAAAAATTATCAGAGTTGATGTTTTAGACCAAACCTTTGTGGTTGCTATCTCTGCAAATATTTCATCTTTAGGTTATAAACCAATGTATTTTGTAGACCCTCGGAAAAAAAATTAACAAGTCTCCACCGCCACTTTTAATGGTAGTATGAGGCAGATACTAATGAGAGTAGTTCACTCCCATGCTCACTAGACATATTTATCAAAAGAACCAAGAGTAAAAGCAAAGATATCCACACATAATTAACTCAATAAATGAGAAGTGACAAAATAGCAGTTGGCTTTTACATGACATTTATACTTGTCAGTGAAGTTTGCACAGACACTATCATTTACATTTCTTATTTTACCTCCCATTTACCACAGTGTGAACTACCTACCCTTTTATTTAGATTATTACTAGTTGAATAAAACAATCTACAAATGGCCCATTACTTACATGTCCTCTTATTTCCCATGGAGACGGCTTGGACAACTGGAAACTGATCTCTGTTATTTTTCATCTTAACTTCACCATTACAGTGCCCAATTTGGTTTGACAGAAACAAGCTACTTCCCTTTTGGTGACTCTTAGGGAACTTTGTAGGACAGACAGCAATTTGTCAGTGGGCTACCCTCTCTCTTGAGATGGCTGGGGGTCATATCCATCCTGCCTAATGGCAGGCACTGCATGAGGCTCCAAATTATGATCATCGTAAGGCTATGCTCTCCACAGTCAAAAGAGAGAAATGGGTCTAGCCAGGATACATTTCATGCATTGGGCATCCCCACCTTTCTCAAGAAATTACAAGCCACTAGAATTCTGTAGTCTGTAATTCTCCTCAAAGGACAGCACTGCTCCCCAAACACTCCAGCTCTTCTGTTTAACAGGAGCTAGGTGTCTAAATGATTGCACAAAAAACAGTTGTGCAAGGATTTCTATCATCCGTTTTTTCATAAATATAGAGAAAAGGGAACTAATGAAATATACCATGTCAACAATGTGTGGTAGCAGAAAGCACCTATCTGACTTTATCCAAAACATCTAGAGGTTATTTTCAATATGTGTGCCATTTATTGTTCACTGTACAAGTACCAATGCATCACTCCTAGCTAAAATAACTGTGGTACCCTTACAAATGGGACATGTCTAGAAGACAGGATAGTACTGAAAATTAACAATGTCTCATAAAAGTCACTGACATTTTGATTAAGTTAATTGAGGAAACTATTTACTAAATATCTCAGTGAATTATTAAACCTAATACATCAAATATCTAAAATCTATAAATAATGAATTTTAAATATGTCAGAATATGGGTTAAATATATGATATGATAAATATTATTCATTGCCAATAATAAATTTTCTTAAACAATCTTAATCCTGCTTGCTGGTTTACGCTAGAGTAATATATGGCGAGCACTGTGATTTCACTTTGAGATTGGTTTTTTATAATAATAGAACTCATGTTTTTGGAGAAACACAGATTTACAATCAAGGAGACAGCTATATGACAATCTTGATAGAGAAGCTGGTCATACTGTGGGCATATTTAATAAAGAAATAAATCAAACATTAAAATAATTCTCTGAGGAAACTTACTTCATTTGACAGGAGAAATAAAGGTTCACCAGTAACCATAGTGAGTTCATATTATTGCCATTGTTTTTATAAGTTGTTGCCATGACTTTTTTGACTTTTGGGCTAGATTGGACTTAAAACACAACAGATGGCTACAATTATGTGTCTGTAACTCTTTTTTAGAATAACTAAACAGAGCACAATAAAATAAACAGGCTTATATTCCAAAGAGACTCTCACAGTTTAAGAGGGCTATACATGGTTATTAAAAAAAATAAAATCCATAACATTCTAGACTCTCTATGCAACAGGAATAAAGCATAAATGAGAAGTTAGTTTCACAATGTGCTGTATTCCATAGGCACATGGTTCATACCTATAATCTAATTCTTTTGACTAGCAATTTCAGGAATAAAATGAAGTCAGTATATAATTTTGTGATTATTTGGGGTCCAAGTGTGCATTCCTTTCAATGTCACAGGTTCCACTGGATTTTGTCTCAACAAGAAGCACTAGGTTGGGCTGTTTGTAGGGTAGCTTTTAAGTAAGTACAGCTTAATTTTAGTACTTATTATCTAGAATAAGTATTGAAGAAGCCTTTGGATCAATTGCTTCCTTAAAAGAAATTTATTTGATTACCTCATGATACTTCAATTTGTGTATCAGTGGACTTAGTAAAGGGGAAAAAGAAAATTTAATAAGGCGACTTAAAAAGGTATGGAAAGAAAAAGTGTACTGACTAAATAACACCCCACTGAATCAACAAGTCAACATCATTTTGCTTTTAAGTCTACATTATGTAACAGATTACTTTAACACAAGATACTTTGAAAAGCATAAATGGCCTCAACTATTGTGTTGTACCCTGAAAAAAGCAGGGTATACCTGAATGGAATATCAGAACTTTCTAGCATTTGAACTTTCAAGCATTGTTCTTTGCTATTTGATTTTTTAAGTGAGGCAGTTAATTAATTTCTTCTCTATAACTTTTCAAGCAATTAAGGCATTTCTAATCATATGTTTTAGACACATGTAGGTTACTCAAGACTTTGGGTACTACTAGCAGCGTCTTGGTCACAGTCTGCCTATGTTGGCCAGCAAGGGAACATTCGTGGCCCGAGAATGAGCCTTTCTGCTCCCGTCACACTCCAGGTTGCTAAGTCCAGCCCATACAGCACCTCCCCAAAGTTCTGTTTCCCATCTATGACTGAGGCAGAAACTGTTTTGCCTTTTTTTTTTTTTTTTTCAGAAATCACTGTAATCTGTTCAGTGACTACATGACCATACCTGCAAGATTGATATATCAAGCAGAAGTTTTGCAAGTTAAAGTCAACAGCACACCTTAGCTAAACTTCGTGACCTGTGTATCCTGTAGAGAAATGCAGAGCAACAGGGACTTGGACAGGTCAGTCTAAAGCACCCCTGCTCTATTCGTGTAATCAATTTCTCCTATGAAAAGCAACCATAACTTTCCCAACAGGAGTACTGTGGGGGTCTGGATCTCTTAATGGTGCAATGTCTTCATTTCTTCAGATTTGTGTTACTCTAACCTCAACCCTGAATACATTTAGCACATTTTTAAAACCATCCAAAGAGCTCTGAATGGACCACACTGAAGAGTTTTTGACATGATAGTGGCAGCACACTGAAGGATCGAGACAGTTTGTAGTAAAATGCCTCCTTATCTCAAAAGATAAGAAAGCAGTTTCTTGATTTCAGTCCTGCTGACTCAACAGTTCTGATTGAATTTCTCATCTTTTGTTTCTTGTTCTTGCTATACACAGTTTTCGTGGGAAACTTTTTACTTTGAAAAATGACATTTTTCACTACTTATCAAGAGCAAAGTGAATTTTTAAAGTAAGAAATTATCTAAGCTGTGAAAGCAAAGGTGACAAGCATGAGAAACTTAACATAATAAAAGCATGATAAATCACAAGATACAAGCAAAATGTCCAGTTCAACAAAGCCCTCCAGCATATGCTAACCTTTAAACACATGCAGAAATTCACTGTGGCCAATTCCTCTTAAGCATTTATTGGATCCAGGATAAGTTGTAGAACACAGTAAGTAACAAAAAAGGGCAACAGACATGTCATATGTTTCAAGAATTATTTATACGTATTTACCAAAATTTTGTATACAAAACAAGGTTGTTTTGCCTTCATGGTGTTCACAGCTAGTTATTCTGTTGATACCAAGCTCATATTTGCTAATTTTAGTCAGAGTAAAATTCTTGTTGAATCTAAACATAGACAACTTATGCAGTCTGGCTTTACATATATTCAAAAATGCTGAGGAAAATGGGTAAAACAAATTTGCTGTACCACTGACTCTTGATTCAGAATTGTCGTGGAAAAATACAAAGGGCAAAAAGCAATAGTACTGTTTAAGGTTGGGTAGATCAAGACTGACTGATTAATCACCAATAAACATTTTAAATTTACAATTTGCTGTCATCTTGTCAGTATGGTTCATAGAAAAGTCTTTGCTGAAGGATATTCAGATACACTGTACAGAGTCATTTTCTGCAATTGATATTCCTTGAATTATGAAGAAGTATAGCTTTTGCTTTATATTAGTTTGCTTTATATAGTTTGGTTCATTTTTCAGTTTAATACTGGTTTCTTATATATCAAATATGTTTTGTTCCTTACTTCAACAGTTCCTTTAAAGTCTTCTCTTCATTTTAACTCTGGCTAGTTAAATGTTTCTAAGAATCTTTATAAGCAGATGAGGACTACATGAAAAAACAGCAAGGATGCCACATGAAAAGGAAAACTCTACTTCAGTTCCTTCAAACCAAATTCCATCAGCTTGTGTAAAAATCATGAACTCACCACTTTTTTATGAGAGTAAAGCTGACACTTGTGAACTCAAACACACTCCAGAAATTTTGTTTTACAAGATCTGATGAAAGATGAAACAGCAAGGTCTTAGTTTTGTTCAATAGGTGAAGAGGTAGGACCACACCAAAGTGTAAATGAGAATTGCAAGGTTGGTGCAAAGAGTTTCAGTTCAGTCTTGCAGAACTATTTATATGAGACTTCTTTCTCCTACAAGAAAACTGATGGAGGAGTTTTCTACAACTTGCTCAAACACTTCATGGAAAGGAGATTAGTTTGGCTTTAATTTAACCAACTAAATTGAGTGTTATTACTGGAAACAGCTCTAAGCTTTTCAATTCCCCTAATGAGGTCCAAACTTCTATGGATGCTATCACCTGAGACTACTGTAATATTTTATTTGGATTTAAATCTTTAACTTGGCAGCACTGCTGCGTCTCCGTGGACACCTCTCATTTTAGTTTTATATTCTCCCAGGTGGTTGATTACTTATCCCTGTAACAGGATTCCTTTTCATATCGAGGAAGCTCTGCCCTCCATTCCAGCACCGTACTGAAATTTCAGCAGACACAGGATGTTGCTTTTGTGTGTTTTGTTTTGCTATCAAGACCAAACAACCCATTATATTGGATTTATTTGACATATTTTTCAAGGCACCTTAATTTGCCGAGCTTCTTTGATTCTTAATGTCATTTGGAACTAATCTCTTCTGCTAACATGAAAGCAAACTAAGAGCCAAGATTTTTATGGGAGACAGGAAACGTATATTTAAAGGAGTGCTGTGTTATCTTTTACAGCAACAACAAAGGGAATATAGGCCCAATTATACCCCCAAGTGACACAGTTGATTTTTTAACTGGTTTCAAGTGTAAGTCTTGGGATATTTATATGGTATCAGCAAGAGAACTAAAACTTGCATAGAATCACAATCCATTGAACCAAAGCAGCATTACCATCTGCTAACCTGCCCAGAACCATAGCGGATACCTGATCGGTGGGAAATGTCATCAGAAGAAGCTATTTCACAGAAGAAATTTCCCTTTGTTTAACACTTCCCCTCTGTATTATGTTTAAAACATACACAAGAACGGCTATTTCTAGACATTGATACCATTCTGTGTGACAGACCCCACTGAAAAACTTCCCTAAAGCAATGTAGACAGTAATAGCATTATACTATTCAGAGAATGTTATTTCAATTTACAAATAAAATATGTTTCTTTAGCCTAATTGGTCTCTATGAGCTGTTGAGGTCCAGTTGATTTCTACAGTGCTGTTAAGATATTGATACAATAATCATTTCCTGAGATACATGATTTGTGAAATAGTAGATCTGAAAATGTTAGCTGAGAAAGCAAGGTTGAGTTCACTTAAGAAATATAGTTAACAGACAGCAAATTGCTTCTACAAGAGACATAAGTCAAAACAAAGAAACCAAGTCTGACAATGTTTATATTTTCTGCCTGATAAAAGGATGCAGAAATGACAGAAAAATCAAAAATAAGGGGCAATTTCCAGTAAGTTACAAATAATTTGCCTGTGTCAGGGTATCGTTTCGGTAGTTTAAAGTAATACAGTGGGCATCCTCAAACTACATAATAGAGGGAAGGGCTTCCCTTAAAAGACCATTTGTTCCTTGTTCCTCCATATGCAAGCAAGAATTTAGAAGTTCTTGTGTAGTGTTAGGGTAGTTTTTTCTGATTTCATTCTTCATGAAACAATTCTTGCAATTGTTTCATGAAGAACCTCCTTCTAAGGCTCACAACAAGCTAGGAAGAAAAGAGCATGATTAAATTCCAGCAATATATCGCTGTCTTGTCTTTTGCTAACTGTTTCCTTTCCTCTAAATAAATCCTTAAAACTTTATCTTAACAGAATAAGAGATTTCTTCCATTCTTAAAGATATGCGGTGGTTTAGGAGTTCTTAAGGAACGATGAATTTTTATTCAAGATGGACCAGCATACTCCAAGGAAACTGCCTTTTGCAGGAACTGGAACACAGGACTGTTACTAAGCTAGTCTGGAGACTCTGCCTGATAACAAAAGTACAGAGGTGCCTTCAGGTACCGTCAGGATGTCTCCTTTGTGAAGCAAAACATTGTACCTGAAACCAATTTATGCTGAGAATATGCACTCTTTTGTGCTCAGCCAGCCCAGTTTTCCTTCTGCAGAACTGCATGTCTGATTCTCTCAGTGGAGTCATCAGGTCAGATTCATCCAGATTACAAATATATACATATATATGTTTATATATACATGAGCTGGGTTACCCCACCCACTGGCAGCAGATTTTAAAAGACAGAACATGTATTATGCTTAAGAAAGCCTATTCAGAGAGCAGCACGCACGCAGTGGCTGACATAGATGCAGACATCAGGGAGTGATGAGTCCAGCCTGCCTCTCCCATCTCTGGCCACAGATCCATGGACAGAGGGCAGTGTGCTCATTCACCCTGTGTGGGGTGCCCTCCTTGGTAGACCTGTAATGCATAAGTATGCTGGGTGGAGACATTCATCCAGAAAAACAATGGAGATTATACAGCCTATGTGCTAGAAAGGCCTGCAACACACTTTCCCATGAGTAGCAAAGGTCATATTCTGACTCTAAAATGCTTTTCCTTGCCTGTTCCTTCTCAGTGTAATTTTAAATCCTAACTCCAGAGCACAAGGCTGCAAGAGCCATTCAGAGAAAAGATCCCAGACTTTATTTTATTTTTAAAAAACATGGAACAAATAACTCATTTTCCCCAAGCTTTCTTGGAAATGGCTAAACCTTCTTAGCCAAAAATTTCCAAAAAGTTTGGTCTGAGGCACAGGCAGGATATAAAATACTACCCTGAAAAAGTGTTACGGTTCAGAAAATCATAAGGGACTGAAAAATGAGGGTTTAAACTGGCATTGTTAAAAACATGGGTGATTCAACTAGTCTCAATAATAAATAATTTGCATAATATGTAGAATATATTTTAAGTCACAAGGACAAGTTAACTATCAGCTCATTAAAGCAAACTGAGGTCCAAGTGTTTTGGGAACTTTCTACTGATACTCAGCAGTTCATCTGTTCTGTGGATATAAAACAATAAGGTAAGTTTTGCCTGATTTAAGGTCTTTGACACCCTTTTGCTTTCCACTAACTGTTTCAGAATACATTTTATCAGCCTCAGCCTGAGAGGTAGCTAGGTTTTTCAGTGTTTCCAGCCTGCAGACAATATTGAAGCCAAAGTCGTATGAAAAACATTCACAGTAAGCAGTTGCATTAACAACTGTGAAGTTTTCCTGATGCTGAGCATCAGACTCGATGATCCCTGTGGGTCCCTTCCAATTCAGCATATTCTGTGATTCAGTGAGAGAAATACTTAGGGAAAAATAAGTCAAAGCATAGATACACATTTACATACATGCATGTATGTAAGAGAGAGGGAGATTTCTGTGTTCATGTGAAATGCATACTTGCTGCATTATTCAAGGAAGATTCCAGCTGCTGGAGCTGCAAATGCTCTAGGAAGAACTGGCAAAACAAGGATTACTGCCTTGTCACAGTTTGTACCTAAACCATGTTAAACTGAATATCCATGCAAATGTTAGTGAAAACTGTTACAGGGTAAAAAGCTTGCCAACTCAATATGCTTTGTATTGACAAAGTACTTAAAATACATATAGTATATTATATACGAAGGCTCAAAACATGATACACATTATAATGGAAACATTGTAATGATAACATTTGCATCAGTTTCATTGTACTTTTGCAGATTATTTTGCATAAATAGATTTTTCTCTATGGAAATTTCTACAAGCCTTTCAGATTTCAATTCCACATAAGAGAATTTTGTAATCAAATCTTTACAATTTAAATTTACCATGTATTTGTAGAGAGACTGTGGGACTGTATACTCAAAGGAATCTGGATAATATACGACCAGAAAAGCTTTTAATAAATAAAATCTCTGCACTTATGGGAAAAATCTAGTATTTAAGTGCAGTAATTCTGTATTTTGTTTAAATTCCTAAATATTCTGGTCCAAAGTATTTTCTGCCATCTAGCGGGGAAAGCACCTCACAGGCTGCCTTCAGGCACACTGCTTCCCTGATGCTCAGAAGCTGCAGATAAATACTTCCATTGACTGGAAAAGCAAGTATTTTGTTTTAGCAAAAAAACCCTAACCAACTAAAAACAGGCTCACTTCTGAAATCTTCTTCGATATAAATACTTAACCAGAAAAATTGTCATTAATATTGGATTCTATAAATGAAAAATTTAATTTTTTGTGTTTATTACCATAAATTTGTCTCTTGAAGTACTTCAGGGTATAATTAAAGTTAAGGATATCAGGTACGTACCAAGGACCAAAGTGCCATAATATCAGGCAATCTGAAGGAGGTATTCAGAATAATGACTTTAGTTTCAACTAAAAACCTGAAATGGTTTGCTGTCAAAACGCACAGGATTAAAAGTCAGTGTGCCTATATACTGGTTAAAACCTCTCCCAAATAACAGCCCAGTGCTTTGAAAAATCCTCTCAGTTTCTTTTAGATTATTACATCCAGTATGTTCAACTTAAAAAACACATATTTACTCCAGTATACAGAGATGATAATTTTACATGTAGCCCAAACAAAACCAGATGACATCATAACTGTAGCATATCTAATCATTAGTTTTCTTCTTAGCTGGTCTTCATAGAATCAATTATGTTGGTAAAGACTTCCAAGATCATCGAGTCCAACCTATGACCAAACACCACCAAGTCAACTAGACCGTGGTACTAAGTGCCAGTCCAGTCTTTCCTTTAACACTTCCAGGGATGGTGACTCCACAACCTCCCTGGGCAGTCCATTCCAATGTCTAATCATCCGGTCTGTGAAGAAATTCTTCCTAATGTCCAACCTAAACCTCCCTTGGTGCAGCTTGAGACCATGTCCTATTGTCCTGTCACTACTGCCTGGGAGAAAAGGCCAACCTCTGCCTGGCTACAACCTCCTTTTAGGTAGTTGTGGATCCCTTCAAATGGATTTAATACCTCAGATAAACAAATCAGAACTGTCAGTCCTAAGATAAAATATTATTCTTGTATCTACAGACACAGTCACAATACTGATCTTGAAGTGTACCCTGGAAAGCTGTGCTGGGAATTTTTGTTGGAGAAAAGTGACAAGAATTCAATAGAGCTCCTGCAACATTCCTCTGCATTCCCACAGTCAAGCAATAAAGGAAATTACAGTTTAAGTCCACAAAGACTGTGCACCGAGAAGGGCCAGTGCGAAATTCAGGAGCCCTGAATTCAGTAGAGAAGAGGTTGTTCTGATTCACATCCAAATATGAAGACTCACAGTTCAGACCTATTTAACCTGGACTTTTTATCCTCATTGTGCCACTGACTAGATAGGTGTTATTTCTCTAAAATCCCTCACTGACACCAGAACTGGGCTAAATCTGGCCACAAGACCTCACCTGCAAGATGAAGGTATAAGAGACCCTGGCGTCACAGCAACAACCATTATGAAAGGGTTTGTGTGGTGGGTTGGCCTCAACTTTCTGATAAGCTCACACACACCCACATGCTTATTCCCCCAGTTGAGTGGAATGAGAGAGGAAGCAGGACAAACAGAGAGATCAACTACTAGGCTATATCTTGGGCAAAAGAGATTCAACCTGGGACACTTAATTTAATGTCAGTTAAAATAAACATTTAATAACTGATCCAGATACTGGAAAAAAATGTAAACATCAAAGAAGGAAAAAAACCACCATCCTTGATCCTCTCTCTGGCTCAGCTCCCCTTCACAGGCATCTCTCCTCCCCTCAGCTGTTCTCCATGTCACTCCTTCCCTGCAGTCCTTCATCCTCCTTCCTTGTCCTTGCCACAGGTCCATTCAGTCCCTTAGTGCAGGTGATGGGTGGTACAGGGGATGCGGTTTAGGGCAAAGCAGTTCCTCTCTGCTAATCCCTCTTTCATTTTTCCTGTGCTCTGTCATGTCCCCTCCATGGGCTGCAATCCCTCTGGGGTGTGCCTCTTCTGCCACAGTGTAACTCCTACTCCTCTGTTGTCTTTTCCTCGGCTCCCTTCTCCTCCTCTCTCCCCCCTCCCTCCCTCGCTCCCTGTGTGCCCCTTTTAAAATAGATTTCCCCAAAGTACCCCCACCTCAGCTGTGGGTTCTGCCGTGCCCTGTGGTAGGTACAGGTTGGGGTCCAGAGGAGCTGACTAATATTAATCTAGGTTTTTCTTAGTTATCTTCTATAATATTGAAAGTAGCAGTAAAGGAAATCATATATCCTACATGGGAAGGTTATTTATTACAGTAAAGATTAAATTAACCCCAGTGTAAGGCTAACCAGGCACGTGTATGTTGCATTATTTGTTTTCCTTCCTGGGGGTCCCTAGTAACTAAAAGCATCAGGGAAATACTTGTTTACTGTCCCTGTCTGGCTCAAACCCACATTTTTTAAGGGGACACAATGGTCTAAGCATTTATTCTAAATCTTGCAAACAAATATAAAAACAACAGCAAATTAATTATATTGGTTGAACTAATTTCTACTAGGTGATAAAATATTTCTGCCTTGGGTATGACAGCAGTATTCAGATCTCTGCTCTGTGGCCATCTTGTCAACTCTCTAATCCTGAAACAAGGACAAGAAAAACACCTGAAAATCCCTGAAAATAATAGACAGAACTAGTTTATTCCATGATCTGGAAGTTTTTTCAATTTATGCAATATGTTTCTAAATGAATGTGTCGCTTTGATTTTCTATTCCCCTGAGAGCATTGTTAAATGTAAGTGTCGCAATCATGTCTGATATATTGCAAAGCTTCATAAGATAAGAGTTTTAAAACATATTAAAATTGACTAAGAAGAAAAAAACGGTGGAAACAGAAATCAAGACTTCAAGGCTTCCAGCCTTAGCTTCTGTCCCAGATGAAAAGGCAGTCAAGTAAGAAAACAAAATGCATAAGTTTATGCCTTGATTAACTTGTTATGATTCCATAGATATATTGGAAAAACACAGAATGCTGTCTTATTTAAAATTATAATGTGATCATAGAATTAGAGGTAGTGTTGCAAATCATCCTGATGAAGCAGAAATAAAAGTCTATACTTGATCTTAAACCTGACATTTTTTCTTGATTCTTTTGCCTAATCAAACACCTTGAATTTTTCTTACTAATCATGGCTAGGCTTTGCAATTGAAGATGTGGGAAGGGTTCTACCCACGCTTGCCACAAGCGCACTGATGGCTAAAAAGGCCAATGCGAGATAGACAAGTCCAGCTGCAAAAGGCACAGCAGAAAGACTCCCTGGGTGAGATCGACAAGACACGATTCTTTCTGCGTCGTCTTTTCTCTTACTTATAATTAAAAAGCTCTAATTTGTACTGAGTTTTCCTCCTTATTTTTCCTGACTCACCAGCAATCAAGTGCAAAGCATAGTTTAATAGGGATAAGACAAAGATGTCCCAGTGAGATGGGGATCTCGGGAGTCTTTACACCAGGAGGTGCAAACATTCACTGTCTTCCCACATTTGTGCAACCATATCTTTATATTCTCATACACAGCAGGGACTAGTTTCCCTTGAAGTATTAATTATCCCAAAAGTGAATGTAGAAAAATCAAAGCAACTCCAGATTTCTGCAGCATGTGTCAAAGCATTTCTCTTTGTTGAAAATTACTATATTTTTAAGGGTCAGTTTTATACTGTGAGTTCCCACCTGACTGCAGAAAGCAGCTTCAGGATAAACAATGGGAAGAATTTTAAAATGCAATCCGCTAGAAGTTTACTTAAGACAATTATTTTTTCTGAAGAGAGAGTAATAGCTATTTTGTAGCTTTTTCTTTGTGCAGTGCTTACTGTAGATTACACATAAGAAATAGTAATAACCACTATAAGCAATAGCATAAACTGACTTTTAAGCTCCACAAGACTCATACTGAAGGAGAGCTGGTCATAACCGTATTTTTAATTACATTCACTTTTTAATTACCATTTAATCAAACAAATGTCTTTTATAGTAGTGCCTACATCCTCTTAAGCAATCAGGGTAATTTTTTTTATATACAATCTTACCAAAAAGGTCACAACAAAAGTAAGCCATTAAGTTACCACAGATAAGTCTGGAAGTAATTACGTAAAGCCAAACAAATCCTGACAGATGAATTAAACAAATCAAAGTTCATTGTTAGAAGAACTACAGCCTGACCCAGTAACCTTGTGTGTTTGTTCCTCAGATTCCACGAGAAGAGAAAAAGAGGTCCTCAGAAATCCAAGATAAGAAAGATTAGTATTAAACATGTTTATTAGCCTGGCAGTCTTTCATGACCAAGGAGACCCGGACCCCATTGTACTAGATATTAGAGAGGCACAGAGCAGCAAGTATAGTGCCATTGTTAGAAAGTCACTCAACTAGTTTACCTTAAATTTATCCAAACTAGAAATTGACTGTTAAAAGTGACAACTTTTAAAACATCATTAGAATAATCAAAAAAATTCGTTACTTGGGAATTCAGAAGCAATTCCAAAATTATTCTTGTGGGTCCCTTCTAACTCAAAATACTCTGTGATTTTGTGATTGCTCCATTTCTTGTTAGACTGGATATAACTGGGGGTTGGGTGTAGACTGGATTTGAGAGGTGTGGGGTTTTTGCTTGCTTTTAGAATTTTATTTACACTTCAGAAAATGTATGTATTTAAGAAGCTCATCTTTCCTTTATTTTTTTTTTTTCAGATCACTTGTATTTGTAGCAGGAAAATCGTTTATGATGCCTACCATGTGACAAATGGGATATCTGAGGAGCCAGTTTTCCTAGCTTTCATAATACCATGATCACCCTTGATCAGTGCTTATGGAAGACCAGAAGACATACACTAAAGGACTAATACAAACTCAGAGTTGCTTATTACGAGACCAAATGAAAGCCACTATTCAAAATCTGCTGTTTAATCAAACTAGAAATTAGGAATCAAACCTTTACCTAATTTAAATCAGTGAAATATCCCCTAAAATCTGTCTGGGATGAAGGTCTTGTTTTTGCATTTTTAAACTTCCCTTTGCACAAGGTACAAGCAGTAAGAATGCTGCACCTCGGTGCAGTGCTTGTCTTACTAATATAAGCACAATTTTTTTTTGTAGGATTATATTCGATTTTATGTCTTAGCTTAGAGATTAAACAACATAGATATTCCAGTCACATAAGTAACCGATAGCACCAACATGCAAGTAGTCTCTGTAACAATTGAAATGTATTATTTCCATTGTGTGAACTCACAAATGTTCAGAAAACCTTTATGAAACAATTGCATTGAAGAGTACTATAGGGTTTAGTTTATTGAGTTCAATAAATTGATTCCAGGAAGTAAGTATCAAATGATGGAAGACTTTCTGTCCAAGCACATTAGATTTTAAATACTAAAACTGACATATTCAAAATTTTGCACACCAGATGGCAATGTATTCCTAAAAATGGCTGAATGAACTGTTTCATGGGGATCATTGGACCTTTGCTACTTATTGCTGAGTACTTAACTTGTCACTGGAAATAAGACTAATCCAGAAGACATTGATCCAACTGCTCCAATGAGCAGATTCCACTTGACTTTCCAGCTGATACTCTCAGCAAAGACCTTTCTGAAGGTTGGGATTTCCACTTGCTATTTTAAAGGACAATTTTTACTATTATATACTCCAATTGCTTAAGTTGAGATTTCAGGTTTATATGTTGTATTTTAGGCACATTTTTATTTGAGGATTTCTAAAGCAGTCTAATGAAAAAGGATTCTCAGAACAAAAAGTTGCAGTCAAAGAGCATTAGTGTTCAGCTGCAAGTCAGCAAGTCTACAGGGGTTCATCTGATAACATTCAGCCTTGTACTAAACCTTGTCATTTCTAAAAAGTTGTCAAAGAAAGGTACCTAGCAATATTCAATAGAAGAAGGGGTCAAGGCATATGTGAAACTATAAGAATTTCCTTCTATGTAAAAAAAAATTAAAATCTTGAATGTATTTCTTAGATTTTTCTTCTCAGCAGTAACAGTTACCAGCTAAAGCATACTGGCACAAGATTTGTGTGGTGACTGTGTGTTTTACAATCATGTATAGAGAGGTTTAACCCTAAAAATCAAATTAAGTATTTAACAGACTACCATAACAATTAAAATTGTTTGTTACAGAAATTCCTTTCTTCATCTCCATGCATTGAATTGTCTTTACCATTGTTCTTCCTGTGGCGAAGAAAACCGAAGTGAGTCTTCAAACATAGGGATGAGAACTACATCATTCCCCTCGAAAAGAAATCCAAACAGATGTTTGTTCCAGCAACTGAAGTTTCACCATCTCCAGACACCAACATTTCCTTTACAGTTCATGTGATCTTTGTCTTTCAGTAGAAGGGACTTAATCTGTCATCAGATACTGAGTGCAGATCCAAGCTTTTTTTCCATAGTCTTGATCAAATCTCAGTTTTCCACAGTCATGGCTAGGAAACTGCCTGATGGTCTCTTCCAAGGGCCTCATATTAGTCAGGCAGCTGAAAGCCAGTTTTAATTCTGCTTATCATAGGATTTTCACTGTTTCCCTGAAATTACAAGTTCCTGTCTTTCACCTTTTAGCAGTTCCACCCAGCAAGACCATAGCCCCGTTTGCCACAGATGTGTATTCTGTCCCATATCAGAGTCCCATTCCAGGAGAAAACAAATCCTGCTTTTTCCTTAGGGGGTCACTGCTCATCTTGTGTCTCAAGTGTTATCCTGAATCATAGCACATTCCATGCTTTCACTGAAGAACTGCAGGTCTCATTTGCTTCCTAATTTATACCATAGGTATGGGCTTTACTTCTGCTTGCTGAGGGATGCATTGTTTTCTCATTATTTCAGGTCCACCTAAACATACACCTTTTCTAAAAAGAAATGTCAGGGGTTGAAAATTGTTAACTCTCTATTTTAGTTATTGTGTAATATATGTATTATGTTTTATTCCTTATGTATGTAAACCTGTGTTCCCATTGGTCATCTCACTTGTCCATCCCCGGTTCCTGGGTTCCCATGGTCACTGTGCCATCTGCTTTCATTGGCTAGCCAAGTGGCCAAGCCCCTCCCTCCCTGCAGCCTTATAAACTGTGGGAATTTTGAATAAACCCTTTCTTCGCTGCTGGATTCCTGCGTGCTCTCTGTCTCGGAACCGGAGCCTCCACCGCCCGTCTCGGCCCCCTGAGAGACAGGCGGCAGGTGGGGAGGGAGACCCTCACCCCCACAAAGAAAGCCTTTGTGGGGCACTACATCCAAAAATTCTCCATCTGCTTATGAATGCAATGGAAAATTGTAGGCCATGTTTATTTGTCTTAACTTTTGAAATCAAAATCATGGTTGTATGCATGAAGTTAGGAGCACAGCATCTCTCTGGGCTCTGTGGAACAGAAATAGAAAAGGTTGTCTAAGGCTCTTAAAGATTTTAGGTAATATGAATTTCCTTCTGAAACAGTTTTACTACTAATCAGTATCTGTCTTACATCCAGGAGTGTAAACTTATCTCTTTTCCAAAGTCCCTGAGAAATATATCTAACCTGAAAGTATATAGTCATGGCTATAGAGAAAAAAAAATCAGGTAGCTAAATCCATTGCAGAGAGTTTTGAACTTTTCACCCACTTGGAAAATCATACAATGAACAAACATCCACCCAGCAAAAAAAGAAAATTAAAATCTCACCAGCAACTGAAGTGCTCAGCTATTTGGAGTTGTTTTGAAAGTGTCTAAATACATGAAATACAAGCTATATGTGTCTATTGGGTCTGGCTGAGATGGATATCATTTCCCCATAGCAGCTCTCACAGTGCTGTGCTTTGCACTGGTAGCTAGAAGGGTGTTGATAACACACTGGTGTTTTGGTTACCACTGAGCACAGCACCAACACTGTAACATTCCTTCCTCAATCGAGGGCAAGATCCTGGGAGGGGACATAAGTAGGCCTGCTGACCCAAACTGACCAAAGCTCAGATATAAAAGCTAAGCAAAGAGCAGGAAGGCAGGTATTCATTGTCTCCAGTGGCTGCCTGCTAAGGAACCATTACATGTGCTGGAGCCCTGCTTCTTGGGAGCAGCTGGCCATAGCTGCTGATGGAAAGTAGAGAATAAACTTTGTTATTTTTTGCTTCACTTTTGCATGTGCAAGTTTTTGCTTTGCTTTTGCTTTAATAAATTGCCTTATCCCAATCCATGAGTTGTTTTCCACCTTACTCTCTCCCCTGTCTGGCTGGGAATGGGAGTGATAGAGCAGCTGGGTGGGCACCTGGCGTCCAGACAAGGTCAACCCACCACCCAATGTTATGGTTTTGATACAGTGGCTGATGTCTCCCCACATCAGTACACGCCAAGATGTGTACAACACCAATTTTGAGTATGTCCCCATTTTTTTCTGGGGTTTTGTCTTCCAGGTTGCCCACACTGTTTAGCAGCTGTCTTGCTCCTGACATGCTTTCACGTACTGACCAACCAACCAATACCCCTTGATCCTCAGGAGCTTTGTGGCAGTATACAGGTCAGTCTAGGGATGCTGCAACAGATTGCATGGGTGGGATCTCAGCAGTTCTTTCTGCATGAAATAGTTCTAGGTCATGTGAAACTACGACAAATAAAGTAAGAGTAGAAACAATTCTGCTAAGAATTAAAAGGTACCTTTCAAAACGTATCAGGTACCCTTCATATATAATTATTTTGAGACTAATCTAAATCAGGATTGATTACATCTTTAAACTCACCTTCCTTTCAGAAGTAGTCCATTCCAGGAGTAAGATACCAGGAACTATTGCTAATGTCATGATGTACCTCTCTCAAGTCATGACACATTTGTAGAAGGAGCAGCTTAGGAAAAAAAACCAAAAACACATCCTTTTAAAATTAAAAGCTGTGCACAAAGACATCCACTATTTAAAATCAAAACAAATCCCCCCAAGCCCCCAAGCAAAAACTTACATTTTCAAAACCACCTTCATTTTCCTCCATTTTTTTGCATATATTAACCAACATGGTATTTTTTTCTTACTATTTCTCTCTCAAAATACCACTGTTATTAAAAAATTGGGCTCTGAAACTGAGTTGCATGGGATGCCATCTCAGTTTTGCAAATGCAAGTGCTCATTCCTCCTTCTTACTTTGGACAATAAACAAATAACTGGGTTTCACTGATATGAAGAAATATATATTACAATTATTGGCATAAAAATGCATTTATGAAATAAATTTTATGTGCCTGGACAGTTGAAACTAAATATTGGTTTCAGTTAATGTATACATATGTTGTCCATATGGCTAAAGGTTTTAAGCCTGTCCTGAACACTCACAAATATTTTCCAATAAATCCTATCTGTTCTTCCTAATACAGGGAATTTCTTTTATTTTTTTTTTATTTTTTTATTTTTATTTAAAAGCTAGCTATTTTGAAAGTGTCAATTATACATATTTGAGGACTATACTGTACCCCACTTTGAGCTGTAGTTCATCTATCCTGAATCCTCTAACCACTGTGTTTTAAAGAAGATTTCTAAGCACAGTACTAGAGCCCCTGGCACAAGCCAGGCTGTAAACAACTGTCTCATTGCCGGATATTTTACCAACATGAAAATTCCTAATCTCTTTTGAAGCAGAAGCAGAAAACTTTTCACTGGAAATGATTTTGCATGTGAAATGCAAGTTAAATGGTACTCACTGAAGTTATTGCACTCTGACCTCCTAAGTTTGCATGAATCATGGCAATAGGTTCAAAGGCTTGAAAAACCTCTAGAAGGAAGCAAAGTCCGCATTAACTGAATGCTGTAAATTCCCTCTTTTCAATTTCTGTACTATTCTGAGTTCCCTTAGCACCTGCAAAAGAGTTCACAGCACTGCCCTGAAGTGAAAGCTGCAGGGAGGAAATTCACTTTGCCAAACATCACACTAAGAGAAAGAAACAGGCACCTCCAAAGAGCATTTCAGAATAGGAGCAATGGATAACCTTTTATAGTAGTGTATCTCTTTGGCATAGGAGTCAAATTTAAACACTTCTCTTTGAAGACCTTCCTTTCTTTTAACATTATATATGGGAAGACAGACTACTCTCTATCTTAGGGAGTTGCCTACAATTTGACAACACAGAATGAGCAATATGTCTCCTCCTCAAAACATATTCCAGTAATATAGACTATTTTGCACTTTCATGGCTTTAGCTGAAGATACTTTCACTGGTTAGTGGTGATATTTATGAGTCTTTGTCAGTGGAGTGTGAAGTGATATCGCATTTTCCTTTACGAATAGAGTGTTTCCTCAAGCACATTTTTTTTCTATTGAGAGGTAAGTAGGTATTTAATTGAACGAAAAATGAAAGAGGGGAGCACATTATAGTGCAATCAAGTATGTCCCTGCAACAAGTTAATTCTAGTCTTCAAAACCCATGTGAAAAGAGTGACTATCATCTACAGTAATATTAGTTCTTGAATATTCCTCTTAAAAAATGTGGAAGGATTGCTCTGCAAATGCAAGTCCAAACACTAAACATCTTGATATGATCCAAAATTAACTCACAGTGATACAGAAAAGCAAACACTGAAGACCTATTTTTATCCTAATCGTTTGGGACATTGCTGACATGAATAAGAGGATCCAGCTGCACAAAGTTTTTCCTACCTTTCAGGCACTGGTTTCTTTAGTAATATTGGGTTAGAGTTCCCTGTATCCTTATTTTGCTGGATAAGTAAAAAGCCTAAATTCTAAGCAATCAGCAATTTCATTTAAATCATCTTATCTGGGAAAATATTTATTACCAAATAAAATATCGCTAGTAATAAAAGTATTGATCCTGCTGCTCAGGGGGATGGTTTCACAATGACATCCCTCAATGCAGCTGCTAGTTGAGAGCTCTTGGCCGGAAAAAAGTGACCCTGACACAGTAAATACATCATGTGGGCTAGACAGCTACAACAATCTGTGTTGCAAACACAAGTGTTTAGTGCATAATATATTAACTGTACATTGTTGAACACATAGCAATGGAAACTTGCTTCTAACCATGTATGGTAAATTGGAGTTTATATTTCAGTTCATTTGCAAAGTATGGGAAGAGGAAGAGCCTACAATAAACACTTGTCCACTTTGTTAAACATCATCAACGAATGATTCAGCAGTGCAACTCCTATTCTGATGTTCTCATGTACAGTCTCATGACAGAACAAATTCAAATAAACCAGGGGCCACTACACACTTCTCTTGTCTCCTGTCACTCCTCTCACTGATGCCCACATACAACCACATTGGCCTACTGCTGGGAACACCTATTGTCCAGGGTGTGATTGCTTCCAAGTGCAGTAAAGTAAACAGTGTTATCACTCAGCAGAGAATACACTTTGCCCGTAACAAGTATTTAAGAATCAACAAGAGGAAGTACTTTTTCACACAACACATAATTATATTTTGGAACTCATTGCCACAGGATGTTGTTAAGGCCAAAAGCATAAATGGAGTTAAAAAAGAGATTAGACAAATTCATAGAGAAAAGGTCCACCAGTGGCTATTAAAATATGATGGTCCAGATGCTGTCTCTAGCTCAGGAAATCCCTAAGCCATTGATTGCCAAAAGCTGAGGAGAGAGTCAACAGCAAGACAAGGCTCAGTGCTGGCTTTATTCTTGTATGGATACTTAGTAAAAAAAAAAAATAAATAAAATAAGACATATAGTATACTCTCAATCGCACCCTACCCACAAACTTTTGATCTCAAGATAACCAAAACTTAAACAAATTTAACAAAGAGCTCATGAAGTTGGCGGAAATAGGCAGATCAACAAAAGAGAGATTTTTTTAATGCCTCCAAGCCTCAGCATCAGTTCAGCTTTTATTAAATATCTACCCAAGACAAATATGTAGGAGGGTTCAACTGCATTGAAACTGTTTGCAGAGCTATGTGCTACTATAATTTATAAATACTGCATAACTTATTACAGTGATTGCAACTGAATGAAAGCTATAGTGAAGTATAATTAATACTTAACATTCAACACAGGAGAAACCCTAAGAAAAACTACCCTTGAAACAATAAGAAATAAAATTGTTTACATTTGATAGTAAAAATTAACATTTTGCATTGCCATTCGTTTGCAGTCACATACCATAAAGTCACATCTGCACCAAATGTTCTACTCCCTCTCTTTGAACTCCTTTGAAAGGTTTCCTTGGTCTTTTTAAAGGAGTGTAAAAATGGCTTCAGATAACTAATTCATGATCTGTTTCATTTCTTGTCAAGATTTCCTTCCACATTATTAAGAGAGCCTCAATATTTAGCTAAACAAAATAATCACGTTGGAAAAAAATTAATGATTCATTTGAAAAAAAACATGCTTCTTGGCAAGAAGGAAAGGAAATTAATAGGACACAAAGGCAATAACTGAAGTACTTCCTTATAGAAACAAGCCTGCATGAATGTCAACACTAATTCCTTATAGTCAGCACACATAATATGAATTGTATTAACTCTTTGTGTGTTGTACAGTATCTATGGTAGAACATTACACATCAGAACATTTGAAACAGTCAATGCTGGTTCATGACTTAACCTTTTATCCAGCAAAACATCATCTTGGCATTCCTGAGAGAGCTAGAGAGTCTATAAAAGACAGAAATAAAAATCTGTCTTGTTAGAAGTTATTGCCCTTTGGGGAAACCCTAAACCTGAACACAAAGAGTCAGTATAGGAAGACTACAATGCTTGGCTGGGAAACAAGCATGTCTATAGGATTGCTTTCTTGGATTGACTCTGCCTCCAGTATATTTATTTCTGAATCTCAAAACTTCTAGCCAATAATGGTCCAAACCCACAATTTCATCTTTTAATATTACATCAGAAGTGTTTTATATACTGCCCAATTTACTTTATAAATAGAAATAAATCAACAAGAGCACCCTGAAGACCAACTTATTACAAATGGCTCAATTCTAAAACTTTTGCTTGTAGTCTCACTGAGTTCAATAAGGCAGTTGAGTATGTTTAAGTGTGAAGGCTCAGAACACCCATGAGAAAATGAAAAGTAGATAATTGTTTCTAACATATCATTTACATGTTTTGAGCTATTCCCAGTTGTCAATAGGAAAGTCACTAATTCATGCCTTCAGACTCAGAGAGGTAAGGAGTCTGGATAATAACATGACATTCACGGAATACAGAGCACTAAGACTTGTTTGAGATAGCAAATATTTAAATTATTTTTACAAAGTAATGAATATTACATCTGGAATTTGTCAACAGAAAGGAAACTCTTTTAGTAGAAATGTAATACTGAAACAATTTTAGGAAAATAACTGCTCCAGTGCCTAGAGGGCTCAGTGTATCACTGCCCATGCATGAGGCAGAGGGCTGCAGACAGCCACAGTCTCGTGCCAGTACGAGCTCCCTTGCCCTTCTACGCTGCAAAGCTTCCATCCCCAGCTGGTTAGAAGGAAGTATTTGATTAAACCTCAAGTCCATTCACTCCTTAATGTTCAGCATGGCAGTACTTAGGGGAAACCACACGTCACTGAGATAGGTATCTGCTAAGATACTTCCATATCCTTTTACATTGATTTCAAAAGAATCTCCAGCTAAAGTAAAGGCACATTAATTTCCACTTCTCAAGCAATCATATAATTGCCTGATGTAAGCCCATTGGAGTCTACTGGAGCCTTTCCAACTGCTTTAATATGTCTGGGGATGAAATAAATCAGCTGAACTGACTAGGTAGTAACACTGGGGCAGATTGCCTAGCACTCCAAATGAGCTTCCCATGAGTTCCCACAGCTCTTCCCCCAAACAGTTCTCTGATTAGGAAACAGTAACAGCTATACTATGCTGACTTTGGATAAGGCAATAAGGCTGTGACTACTGTGTGTACGCTGTGAATTGAAGGCTTCCTTACGAGAAGTGTTTGAACGATTGATGCTAAATTATTTTGCAGGAGCTTAGGTTAATAGTATAGATGAAGACATAGGAATAAAACATCTAAGGCAGAATGTATGCTTCATTTACATGATTCTGTTTCTCAAATAAGATATCTTTCTAAAATAAAGGAAAACATTTTCATTCTTTTTCAGTAATACAAATGATTCAATTTACTTTTCCTCACACAGGCATTAAGTGCCATTTGGGATATGCAGAAATCATTGTGTGGTCTTGGAAGTAGAGAAAGGTTCTTCCTTTTGGAATAAATAATGCATTTAAGATAATCTAATTCTGAATTACAAAGAACAAATATCAGAATAAAGTTTAAGTAATTAGCACTATCATAATTAGGTAATCTCATCATAAATGGCATTAATTTAATAGAGACATCCCTGAGACACATACTGGAGAAAAACTGAAGTACCGCCATCTCTACTTTCCAGCATATTAATGCTAAATCTGAAAGAGAATTTCAGCAGAGGTGATTTCTCTCATATCTGGACCATATTTGGGCATACCTGGCCAAATACTAAATTTTACCCACGTAGTCTCTGTATTCACATAAAGCAGCAGATCAGGTAACACCTTCAACACTTACAATATGTTTTCATTGCACCCCCAAGAAATCTTCAGCTAATTACTGAGGACTCAGTTGAGGCAAAGTTATCTAATGTACAGGTCGGGTGAATTAATCTTCACTAATAAGGAAAAAAGGTAAATTATAGAATTTTTCAGCCTGATGGACCTCTATACGAATATTCAAGCCTCCATGTACCATCTGCATCTGTAAATCTCTTTCAAAATTTTTCCAAATAAGATTAAATGCCATTGAGTTTTAAGCTTATTACCCTTTTGTAAGGAAATGGTTATTTTAAAATATTGTAATAGTTCATTTCAACTGTGCTTTCATTCCTTTTTTTTTGTTTGTTTTGCATCCCAGAGACTGACTTTAAATAAATATTATAGAATATTGATTGAAGCATTTATTAATTACAATCCCAAAGCCTTGAAATCCAATTAGACATTAAGCTATTAGAGAGAATCTAAAGGAGGGCAACGAGGATGGTGAAGGGCCTTGAGGTGTAGCAGTCCAAACCAAGCTGTCAGCAGAAAGAAGCTTGCAGGATTTGAGTGGCAAACCTTGGAAAACAGAGGCTGACAAACATCCCGTGATCTAAGAAGTTGGACCCCTGTGACAAGATCTATCAATGTACAACCTTATGGATTAAGATGGCTCCAGCAGAATCAAGAAAGGACTTCTTGTGACGATGTTATTAAACTATGTCTAAAACCCCTTAATTCCTTTGATCCTGCTTGAAGAAAAATTAACCTATTTGGAAACTGTAGTAAAAACTTGTGTAACTTCCTAATTATCATAACCCGTCCTCCCATATCCAGCCCCCGAGGCCCTTAAAAATGTGTTTTCTGACCAATAAAGCATTCCAGTTTACCCCGTACTGGGATCGTGTTAGTTTGTTTTCTAGACCGCCACTTTGAGGGGAACCCATATGAGGAGTGGCTGAGGTCACTTGGTCTGTTCAGCCTGGGGGACGCTGAGGGGAGACATCACTGTGGTCTTCAACATCGTCACAAGGGGCAGTGGAGGGGCCAGTACCAATCTCTCCACCCATATGACCAGTGACAGAATGCAAGGAAATGGCAGGAAGCTGTGTCAGGGGAGGTTTAGGTTACATATCAAGAAAAGGTTCTTCACTCAGGCGATGGTTGGGTGCTGGAACAGGCTCCCCAGGGAAGTGGTCACAGCAACAAACCTGTCTAAGGTCAAGGAGCATTTAGACAATGCTCTCAGGCACATGGTGTGACTTTTGGGGTGTCCTATGCATGGTCAGGAGTTGGACTCAATGATCCTGATGGTTCCCTTCCAATTCCACATATTCTATGATTCTATGATAAGATATTTTCAAAGAAACACACCTGTCATCCTCTCAGTTTAAACTGAAGCAGCTGTTAGTATCACAGGCTGTAATCATTCTCACAAAAGTCACTGATAAACATTAATTTTACAAATTACTATGGCATCTAGATTTGAGAAACCTTTTTTTTCAGGCACCTTATAAAGCAAACTGAGATATAAAGTTTGCATTAAAAAGGATTCTCCCCATTATCTTCAATCTGTTTCTGAATTAAACTATGTGAAGTCAAAGAGACCCAATCTTGCAAACTGACTTAAACTGGCAGACAAGAATTAACTGTACCTATGTACATACTACCTTCATGATCCTGTATGTGTCCTTTGGACTGCCTGATGTCTTCTCTCTACACTAGCAGCACCCTCTAGTGTATACTGGCCCCGGCTCCACAGGTCCTTGTGCCTGTTAATATACAAGCCACTCCACTTCACACTAGGCACATCATAGACTTTTGCACAGACTACATTTTAGACTTCTGGGGTCTCTTTTTTATTCCAAGAACTGTTTTCAGGCTGAGGTGAAAACCTCCAGTGAGGTTACCCAGTAACATCTACATAGGTGACAATACTGTGGAGTTCTGTAATTGCACGCCCTCCCTCAGACGCAGGCCTTCAGTCAAACTGTCTTTTGCTCTCTCTGAGTGAGAAACATTTTAACTTGCAAGAAGAAAACCATGCCAAACACTGTGCGTCAAGGAACATATTCCACTCCAAACTGGATGTCTTTTTAGCATGTGTGCTACATTATCTCTAGATAATGTAGGAGAATCATGGAGAGATTCATACTGACAAGGTAGGCATACAGTACATATGTTTGCTCCTGTGGGCACATAACAATTGAAGATCACAGTGTGATCCTATAGAACATCAGCTCAGTTTGCCAGGAAACTATTATATTGCAATGGATCCTTGAACCTTGTTAATTTTACAATGTACAACGGTAGAAAATTACTCATCTTACTCTTTGCTTCATGGAAAAGGGCAAAACCAGCTAGCACTTTTAGTTAAAATTAGTTGGGGTTTTTTTTCTTCCATAAACATATGTATCACCAGCTTCAGATTCCAGTTACACAGATCCATTCAAACAGGATATAAAACTAGAAATAAAACTCGTACAAATCCACCAAATTCTGACTGAATCAAAGTAAGTTTTATATAAATATTTTTCCCAAACTATAAAGTATTCTAAGGTTTGAACCAAGTCCAGTTTCCAGAATACTTAAAGCTTGGCCCCAACTTGATGGAACGTGACCAAGAATCACCAAAAGATTGGCAAAACCTAGGGAACCTAGCTTGAGAACAAAACAAAAGCCAAAGCCCAGAGTGGTTCACACTGACAAAGTGTCAGTGCATTTCACTGTCATCAAGACAGTGACTTCCCTCCCCCTGGTGCTGTACTTGCTTCTTTAGTGGATTGTAACTTGTATACACCTGAAAAACATTAATGGCAAAGGGTTGAGGAATGTTATCATAAAATATAATGCTTAACCAAAAGGGCATAAAAGCATTCATATGACAAAAATAGGATCTATTGCAGTTATGATTATTTTGTTTTTGAATGAAAGTGCCATGTTTGGAAATACAAGAAAACACAGCACATCTGGGATCTGAGGTACTTCTCTGTACATGGCACTTTTAATAGATGTTCCAGTTCCACTAGTTCCCACAACTCCTTCTGCACGCAGCTCTGATTATCAGCAATGCTGCTCTGCTGCAAATCAGGTGACTGGCATATCTTTGTTGCACAACACAAGGCAACTGGACATAGAAATCTCATTTTCTGTAGGTGTGAATTCTGTTAATCAAGTACTTGCATTACTAACTCTTTAATATCAAAACAGATCTTGAAGACATGGACGAGGTCAGACATTGTCTAGAATATCAAGCAAGTAAATGGCACTTTTTCATTACTAGATTAGAAAAAAAATCATAGGTAAGTACACAGATTGTAGGCTAAAAAGAGGAAAGTAAAGGTGACAGAGTAATTCCAGAGTGTAAATTTAACCAGAATCTCTGAAGTTAAAGTCATGCACTAGTCATGGAAATTGCCTGTTAGGGATAGGTTGATTAAAGTATGCATATAAGCAGAGACTCACTTTAAAACAGCCTAGTAGTCAGAAGGGTTGGCTGTTCAGAAGTCCATCTAATTTGGAAAAGGAATAGAGTCACAGCCATTTTAGTGTGAGTAATTGTCATAAATAGCAACATCACCTTCACCGTTCCATCATTATGTATCCTGCACATCTTTGAAAAAAGATATGTAATCATTTTAATGCAAGAAGAGTTGACACAGTTTGGACAGAGATAAGAAAAGGGAGATGTTCTGAAGATCTATAAACACATGAAATATGTGGAGAAATTGAATAGAGAAGCACTATTCACTGTTTTTCTTAGTATAAAAGTCAGGGAGTACTCAATTTATTTACCAGGCAGAAAGTTTAAAACAAACATAGGAAGTCATTTTTCACACATAATTAAAACTCATGCAAAATTAAACTGTGGAACTCATTATCACAGGATGTTGTGGAGGTCAAAAGTCCAAAAGGTTCCAAAAGGCATTAAAAAATTCTCATGGAGAATAGATCCATCAGAGGCTACATAGCACAATAGTCCAGATGAGATCCCACAGTTCAGGAAGTGCTTACAACCACTAATAATCATAAATAAAGAACTGACTCCAGGGAAATGAGCAGGTTTAGTATACTCTATTTGTACTAAATTTATATTAAGTGTCTGCTACTGGTCATTGCAAAGTACAAAATAACAACCATGACGGACAGATGATCTGATTCAATATGGCATTACTTCTTTTATGCTTATTTATATGAATGAAAAGTAAATATGGAGTGATTGCCATTTTGACTTGGTAAAATCTTAAAAATAAATCAAATTGATTTAAAGACAATACAAGGTGCACAGTAATTATTAGATCCTCCCTGGAGTGCCATGACTAGAAGAGTGCAGAGTTCCAGTTTTCCTCTTGGTTCCAGTTTTCCTCTTGGTTAAGAATTCAAGAGGAAAAGACAGTGTTCCTTTTATGCTCCTCCAAAGAAGCATATTTTGAAAGACTTGTTTCTCTGACTAATTCCACATAATCAGCTTCCAGAAGCATTGTATGCATTTTTTACTCTAATAGTGAGGCATTGACAAGCTTTCTTATCCTTATAGATTGCATCATCTAAATAATTTTCCTTAAAAGCAAGTTTCCTTCAAAGATCCTGATGACATTTATGCAAGTTGGAAAGAACAAAAAAAAAATTGAAGAAACAGACTGCTGCATATTGCCATTAGTGCAGGGAGTGTTTCAACTGCAAAGCAGTGTGTTTATAACTACATGTTCAAAGAAGGCAATGTACATGAGCTTAGACCACATCATGTTAAAATACAGTCCAAGGCTATAGTAATGTGTCTTAGTAAGGAAATTTTCAGTTCTTCTTTCTATGTTTAGAGAAAGAAGCGCTATGTTTTAACACCAGGCAGGAAAGTAAGTTTCCATAGGCAACAGCCATAGCAACAAGTTACAAGATGCATTTTGGTAGCCAACACATATGGTAGTTCTATTAGCTTGGAGATCTCAAGAAAAAATCACCAAAGATCAGCTGCACACAGGAGCTGCTTAATTTTGTGTCAGCTACATGTACTTTTTTCCGACTCAACAAACTGCGCAAATAATTTGGCTAAGAATTAGATGGTTCCTGGCAATTTTAAGTGCTCAGGAGAACATATGCTAAGTAACTTTCTAGTTTGTTTTGCCCTCAGTTCATTTGAACAATTAAAGAAAAATAAAATAAAAAAAAAAGAATGAGGAGAAAAAAAATAGCAAGGGTCAGAATACATTAGAATACATTACAATTAAATAATCTTCAGTATTAGCTAACAACCAATTTTGATGAGTGAGGTTATTTACAAGTTCTGAGGACTTGGATGACTGTAACTGTGTTCTGAGATCACCTTTTGATTTTGATAGGCTTATGACATTGTCTTGTTCCTTTGGAATATTTGGAATATGGTTAATTTGGAATATTCTATGATAGAGTGGCTCTATGATGTAAATTCTTGCAAACAGGTAGCATTCACTGTGGTTGATAATTAGAGAAATCAAAAGGAAACCAAAGGTTTTTGCTGCCATGTCACCAGCAAATAGTTTTACTATTAGGATACTACCTATTGCTTTGAACAGTAGCTATTAGTTTCAGAAGTAGATCTGAGTATCAACTGTGTATATATATATATATATGATATCTATATATATAACTATATATATATATTTGATATCCTGATCTGACTTCAACAAAGCTAAAGCAGAAGGGAGCTAGCTGTACAGAACTCTATGCAACCAAAAACATAATTGTTCAACTAGCATCAAATATGAGAATGCTCTAACTGAGTTTGTAAAAGCCCACAAAATACAGATGCTTGTAGCAGATCAAAAAGCTCAAGGCTTTTGATGCATGTTTTGTACAGGAACATGTGGTGTGTATGGAACCCTTCCAGTATATTTATTACTTGCCCATGGCTCAGACTAGCCCTTTCTATTTTCTTCTTCTCTCTCTTCTACCTCAAGAATACCATAGCTAGAAAATTAGATTTGTGTGAAGGAACTGTGCCCTCCAATGATGCAAAAGGTCAATAAAGTGAAACTTTCCTGATCTATCATCTCTGTTACTTCTGCTTTGATTGGTGATGAGTGGGTTTATAACATTAACTCAGTTTTTCTGTTCCTACTCTTGTCTGTTGTTCCTGGATATCTTTTCTGTTTTGGTTTCTCGTCCATTCATGTCTGTAATGTATCCAGTATTGCACCCTCTTCATCAAATTACAGGAATCTATAAAACATCTATAAAAATAAAGTTACAGAATACAGAATATTAATAAAAAATAAAACTTCTGCCATCACATGAAATAGGAAGCATGGTCCATAACTAAAGGGTTCTAAAAATTTCTGATCTTATGGTTTAGCAGCTTGATCTACCTTCAAAGTTGGTTTTAATTTCCAGTTGGCCCTTCTTTGAGTAGAGACACCAGATTACTTCCAGAGGTCCTTTCTAATCCAAATTACTCAATGTTTGTCTGTCCTGCAAGCTAATCCTGGCTACTAGCATTCACTAGACCTCCCAAATTACATAATTATAATAACCACTTATTTGTATGAATTTTCATAATCACTATCTTGTAGAAACATACTCTAGGCTTCAGTGAGCATTTTTCTCTCTGTAACCACCTAAAGAAAACCACGGAAAAAGGTAAAGTGAAAAGGTAGTGCAGAGGAGTTTCTTGTCAGAGTTACAGAACAGGAAAATGAAGATCAAAATAATATGCAAGGACAAAAATGATGGGTCCTCAATGTTTTATTGAAGGCATCTCTTTAGCAGATTTTCCACTGCTTCTGTGCAAGCTGTGTTTAAACATGGATTACAATAAATGTAAGGATGCAGACTTTTGAAAGACTGGGTCTTACATCCACTGAAAGTCAGGAAATAAAAGAAAATAGAAGGTCTGTTGTAGGAGTAGCTGTTAGTAGCCCTCTCAAGAACAGCAGGAGAGTTTGAGGAGGAAGTGGCCAGATTGAAGTAGGAGAAATATGTATTTGCCTGAAGCAGAAGAAGATCTGGAAGTGTGAAGGCTCTTGCTTATCTAGGGAATCTGAAGCAACTCCACCAGGAGAGAAGGAATGTGTCTGCTTCTCAGGCAGGAAATGCTGCTTGCTTAGTCCCAGCAGCCAAGGCCAATAGCCGAGAGCTATCTTGGTGACCTGCAAGGAATCTAACCTAATTATTTTTAAAAAAAGCCCTAAGGCCTCTGCTTCTTCTTTGTAGTGGTGCTTACACATTTCAAAGGGCAGTGCTTATGGGACTCAGTGCTGAGGAAGCTGGAAGAATGATCTGCTGACTTGTGAAATATCAGAAAGTACCACTGCAAAGGGCCTTGAGTCTACTAACAGAAAAGCTGCCAGGGCTCATCTGAATCACAGACCACTACACCACATTGCTAACCCACATATGGACTGATGGTTCCTCTGAGACTAAAAGTTAGCAGATCAGAAATCACTAGAACCAGAGGCTCACATTATATTCTCCTCAGTTCTTTCCTAGGTATGAAAAGGCTAGACAATAACTAACATCTTTTGGATAATATGATATATACACATGCTTTCAGGGATAGAAGGGCAAAATAAAAGCAGTTAGCAGAGAAAAGAGAAAATATACCCTGTTTATATGCATATCAATTCTGGCAGCACTTTGGCTTCCTTCTTTATGCTTCAAAGGGACTGCTGTGTAGACATGGTGCAATATGGTGCAACACCCAAAAAGAAAGGAAAGAATACTTTACTTTTTGGATACAGTCATCCAAAACTCTTGAAGAAATTTCAGTCACTAAAGTGGCATAAGAGTCAGAAAAAAACCCTAAAGGTAATTTGTGAAGTTGCTATGTAACATATTTAGCTTTGCATCCAAAAGCAAGGAACCCTAGCAAAATCTGGAAGCCTTCATATTATCAAAATTATTACCTGATTAGAATAATAGAGATTTATTGGATATAGCATTAACAAAGATTTCACTTGTCCAGAAATAAAATACAGTAGGAAGATGATTTAGGTGTTACTCAGAAATACATGCATGCAGGATTTAGGGAAGAGGGAAATAGCTCATGATAAGGACAACAGTGATTGTCCATAGACCCTTAAAAGAGTAACAAGTGGACAAAAGCTTTTGTGGGGGCAGCCAGTGTAAATGTTCAAAGTAGAAGAGCTGGTATTAATGGGAGCTCTAAAATAGTAAGGGAAAACTAACACTCTTATACTAGTTAGCTAATGATTTATTAACTTTCCCAGGCAAATGGGTTAATGACTTCCCCAGACAGCTAGGTCAACTGGGATGGAGCTGGCAATGTCTAATCATATGAACTGTCTTGGTGTCTAAAATCTGGTGCCTACATGTGCAGGGCTCACTGAGAAGGTCTTTGGAGTGTTTTCACTTCTGAACTAGACCTGGCAATTATATGGGAAAACATCAGTCATCATGGCTGGGAATTTTCAAGCTATTCACTGACAAAAACATTCACTGGCAGCATTTCACTTTCTAGTACAGATTTAGCCAGAGAGAAGGGTTCATCTTGCCTATTTTTAACATAACTCCAGTGTAGATGCTACTCCCAACACAGTAATCTGTAGTACTCAGGAAAAGAAAACAGGCGTTTTTGGAAATGATTTAATCTAGCCTAATTTGGGTATTTACATTAAAATCAGAATAAAAAATCACACCCTATTTCTCTCTTCTGACAAGTTCAGACATAAAAGCCCACAGTGTTTATCTCTACATATGGTCAGGTGAATTTCACATAGAGGAGAAACGATTGAAGTGCAATGGACGCAAAAGAGAATGGCTGTTATTTTATATTGTTTTCCTAAAACAAGAAATGAGTCAAGTATTAGAATCTAGAAGGCAACTCACGTTAGGGTGACCATGAAATTACCAGGTCATCACTTGTATTTATTTCAGACTATTCCTGCAATTTAGTAAAGGCATTTTGAATTGCAACCATGTTCTCTCTAACCTCTGCTAGTTGTCCCTCTTCTGAAAAAATCTTGTTTTTCTACAGTGCCAAGTACACATTAGACATGAAAATTTAGGCACTACACCAAGGGAAGAGCTTATTTGACTTCACTGATACGCTACCTTAAGAGCCAACTACATTTTTTTGACTGAAGGTCTCTGTAGAATGTTGTATCCACCTTAAAATCAACCATACTTCCTAATTTGTTCTTGAAAGTCCCATGTGGGGGATACCAGAAGCCTATATAAACAAGTTGTATCATAATTGATGTTTCCCTTTGTGCACTGTACTACTTGCTCTCAAGGAAGAATATTAAATTTCTTTGAGATATTGACAAGCAATGATTTGCATTTTTATCAATTTACTATTCCCTCAGCAGATAGGGCCCACTCAAAATTACTTTTCCTTCTGTGTTAAATGCAATTTCTTTGCCTTTTGCCAGTTCTCAAGGATTCCTTGGCCCTCCATGAGTTCCCCAAGAAGAGCACAATGAATCAGAAATTGCTTCATCTTGTTCCCAAAGTAAGTTCTATAGTCTCACATCATACTATATTAATTTATCCAAATATTCACAAACTGACCTTTTTTCCTTTCATGTCCCATATTCTTATTAACATTACTCATAGTAAGAATTTTAATAAAACATTTAATTTTAGCCAAACTTTCTATTAACATGGGGAGGGGGGGTGTCTCCTGAGAATTTTACGCCTATTTGAATCTTTTTCTTTCTGATCCTACTCCTGTGGACTTTTGCCTCACACTTTTCCCCTGTTTTAAAGCACAGAAATATGCCTTTTACTGCTTGCAGTGGGATGTTTTCAATTTTCCAATCATTGAAGAATACTTTATATTTCTTGTATCTTACCATATTTCCCATTTTTCTCTACATCAGTATATTATCAGACATATCCTCAGAGCACAGTTTAGAGATAAAATTGACATGCCTTAAATATATAATTTAAGGTATTTTATGCTGCAGCATTAAATACAGAAGAAATATGAACAGTTTATTGTTAAAAGATGTTATCTGAGCCAAAATGCATTGACTTGGATAATAACATTAATACTTCATAGTATATATGGACTGTGTAACACAGAAATCTCAAAATACACCATGGAGAAAATCTTGTTTAGTATTTTCACGCTTTCAACAAGTTTACATAACAAAGTACAGTTTGGGGAGGAAACAGAAAAATACGAAACTTCAAGCAAAATAAGACATGGCCACGTGACTGCCAAAATCTAGGCAAAAAAAAAAAAAATCCATAAAAAGTAGCTACGGATTTTCTTGAGTAATTAGTAGGACAAAAATCAAAACGCAGCTACAGAAAAGTATAAGAGTGTACATTCACTATCCTGGTAGAAAGGAAAAATTCCTCTCCCCTCCCTCCAAATCTCCTTCTAGTTGAACTTGATTGAGAACAATTAAACAGGAGGACTCACTAAAAAAAATAAAATAAATAGCTAAAAAGGTTTGCAGGCATGATGGAGAGCTTTTGAACCGCAAGTTAGTATCTTAGCAAATGAAGGAAAAGGACTAAGTATAGATAAATAGCAGAAAAAGAGAAAATAAAAATATTTCAATTAAGAAAACTGTTTACATAACTAATTCAACAGGTAACCAGAGGGGAAAATATACCCAGAGCATAAATAAATAAAAATATTTAATCATGGCTAGGTTTCGAAATGAAGATTTGAGAAGGGCTCTCCCCACACTTGCTACAAATGCGCTGATGGCTAAAGAGGCCAATGTGAGGTAGACAAGTCCAGTTGCAAAAGGCACAGCAGAAAGACTCCCTGGGTGAGATCGACAAGACGCGATTCTTTCTGTGTT
>JAWWLV010000121.1:90433113-90467022 GCA_035041135.1 Platyrinchus mystaceus | reverse complement strand
AGGAGATGATGCTTCCCAGGTAATTAATTTGCTGGGACTGATTTAATAAGAATGCAGCTAAGAATGATCATTGGAATGCAGTATGCATGATTTTTCAAAGCTTCTCAGTAAGAGCCCTTGCTAAACTGAAGAAACTATCATGCAATAAGAGCAAAAAAGTCTTCTAGGAGATTAGTAATTGGTTAAAGACAGAAAGGAAGGCAACAATAAATAAAGGGACTGATACAGCAAGAATCTGCTCTCAAGCTTTTTTTGCTGCTCCATATTTTCAGAATATATGTGGAAAATGGAACAAATAATGAGATCACAACTACTGTCGAGTTCACAACTGTTGTCAAGTTCACAGATGACACAGATGTACTAAGGATCATGAAATCTAGGACTGGCTGAATAGAGCAATAAATAGTTTTCACTAGAAAGAGTTACCAGGCAATTAAATTGTCTGAAGATGAAAGCCATCCAGTAAGTGAAAGCCTAGGGGGGAAATAATTCCTAAGCACAGATACAGAAAGGTGTGTCTGAAATTCTTATTACATCTCAAAGGCCTCAGAGTTGCTTTATTTGTGAAAACATCAACTCAAAGCTCAGACATAGACAAAAGTCAAATGTTAGTTGGAATTACTATAATAAAAGAAGAATATACATCCTAAAACAGAAAACACAATACAGAAAACATAAAACACTGCATCATGCCATGGCATCCTACTTTTCAGAATAACATACAACTAGGAAAAGCTCAGAAAAGGAGTCAATAAGGATGATATGGAGAGACTCGTATACAAAAGACCACTAAGTAGATTAAGAACTCAAAAAGAGGTATTTAAGGAAGGATGTGGTAGTGAACTACAAAATCGTGAAGAGTATAGAAAAGCTGAGAAGTTTAACCCACAGATTTTAGAAAAGATTCATTCAGTGAGGAACCTCTATCCAGTCTGGAGAAGATTTGGAAGATAGATGAGGGAATTAAACACCTGAGTGAGAAATTGGACAGGAGTGAAATGGTCTTTGCTTTTTTCATCAGAGAAATGATGTTTCATTGCCCTAACAAAAAGTTGAAGAAAATAGCAACTCCCTTCAGCTACTAAGACCAAGTGGTTTTCATTTAATGTAGATTCTTTCTCATAATTAAATAATAAGTAATTAGATATTTATGCATGGAATTTCTCAGTTAGTTTTTTGTGCTATGTTATTTAACAAAAGTTTGGGGTGAAGCAGAGAGTAAGGCTTTGGGCCTTCTGACTGCCTTTTTTTAATATCTCCCACTTGTATACACATAGGCATCCTATTTGTTTGATTGTAATGGGTTTATCTGCCTTCTTTGCTTCTTCCCCCCACCCCCTCACCCTCTTCTTTTCTATCTTTTTACTGCAAAAGCTTTGTTTGATTTTTCAGGAATGAAAAAACATACCAGACTGTGAAACAGAGGAAACATAACAGTTTAATATTCCTTCAGAATGGAATTATAGGAGGAATTTTTTAGGATGGCAATTATTAACCTCGGGTGGAGCTTTCTGTCTTTTATTCGTATAGTAATTTAGGGCTCTCATTTGGGCCCAGGACCAGGATTGGAACTGGCCAAACCCACAACACATTTAATTGAGTGTTTCACTCAAAAGCCTTGATGCTGAAATCCCCCTTAGCCAGCCACTGCTGATGCAGAGAGCAGCCCAGACTCCATGCTGCCGCATATTCTCCTTTGAAGTTCCCCAAGTATTTAGACAGTAGTGATACTGCTTCTTAAAAACAGATGTGAAGTTGATCTGATGCCTGAAATCAAGCCCTATCTCCACCATCCACGTGAGGGAATAGCAAGAAGAAGGTTTTAGCAAAAAACAGCCTTTCTGGCTCCATGACAGGGTCTGTGCCTGGCCCAGATACCTCCTAAAATCTCAGGTGCCCCTGGGGGTACCATGCTCTCAGAGCTCCCCACTCTGCCCAGGAGGGGGGCAGAAATTCCCCCTCTTCACTGCATGTGCTGTCAGTTCAAATTTGGGTTGCGTGGGAGGGGTATGGAGGTAGCAGTTTTGGCCTGAAGGGCTCAGTGGCCTCCAGCATGCACGACAGTAGCAGCAGAGAATGCGCCAGGAGCTCTCTGACACCAGCAAAGTGGAGAAACTCAGCACATGGCTTATTTCTCAGCCAGGCAGGTTGCCTGGGCTGGGCTGTCCCCTGGAGAAATCCTGCCATGACCCTTGTCCCAGGATCCCTGCTGCAGCCAGGTCTGCCACTCGCAGTGTCCTTCAAGGCACAGCAACCCATCTACAAGGTATGCAGCAGCACCTGTCATTCCCAGGCACTAGGGGAAACATCCAGGAATCAGGAAGGAGTTTCAACCCTCTTGGCTTGAAGACACTCAAGCTCCCAGCCAAAACACCAGGTTAAAGACTACCCAGCAGTGCTTTCACATCTTGTTTAACTCATGCTGCTCTGTAAACTTTTGCACCAGTGTGGGAGCACAACACAGTGGTCTGACTTTTAAGACAGTGCAGCTGGGTCTCTCTGGGACTTTTAAGACAGCACAGCAAGCAGGGCAGTTGGATCTCTTCAAAACCTGTTTCTGTAGGCAATGGGCATTCAGACATAACTTCTCTGGGGGCAGCAGTATTATTTCCACTTCCCCAGACAACTTCTGGGTAGGTGCCCCCCAGCTCGTACAATTCTCTCCCTCCTACTCCTTTCAGGCATACTGAACCCTTCAGTCTAAGCAGGAATCAAATGCTCTCATCTATGTTTTGGATGAGTGTTTTCAAACATAGCCCACTTCATAGGAAAGGGAAATAACAATCATATTGGTAGGTATCAAGAGAAAATCTTCACATCTAACTTCAGATGTGGCTAATGGGATGGATGTTTTGCTCCCCTCCCCAGCATTGAGGGGGTTTGACAAAGCTGTTATTAAACACTGTTTCATATGTACAGCTCTTGGCAATATTTATACCACTAATTAGACGGCCGCAAATAAATAAAGCACGTACACATGTCTAGTTTGAAGCCCACAAGTATTCCCAGGTCTAATAGCCCCAATGAGTTTATTCATCTACTTGCATGAACACATGTGGCTCACCAAATCAGTGATCCAATGGATAAGCAATAACAAAAGTAAGGAAAGGAAGTTATTTTTGAGGCTTCATATATCTCACAGTTTAGTGACAGCCTCTCACACAAGCTGCATACAGGTATCTATAAGCCAACCATATACGACACAGCTATATACGGTATTTTGTTTATATGTATATATATACACCACATATGTGTAGATGTATCTATTTATGTGTATATATGTATATATATACAGCACATATATGTGTGTGTATATATATGTATATATACACATACACACATACATATATACAGGCACGTATGCAGGCAGGTGAATTGAGCCTCAGGTGGGTGGATTACATGGCTTTCTGAATCTAAATGTATGTGAAAGACCTCCTGGATGCCAAGCTGAGGTCCTTCACAAAAACTAGAATTGCAAACCAGAAGTTAAGGCAGAAGAGAGATCAACTGATTCCACTTGTAACGCAGATGTGAAAGTATAGAAGTCCGTCACTTAACCTGGAATTTCTCCCACAGTCTTAAAGCAAGTGGCTCCTGAAAGACACTGAAAAGCTGTGACAGAGGAAAGGGAGAAAATACCCCCTTGCTGTTATATGTACAAAGAAAATGAGCAGATGAGGTTGTGTGAAAACAATGTGCCCAAGTGTACAACCACATCTTTCTTTTGATGGTCTAGTAGAGCAAATGTGGTTGCTGACCATCAAGGATATGCTGGAACAACTCCCATAACAATAAAAGAATTCCCATAAGTATATTTGCTATAAAATTAATTTCCATTTGTCACCACCCAGTGTCCAGTGCTCTAAGGGCACTTTAACAGGTGACAACTATTTAAACATTTGTTTTAAACATTTAGATGAAGGAACATTTTTTTATGTAAAGTTCTTCAGGATCCAAATATTTCACTGGAAATTGAAATGTCACTTCTTCCAAACACAGTATTTCTTTACTTGGCATATGGGCACAACAGATGGAGTAAATGTGAGAAATGCCTGTAATGCTGAGAAGAAGTGGTTCTCAGTTTTGAAGAGTTTGGAACTGACACTAAGATTTTCCTTCTTGACTTCCTTGAAGTCAATGGCACATACCATTAATGCATACATTGCATAATCTTGCAAGGAATAAATGTTGATATCATATGCACTGAGGCATAACAGAGCACTCTCCAACAACCTGGTCCAGTGGGAGGTGTCCCTGCCCATGGCTCAAAGCCCCATCCAATCAGGCCTTCAACACTTTCAGGGATGAGAAACTTTTCTGGCCAACCTATTCCAGTGCCTCACCACTTACATTATATTGCACATTTTTTATTGCAATTATATTAGGCTACATTATATTGCACAATATAAATTATATTGTATAATTATATTGCACCTAGTTATATCTCTAGCCAGCTCTAACTTGCTTAATAAAAGAAACAGCCTCAATTTTTAAGCAGTAAAGGAAGGGATACACAGTAAGGGATTTGAGCTGTATTTGCTCTATGGGCAATGTCAGAAACCGGCTTCAAACAGGCAAAAAGTTTATTCCTGAGAATGACTGTTTCTACTACCAGATTCTTCCAGCTCTGGTAACAGCCATAAAATAGAAAAAAGCAGTGAAGTTTTCCCCTGTCAGTAACTCAGAGCTCCTTCCCATGACACAAAGATTGCCCACAACATTGGCTATGTGAGTCCTTCTGTTCAGCACATCTGTTCAGCAACTGCCACCTCCTCCCAGCAGTGCTCTCTCTCACACAACTCAGCAACCAGAGAGAACAATCACATGGTGGTAATGGATTATGCACACAGCTCTCAACAGCCAGACTACAGGCTGAACATCTGCCAGTAACTCACTTTATACCTCAAGACCCAAGAAAATACTTGGCTTTTACACCACCTATTTACAGGAGCACAGCAAGCAGGAGAGACTGAAGTAGAAGGAAGATGTGGATAAAAACACACACAGACAGTGTGATGCAGCTTCAAAAAAGCAGAAATGTAATTAAAAAAAAAAAAGAAATTTAAAGTGAGATTAAAGAAAAAAGTCATCTGCAAATAGAAGGGGGGAAAAAAAGAACAAATAAAGTATCACAGTATCACATGAAAGGAAAGAAATAATTTATTGTAGGGACCCTGTGAATGGATCTCTTATACATGGATGCCAAAGTAGATAGGCTAGGGATGTGACCTAGGGGAGGAGAACAGAAAGAAAGAGAGAGAAAGCCATTAAAAATCATGACATTGTATGGATTACACTTTGGAGGAGATCACCCTACAGATATTACCTGGCCTTTAAAACATAGAAAGCAAAAAAAAAATCCCAACCCAAAATGAAAACTGTACCTCCTGTTTCTTAGAGTTTACACTGTAACAGTATTAACTATATAACATTTATAATTTCAGTGGAATTTGCCTCTCTCATTTATAACATTGTCCTTACTGCCTTCTACTCCATTTAGAAGCTGAGAGTTAACTTCTGATAAAGATTACCTAGGCAGCAAATCTTCTTTTATCACATCAATGCTTTTTCTCTAATCATACTCCCATGCTACATGTAACTAGAAGAGGAGATGAGGAGGCTTCTGTTATTTTTAATTGAGTTGACTCCAGTCAGCAGGACATATATTTCTATACCAGGGTCCTAGCTAGATGGCTGCACAGCACTCTCACAGAAATAGAGCCTATATTGTCCCAGCTACATATATAAATAAAATACTCATTCCACAGGCAGAAAGATAGCCACCATTTATTAGTTGTTTACTAATTTTTTTAATTGGTCTATAAGGTTAACTACTTTGCTAACAACTCAGGTGAAAACTAACTCTTCCCCAAAAACACTTGTTGAAGGCAAACCAAAGATGCATCAAAATTCTCCACATGTAGTCTTGTGACAGAGCCATTCTTTGTTACCAAAAACTTTCAATATCCCAAAATTCTTAGTTTTGATAACTGTTTTCCAGTTTACTGCTTTCTTCCTTTCTCTGTTATAGCTAGGAACTTAGTTCAGCTGCATTACATTCAGTAACAATGTCCCTCAGCCTGAGTGGAATTAATCAATTAATCTCTTGTGATTCTTACCATGTGCAGGCACAGTAAGGGCTCAAGCTTGTGACAGACAGGATCTGGAGTCTCCCCACCAGGAGAGACTAGAATGTTTACAGACATTTACCCATCCCTTTATCAACATAGCACCAAGATACTTCTTGTCAGCTGATCACCATTTAAACATTAAATACTGGTTTACTCACCCGTCATCCAGCTTTTAATAAAAGATGTTAGTCAGAGCTATGCTATCAACTTCTCAACCAGTAAAACTAATAATGATTTACTAATGAGCTACTATCGAAGGTTTCTCAAGCTTTTGCCAGTCTGTATGTAATATATAGGAATCCTTATGGCAATTACGTCGTTGTGAGGAAAAATAGTATTAATCTCCTTCTATTTTGAGCTTTATAAAATTTACCTTCTTATGGTGGACCCTGCCTGAGTTTATCCACTAAACAAGTAAGTTTTCCTACTTATTATCTACTACATCTACCTGTTACAAGAATACTGATAGTAACTTTTAATAGCTGTTTACTTCTGCCAGTTGGTATTTTGTGGGTACCACCATTAGACACCTATGTATGAGGTCAGTGGTCTGTATGCCTGCTGGCATATGGCAGGCACCTCCAAAAGACACTAGTGTGCACCAAAGGTTTGATTCATAATTTAGCAGTGATTTGTTGGCAGTGAATACTAAACAGTAAATGAGTCCTGAACTCTGTGTTTCTGTTGAATAAGAATGAACTGCCCTTAAGAAAGCTGATGGCTGCTGGATTCCTGAGTGTGAAAGATGCCCTGGTGCAGGGGGAAAAAAGAAAGTAGAGGGGATTTCATGAATGCCTGTTCAGTCCCTTCCTCAGGAAAGCAAACTAACCCAGTTGTCCAGCACAGATGGCTTTGGATATTCAGTATGAGATTTATGTGACCAGAACGCACAAATCTAGGTTCTTCTTCCTAAGTTCTAGGTTTGTTCTTTCTTTTTTTTATTTTTCTAAGAACTATGGTGAAAGGACTTACTGTGTATATAAAAAAATCTCTAAACTTTCATAACACAAACACTGTTAAGTGCTAGTATTTGCCTGCCAATTTCCAGAGCAGGAGTTAGATAATACCAGGGTGGGACAGTTATTATGAACCTGGGAATTCTCATCCAGAACTTTGCTCTCAGCTTCTGGAGATTCCTGGTGCTCATCACTGGCACATTCATCTTGAGCTTTCACTTCTGGGAGGTCTGTCACTTCGTATCTAGACTATACTTTCTCATAATTTTTTTATAAGGACAAGGAGAAACACAATTCATTCAATACATATTATATTAGAATGAAGGAATAAAGTGAATTACCTTTTCCTGCTCTTTCATTTGCTACCCAGGCTACTGTACTGGTTAAGCCAGGTTTTTCTTCAGGCTCCACCATGGCTACATCAAAGGTAACATTCACTCCCACATCAGTAAAATCCTTGCATTAAAGCCTTGAAAAATCATGCTCCAGTTAGAAGAGAGCTTTTTTTTTCTCCATCTCTCGGGTAGCATTATGTTTACAACAAATGAAACACTCTTTGGAGTTTATGAGCTTCCAACATGAGAAAGACATTTTGCAGGCATTTATGGACATATGACGCTGTAACAGCCAAATGGCTAAATTTTCTCATAATTTCTCACCTACTTTTTCCTTAAGTGGAAGAATACTATATACTTTTAAAAGCAGAAAATTAGGAAAAAGTGTCAGAAAATCAATACACAGCACTTAAGTAGTTCTTTAAGCCCATGGAAGACAACTGAGCTTCCAACCCACCAATATACCTTTGGGAGAGCTGGCTGAGTGGCCAGACACCACTTCTGGAAGAACATCTTCTAATGCTTGCATCTTTTTCCACGAAAGAAAAGCATAAAGCGGAATAATACAATACACTGGAATGTCACCAGAATATTTTCTGATAGCAAAAAGCACTTTAAGCAAATACTGAGAGGGGAAAGATGCTTGTAAACAAAAAATCAGGGATTGCAGCAGAGTAATGATTTCCCCATTGTAAAAATGCACTTAGATTCTTCAAGATACATAGGTAATGCACCCTATAAGAAAATCTTGCTTATCAACAAAACAAATAACTCATAGCATCTTTTCATATTAATTCAAGTTTTAAACATTGCAGTATTATTATTATTGTTTAAAGGGTTTACTGTCTCTGCTGAATATGAATTAAGAGGTATTTTGATTTATCATCTATTTGTTCTCCCTACAAAAAAAAAGTTGTAGTATCTTTTCACAGGGTTTGATTCAATCTGTGTGAACTGTAGTGACAGTTCCTGACAGTGTTCATTGCCAGTGTAGTCAGATGCCATTAATAAGAAATTCCATTTTAATGCACCTCAAGTTTTCTAAGAAATGAGATTCTCTAGTTCTGAAAGATGCACAGCTAACAATTATCAGGTCTTCCTCTAACAGGCTGACCAACCTTGAAATTTAATGGCTACACCTGAAGCTGACAATGACACCCTGGCTCTGAAGCAGTAACAGGACACTGACAGTTCAGTTCTTAAAAGACTAGATTTTTCAGACTAGATCACACAGTCTAGAAGGATGAGATGCCATCCAGAGGGACTTGGAAAAGCTCTTAGAAGCAGGCCCATGGGATTCTCATAAGGTTTAAAAGGAACAAGTGCAAGGTTCTGCATCTGGGTCAGGACAACTTCCTGTGTCAATACAGGCCAGAGGATGGACAGATCCAGAGCAGCCCTGCCAAGAAGGACTTGGGGGTGCTGGTGGATGAGACGCTGGACATGACCAGCAATGTGCACTTGTAGCCCAGAAAGCCAATTGTGTCCTGGGCTGCATCAAAAGCAGTGTGGCAAGCAGGTCAAGGGAGGTGATTCTGCCCCCTCCACTCCTGAGTAGAGTGGAGAGCCCACCTGGAGTGCTGCATCCAGCTCTGGGGTCCCCAGCACAAGAAGGACCTGTTGGAGTGAGTCTAGAGGAGGGTGACCAAGATGATTAGTGGGATGGAGCACCTCTCCTACAAGGAACAGCTGAGAGAATTGAGATTGTTCAGCCTGGAAAACAGAAGGCTTTGAGGTGATTTAATTGAATTCTTCCAATACCTAAAGGGACCCTGTAAGATAGAGAGAGACTAAAAACAGGACAAGGGCGAGTGGTTTCAAACTGAAAGCAGTAGGCTTATATTAGATATTAGGATGAAATTGTTTACTGTGAAAGTGGTGAAGCACTGGCACAGGTTGACCAGAGAAACTGTGAATGCCCCATCTCTGGAAGTGTTCAAGGACAGGTTGCATGGAGCTCTGAGCAGCCTGTTCTAGTGGAAGATGTCCCTGCCCGTGGCAGGAGGTTGGAACTAGATGATCTTTAAGGTCCCTTCCAGCCAAAGCCATTCTATGAATCTGTGATTTTATTCTTTTACTTTCTATTTTCATTAGGATGACTAAGATATCTTTCAGAGAACCATACATATACATATATGCACACAATATATACACATATTTATTTCCCCAAATAAACCTGCACATGTGGAAACCATCTGTGACATCTGGTCTTTTACTAAATCATTTATATATATATACATACAGAGAGAGACACACATCACTCCATATGTATTTACTCCACAATTCTCTAAGAAGACCATGATTCTCAGAGGTGAAAATTGCTGAGCTCCATATAGCACTAAGCTTTCATTAAAAAATCCAGTTCCCACAATAATACTTTGCAATTCTGCATCTTTATGTCCAAGTGTATGCCTCAGTATCTGAGAGACAATAGCAATCAATGAGCATAGTAAAGTGGTAAATGTTAAATCAATTATGAGCTGAAGTTATATTAAAAACTTAGTGTAGTGGATCATAGCTCCTCTACTGACACCAACAGGCACTAGACCCACCGGGAAGTATATTTCTTAACTAAAAGCCACATAGCAAGGTACTGATAAAAAATGTCCAGACATTTTTTTTGCATCTTACCCTCTGATTAAAAATTAGCCCAAGATCCAGTTTTAAAGTGTATCATCAAGAGAGTAAGCAAATGTCAGTTAATAGAGTTTCTAGTAACTGTTTCCAGAAAATATCTGATAGATAGATGGTGACATGTTTCACTGTGATTTTTTTCAATTCACAGCTTCTGACTGCAGATCAACATCTGCAAGAATCTTATATAGTTTGCATCAATCATAAATAAGAGTCTCTCTCCTGTGGATCATTAATCTGATGGTACTCCAGTTTATACCATACTGGGTTAGGGGCTCCGAGGTGTGGAACAGGGCAGTAGCCCCAGGCTGTTTTTGACTGACAGCTTCTCCAGAGTTTCCCAGTGAGGCTCGGAGGGTACAGGGCAGGGCATCACCTCACCTTTGTGAAATTTGACCTGTTCCTATCCCCCCCACACACACACAAGTTGATCCAAGCCAATAATTAATATAATAATCCAGTGTCCCACAATGCTTCTTGGTCAAGATCAGAGGGGTCATCTCCAAGGGGGATCTTACAGTAGGCATCTGCTACCGACCTCCAAATCAAGACAATAAGACCAATGGAAAAGTATCTGGTTCACTTAAATAAGCTTTGGGTCACAGAACCTGGTTCTTATGGGTGACTTCAACTACCCCACACGTTCATTGAAAGAACAATACAGCAGCTCACGTCACCCACCAAATTTCTGGAATGTTCAAGGACTGCTTCCTTGTACAAATGTTAGATGTGCCAACCATGAACAAGGCACTGCTGGCCCTGCTGCTCAAAAAACAAGAAAGTTTGCTTTGTAATATCTCAGTTAGGGATAGCCTTGGATGTAGGGATCATAATATGACGGAATTTGGGATCCTACTGACCATGCTGAAGATGAGTATTAGAACGAACAGTTTAAAGTTTAGAAGAGCAAATATCAGCTCTCTCAGAGGTAAATCGTGAGGGATTTCATGGGAAGCTTCCATGAGGGAGCTAGTGAGAGCTAGCAGCTTTTCTAAACTCTCTTCCTGGAAGCACAAAAACAGTTCATCCCCTTTTAAAAGTAGGGAAGTAGGCAGAGCAAGAGACCACCTTGGCTTAACTGTGAGCTTCTGAGCCAGCTCAAAAGAGAAGCATTCCAGAGTTGGAAAAGCAGACAAAACCTGTGAGAACTACAAGGGCACTGCCAGGGTGTGCAGAAATGCAGACAGAAAAGCAAAAGCTGAGCTCACATAGAAATTGGCCAGACACATAAAAAAACAACAACAAAGGGACAATTAATAGATGCAGACTGGAAATTACACATAGATCCTCAGTAAGTCATTCAAAAACAACCCTCCAATAGGACTAATGGGGTGATAATAGGATTACTTTTAATATGGAAGCTTGATCAATTTGTGTTAATTTGATCAAATACAATCATACCCAAAGCTACCAATCAAACTGGCTGAAAATCAAGTTTTTTCTACAAGTAAGGAATTCTGGTTTTCTGTTTGTATTCACTGCAGTCAGAGATCCTTCTGACTTTCTCTTTTTCTTTTCGGTTTTGCTTCCTCTCAGACTCACCATTCCCATCACCACACATCTTACTGAAAAATGCATCTTAAATGTGGATTTAAATTAGCATGCAGTGTGGACAGCTCGGAAAAGTTCTACAAATATGCTGGGATCCTGATTCCTTCCTGAACTAGCAACATTTCACTTCCAGTTCTCAAAAAATAAACAGTGTGAGATTGAACACAACAAGTTAAAGAGGTTTCTAGGTTATTTTTTCCACAAATTCAATCAATGGTTGCACACAGGAGCAGTCTTAAATTGTGTACTGAGAATCATTTGATTGGGGAGAAAACTTCATGCACAGCTTAATTTCTCAGGTCCATGTCAGTTGCTTTCATGAATCCTTTTGGAGGTTTTTTTTAGATTTTATGAGATGCTAAGGATTGCACTCCACTCTAACCGGGGCTGTGGCTTGCCTAAGCCACTCACTGCAAGCACCCTTTCACGGGCCACAGCTCTGGGCAGGCTGCAGCCACCAGGCACAGTGCAGCTGGCCACTCTGGCACTCCCTGCCCTGCCCCACAGGCACCAGGAGCCCAGCAGAAAGGTGCTGCTCCAAGGGACAATGCCTTCTCCAGAGAAAATGGAAACACACTGGAGAGGAAAAGCACAGCTGCCAGGTGGAACCACCCCTCCATATATTACAGACATCACTCTTCTCTGCAACACAGAAGAAAGGCGACTCTTGCAATTACACATCAATCTACCACCCGTTCTTTACAAAATTTTATTTTACCTTGAATGTCAAGCATATTACCAGTTTCTGATAGTAGGACAACAGAAAAACAACACATTAGAAGAAGTCACTTATGAAAAGTCAGTTAAGTTCAGTACAAGACTCTGCCTTAATTTAAGAAATGAATTTTAAATTGTCATGGGAACTGTGGCTTTGCTCTTTATATAAAAGCAAGCAATACAACTCATTAGCAAAGCTTAAAATGAAAATTACACATAGCTTGTTTAAAATGAAAAAGGAAACAGCATAACAAACATTGCAGCTGGTCAACCACCAGCTTGACCTTTCTCCTTGTAAACCTGCTTCTTCAATTTGGCAATACAGTCCTTGAGGAGAAACAGCAAAGGGTAAATAACTTAATACTTCATTAGACGGAACCGTTACATTAGGGTTGTGCAAACACTTTTTAATCTTTAATTTTGTCAAATCATAGCTACTGTATCACAGACAGCTGTATCAGTCTTCTGTTCTTTATTTTAATGCTATTTTCATGTAAGTTGAATCACCCACATGGAACCTTTAAACCTTTAGTGGCTGGCAGTACCATCTTCAATAAAACCTTGACCTTTGAACGAGTAGTTCTACCCTTGCATTTCACCTTAAGCAGAGTTGCATGGCAAAATAGGTGATATTTCTTCCATGATTATCCAGATATTTATCTTAATTTGTAAGAATCTGATATATGCTTTCGCTCGTAGAACAGCTGGAACTATGACGTATGAAATGTACACAAGCCAGTGAAATTCACACACATATGAAGTCAAAGCCAGCCACATTCTTTCAAAATCAAATACTGTGTATGTTGGCTGCATGTGAAAAATTTCACAGCAATTTATACCTGACCAATGCCATTTCAGACCTAATCCTGCTCCCAGTGGTGTTTCCAGCAATTTTGCAAAGGACTTCAGTGGTAAAAGGAGTATGATAGGACACTTAAATACTATCAAATATTATAGTTAATTCCTATTAAAACTAATGATCTCTTTAAAAACAGTTGATATTCAACCAGTGCAAAGTATAAAAAAAAGTCATTGGAGTTTTGGAGTTTCTTGTCTAAAGGAATGTATAACGTTTGGGTTCATTATTTATAATGTTTATGATGTTTATAATGTCAGAGGTACTTTTGTTCCTGCTTATTGGATTATTGCTGGTCACCTTCCTGAGATTTGAAAGACCATAAAAGACAAGCACCATACCTATTCTTCTAAATTATCGTATCACAAATTAATAATTTGGTCCTTTTCTAAATGGATCTCTCCCCACAATTACACTAAAACATAGTGATGGATCACAAATTCCAGGGGGTCCAACTGGTCCAGGCATTCCCGGAGTGCCACGATCTCCATCTTTACCAGGCTGCCCACGCTCTCCAGGACGTCCTTCCTTACTCATACCTGGTGGACCTTCAGGACCTTAATAACACACATGCCATAAACAAATACATTACTATTGAAATAAAAACAAGAGTAAGTACAGATCCACCCACCCACTCCCCCCCCCCCGCTCTTTGGTGAAGTATGCAGACAAAGAAAACTTCATTTCCCTAATAAAGATACTTCTTGTAACAAACTGCTTAATGTTTATATACACAACATGATACCTTACTAAGATTTTTTTAAAAGCACATGGAAAACACATTAAATAAAAATAACTTTAAAAGGAAAATATAAAAATCTGCTTTAGTACACTGTTATACTTTATCATATAATCTGGAACCACCATCAAATGAATCAGTCCCTCTATTTCTATTTGTTTCCCTGGACTTGATCAGGCCCTAATATCTGTTCCAAACAGCCAACTTTGCATTTTTCATGCATACACTAATGTTAGGAAGAATATATTCCCTCACTAAGCAATGCTTACAAGTCACATAATCATATCAGGGCTCAGTTGGTTGATTTCAGGATCCATCTATCAAGAAACAGCAGTCTCAGGTACCAACCTCTACAAGACATGTCTTATATTAAATTATGTATTATAAGACAACTTGTAAGGGCAGGCAAGAGCCAGGCATTAGCCCTAAAACATAAATGGAAATTAAGATATGTACAAACTACATAAGTTTTTCCCAAATTATACCAACATTTTTATTAAACCACATTTTTTTGCAATTATTAGCATGCACTGAATCTGCACAGCTGAGCCATCCCTCACCTGGAGGTCCTGGGGGGCCTTGGATTCCAGGAACCCCAATTCCTTGATTGCCTTTTGCACCGTTTTTCCCTGGCAGTCCTGTGAATTAGCAAACACAGGTATATCTTTGCACACTATTTTCATCCAACTAACTAGGAAGTCAGAATTTGATGACATTTATTGAATAAAATAGCTAATATTTCAAAAGCAAATAATAGGATGTAAAACAAGCATTTTCTTGTAACCTATGCACTGTGACTGGGTTCTAAGTTATCCTCATTTCAACTGAACTTAGAGCTGATGTAGCACTTCTTAAGCAGTCACTATGAGTGAGGGTATAGATAAAAGGCAACTAAAAAAATCTGCTGTCATTGCCTTCCAACTGGAAAAGATTTTAAGAAGTTGTATGAAAGAAGTATAAGTTATTCACCATAGTCCACGTGGAATATAGAATATATAGACAATCTTCTACAACACACAGCAGAATTAAATCTCCACCAAAGAAGTACTGAGATGATAAAAAACATGAGCTCTCTTACACTAGTACAACCCAGTAAATTCCGTTTCTTCATAGAGACATATACCCATTTTTCCAACTCTTATGGAATAGCCAGACCTCTTAGTGTCTGCTCCAGAGGAAAACTGCACATTCTCCTCTTGGAGAGGAAATTATAAAAGCACTACAGGCAAATCATCATTACATCCAAAAAGAACTTGATGTTCTAGTTAATGTTCAGTTAATGTCAAAAAGAAAGTAAATATTTACCAACCATTTGTCTGCTTACTCTTGGCACATTACTAGTTAGCTGTATTTTATACAGCTTTTCTGATTATTTTGATCCTACCAGTTACCAAATTATGGACTTCACCCAGTCTCTTTCTCTAGTTCCAGACCATATATGCATACTTAACATAAAGGCTGCAAGTACATCACAGAAATCAGTTGGAATGCTTGGACAGCTGAATTACCTGAAAGTATAAACCTTAGCTTGCTTAAAAAGAGTCCAGAATGCTTAAGAAAAGCATAAAGAAAGGAGTAAATATTCTTTTGAGATAAAAAGAACAAAAGGACAAAGACTCAGGAAATCAGGGGGAGTCTAAAAGTTGTCACATGCCAAAAATCAGTGCAGCTAGTAAGTAGCCAGTGAATAAATACTGTTCCTTAAAATAGCAGAAACAAACAAGTTTGGAAGAAGAGAAACTAGAAAACGTAAATGCACTGAAATCCATGTCTAAGCATATTTGATCTAAAAAAATAATCTAAACACAGCTAGAAACATTTGCATGAGACTAAGAACTCTCTAAAAAGATCAGAACAGGTTGACTACAGTAGAACTGAACACTAGCTATCTTGCTGAGTTCTTGTGTTTTCTCTTCTTCTATCATGTGTTCTTCAAAAGCAGTGAAACATCCACTCTGCTCCATGTTCACAATTACACTCTGCCATACAAGCCCAGCCATTCTCTTACTCCACCCTGCATTAACCCCCTTCAAAACTAGAAGTCACAGAGGCCATTTGCACCACGATGTATGCACACAGTACCTCTTGTCCCACGAGCCCCAGGGCGACCTGGGATGCCCATCAGCCCCGGAATGCCATCATTCCCTGGTAAACCAGGAAACCCTCTTGGTCCTTCAGGGCCTCTTGGACCTGGTGGTCCTGGAAGTCCTGGGGGAGCACTTTGGGACTGACAATGGTTACAGCTTTGTAGTCTTCCACTCTGAAGGATGGCAGGCAACTGGGCTGAGAGAATTCAAACAAAAAGTTGCTTAGAGTGTTGAAACAATAAAAGCAGTTCCCCCTAACCATGAATACAAAATCAGTTTCGTCTCTTTAGAGAATATGATACCTTTAGGAAATAAGATGGTAAAGTATGGAATTTGTGGTGTGGAAATGTATCCACACCTGTAGGAAAACGAGTGATAAATCAGCAATATGGAACTTGCTTTCAAGAAAAAGACTTCACGATTATCAGGAAACTTCTTTAGCACTTCAAACAAGGAAAAAAAGAGTAGAGAGGTTTTCAAACTTACTTCTCAGTACATCTGAACACACCTGTCGAATAAATTCTTCTGAAAATTCACGTGCCTGAATTGAACAGAGAACAGTTAAAATAACACAGATCATGCATTTCTTTGCCGTTTTTAAGGTACTCATAATTACAAGTTTGAGGTCCTATACATACAGGTTTTCCATCTGATCCAGGTAGTCCTGGGGGTCCTCTATCTCCTGGCTGACCTCTGAGACCAGGAGGTCCAACCAAACCCTGGAAACCAGATTCTCCTTTTTGTCCTCTTATGCCTTGAATGCCTGGATCTCCTTTCTCACCTTTCTGGAATGAAAAATCAATGAAAAGCCACTAATATCTTCAGTGATCATCCTGAAGCTAGGTAGCACCACACAAACATATTCTGAGAAAATCTTTATTGATGATCTCCATAAAATTAAGTTGTCGCTAAATATTAACTTGATATTGATGAGATGTATTGAAGTTTTGAGATTCTTTGGTAACTGTTTCAGATACAATTACCAAATATAACTAGAAATAAATTACCTTTTTTTAACTTTAAGGAACCATTTAACTTACAAAATTACTATTTAAAATTAGTATTCATTATTACCATACGGAAGGAAAGGCTTTATTCTCTCTTGCATGAGAATTAGAATTTTTTTTCACAGTATGTTAAGTTCCTCAGAAGGCTGGAAAAATTAGAGGTGAAATTCTGGCATCACTGAAGTTCTTGGAAACTTACTGTAATAATCAAGCCTTTGACCCCTATGTCTGTAGCATATAAGACAAAGAAAAAAATAGTTTGATTTGAGTTGCAATTTTTTTGTTTCTTTTTTTTTCCATCTGATTGGTAATAACTGTAGTCCATTTGCTTCACTGGAAAACATTAAAATAATACTGGAAAATAGTTTGATATATCTTCATCAAAGCAATGGTTCTTCTATGTATGGAATTACCTACTGCAATAGTTCATGTGGAACTCTTTCCCCACTCTGAGCCAACAAAATATCAGTACAATGTAATTTGGTATGTGCCCAAGATTAAAGTCAGTATACTACATTTGCTCCCTGATGAGTTTTTTCCTTCCAATTCTGCACAGCTTCTGCATAATATTATCAGCTGCCTAAAAATTTCCTTTCACCCTTTACAACTATTTTAGATAAAATTGTGGGAACAGAACTATTATATATGACAAAACTTACTGAAACACATAATAGAAGTTTAAGAAATACCCATGCATACAGTCTTCATAGACTTACACTGAATTTTAAATTAAGGTATTTATATTATTTTGTATAATTTTCTATATTACTTATCAAAATTCTTCACATCAGAAAAATTCAAAGCTTCCTGGCTTGGCCTAAATTAGTAACAATGTCCAGAATTCTCCACATGAATTTCTGCAGGGTAGCAAGCATCAAATTCAGTATTAGATTACCCAGTTTTATGCAGACAGCTAGGCACTAAAATCAGATAGGTAGTTTGTCCCTTTAAAAACCACAGAAATGAGACAGGTACCAGTCAGGTGCCTAAGAGTGCTGCTGGAAAGATGACCTGAACAGCAGTCCATACCTTCAAAAGTTATACACTGATCAGAACTTTTTCCAAAGCTGTAATAGCATTTTATTTTTTTGATATTGTCATCTTGAATGTTGTAGTAACAGAAAACTGATCCTCTTAGTTACATCATGTAGATCTGTACTTGTTCATTTCTTACATAATTGCAAATTACATAATTACAGAGGTGGTCAATTTACCATGGTCAGCAAGGCTCAAACACATGGAGCTTATGTAGCTGCCTGTGGCTATAGAGATGTGAAAGTGCTGAGATGTGAAAACCATGCTGTTCCTACAGCTAGGAGTTGTTTGGTTTTGGTTGGGTTTTTTTGTTTTCCTTTTTTTTAATTTTAATTACTTTTACAGCTATGGACTAAGTTTACATAAAAGACTTGCAAACTGATCTATTTGAACTAAAGGGGCTAGAAAACATTAAGAACCAGTGAATACTGGAAAAATGGCATATACTGTAGAAAAACACTAGAGGCATGAAGCCAGTATAAAAACATCAGGACAAAATGTTGGAAGCATAAGCAGAAACTGCCTGAAGAACTTGCCAAAGAGCAAATGAAACTGCAGAGGGAACATTTTCTGCAGAATATCTTGGTCTTTTAATGCTCAACCACATCCCATGTGTGGCCTTGTTTGTTGACCCTTGCTATTGGGAAAGAAAATTTAAAAAAGGAAAAGAGCTCACTAAGTGCTGAGAATTACAGACTGAAGAAACTTTTTATTGAGGAGTCAGTCTAACAAAAAACATATTTTATGAAAATAGAAAATCAACTAGTTCTATAGGTTTGATAAGTAAACACAACATCATTATACATTAACATATAGTAAGAAAATTATTAAAATGATTTTTCAGTAGAAACATACTATTGTCATGATTTTAAATATTTAAAAAGTTTAGTTCAATAGTATACAAGAATCTTTTACCAGTTTTGCAATGATTTAGCAAAACACCTATAAGCCAAATGTAATTTAAGTTTTTCATAGAATCACACAACATATGAAACAGTTCATATGTTAAAATGCATACAATTATTTAATTGGGCTTCTACTTAATGTATCCAGCTATTGATATGCAACAACGTTTTAATGAAAAGTGCTGAACACAGAAATCTCTAAATAAATTCTAAACTCTGATATCACTAAACATTGAAATAAATAAAAAATAACCAACAAAATCTATGTTTTAAATACCAATTTTTAAACAACATGCAACACAAAGATTAAAAAGTTTGGCCATAAGTACATATACATTAGCCAAACACAAGGGAAAAAAAAAAAAAAAAAAGAAAATATGGAACTTCTAAAAATATCCTGGAGAGCAACAAATGCAGTTTCTGACAAACCAAGAGCAGTCCAAGCAGCCTTCACAGAATCATAGAACAGTTTGAGTTGGAAGGGGCCTTAAAGATCATCTAGTTCAACCCTCCTGTCATGGTCAGGGACACCTTCCACCAGACCAGGTTGCTCAGAGCTGCATCCAGCCTGGTTTTGAACACTTTCCCTTATGCCCCTCAAGTTTCAAGCCGAGCTGAATTATTCCTGTATAGACTTAGCAGTAAAGAGAAAAAATTCTACCCTGCATTTTCTGAGTCAGTCTCAAAAAACAGAAATCTCTGAAAAAAAATCTTTGTAAAGGCTTTGCTATAGTTCTTTTCATCGGCTTTGAAATAAAGGCACACAAAGAAATCTCACTGGTGATAGTTAAAACACACAAGACAAACAGTTCATCTGTGGAAATCCTTACTACAGACTTTTATAGAAGCTGAAAGTAAGAGTATATCAGCAGAGTTCAAAAGGAATTAGGCAAACTCAACACTCTCATTGAATGCAATGGTCTTGATCTCTAAGTTACATGCTCCAGATTTTCTACCTCTCCAAAAAAAGGGAAGGGGTACAAGAAGTGTCCTATTCCTTATTTCTATATCGTGCCTTTCAATTACTGGTTACTGCTGAATAATATTATAATACTATTCTGTACTTTTATGAATGTATTTTCATTTTACAGTGACCATAGAATCTCTGAATTCTTTTTCCTTTAAGTATTTCCTTTCCTGAACCATTTTTTTCTCATTGTTTTAGTTGGTTAGTTTGTTGGCTTTTTAATTCCCTTAAAGTATATACTTGGCTTTAATTATTTTAAAAAATATTTAATTTAATGAAATATATATTTTCATTATGTCTCTTTTTAACTAATAGTTCTTTTTCTTCTCTGATATTTCTCAATTAATTTATCTTCTGTTGCGTATAGACATCTGAGAATAGAAGCAAGACTATAAACACACATTTTACAGATCACATAATTTGTAGAAACAAATGAAATAATTTTGTAATACTGTATTTGTCATTACAAAAATACTTACCTCTCCTCGTTCTCCACTCAATCCTTCTACTCCCTTTAAGAAATAATATGAAAAAAAAATTTAAAAAGCAGGCTGAGTCAAATTACTTGTAACCCTTTGTTTTCAATAAATGGCATTTTTTAAAGATTCTGTGATTACTATTGTACAAAAAAACCCCTTGCATATAATGATGAAAAATTTATATCATGGTAAATGAACAATTCATTAATGCCTTTAATATTATATATGAAGAGCATAAGTTGCGAATATATCCTACATATTAAAAACAAATAAACATAACATAGACTTAGAGACAAAATCTTATTCACTTTACAAAAGAAATAAAATTTTGTGTTCTAGTAAAAGAAAACTCCTGATTCTACCTGTTTAATACTGTCTTACTAGGCATAAATTAATTTCAGAGCCTTTTAAATAGAAACTCAGTGGTAAGCCAGATTTTGCATGGTAGCAAATGATTTTGGAGTCACTTCTGCCAAGTGCTTCAATGGTGTTACTGACCATTAAATTCCATGGTAAGTTGGCAGTTCACTTTTCTGATACACTCTTATGTGCAAGGGAATCTGTATTGTACCTTTAAAAAGTCTTGGAGTCTTGAGAAACCTTGGAAAGACCTGGTGCTGTCTATCAGAAGTATTTGAATGACTGATTTTTTTGGTTGCCAACCAAATCAGAAAAGGGAAACAATTTTAAACTCAGTCTGAATTATTTTTTCAGCTTTCTCCAAAAAAAGAAAGCAAGCAACCACAATTCAAGTTGCATCATTCTATGGGGAAAAAAACTATGTTTCCTTTCACTATCACTTTGTTTAACCTCAAGACTAAAATAATAAATATATGGGAAAATTGTACATCACTTGCAAAGGGAAAAACCAGGATGTTTAATTTGTAAAATGTTAAAGCAGAACATTATATTTGGTTAAAATCAATGACTGGTCTTTTAGTTTAAACTATTTCTTTTTAAAAAAATATGCTCAGCTTTAATACTGAACTACTGTAAACCTTCACGTCCCTGAGAGAGTTAACTAACATACAGTCTAGATCTCCTGCCCATACTCCATAGGAATCAGCTCCTTCTGGCTAGACAGGCAGCTGTATCGATGTCATAATTCTGAAAAAAGCAGCTGTGGCTTCCTTCCAAGTCTAGTTTTAGATATGTACCTCTAACAAATACTTGTCTGTTTAGACACGACAGAGTATGCAGTTAACAAGTATTTATAAATACTAACAGTTATTTTCTGTGGTAGAACAAGATAGCCAACTATGACACAATCAGAATACACTGGCCCAGAGTTAAAGAGAAACAACTGCATCTCACTGATTTGCAGCTGAAACAGGAAACATCTGTAATTTATGAGCACAGAAGATGTCAATAACTCCCAGTAATGTCTAGGAGATAATGAACTGTATGAAAATGTAGCACGGTACATGCAAAATCTTAACATCGCATGTATTACTCGTATAACCTTTACACAGAACCCACTTTGTGCTGTTATCTGCATTTTATATTGTTTATAGCTACTTTATAAAACTATTATATAATTAAGGATTTAATACAATAATAAAAAAATGCACTTATGGTCTGTTTCTCAAGATATAATATCCCAGAACCACAGAAACATGTAGGCTGGAAGTGATTTCCTTGGGTTCAAGTTCCTTTGCAGAACAGATGCAACTTGATCAACTCAACACACTGCCCAGACAGCTTTTGCCACAATGTCTGTGAGCAGCCTGATCCAGTGTTTGACCACCCTCAAAGCAAAAGGCTTTTCCTGTATATCAAGTTGGGGTTTTCTGCGTTCCAACTCATGTGCATTTCCTCTCATCCTTCCAGCATGCACAGCCGAGAAAAATGTGGCTCCATCTTCTCTATATGTGTTGCATTTGTTATTTTAAAGACATTAAGGTTGTTTAAAAGGTAATTTATATAACTATGTAATCATGTAGTACATAAATGTATTTCACGTGACGCAAAGATTTATTCATGTTGATGCAAGTAGTGTTAAGAAAAAAATATGAATCATGGTCTCGAACTAGGATCACTATGGCTCTCTTGAACTAGGATCCCTATTTTAACAGTACCTGTAAGCCTGGATTTCCTTGTCTTCCTTTTTCTCCTTTCAGTCCCTTCAGAAAAGAAGCACATTTTCTTAAAATATACATTTTTCTGGTACACGTAATTAAACTATGAAAAATAACACAAAGAGTTAAACCCCAAAACCTCATCCTAACCAGGACAAATCAGTCTGAAAAGTTACTCTTCAAGAGATCAGAGCAGAAACTGTGCAAAAGAAGGACAGAGGAACAGGAAGAACACAGAGGAACCAAGTCAGGATCTGAGCAGTGAAATGATACTTTTTCTTGTAGATATTACCATGATTTTAGATTACAAGGAGGAAAATTACACTTACTACAGTACAGTAGGAAGGCAGGTAGTACAGCAGGTAGGCCTGCTCAGGCCTTAGAAATGCAGCTGGAAATTCATACTGGGTATACTGGGCAGATTTCCTTGAAGGAGAGTTATTGTTGCTATTCAAGCAAACTTTCTGTGGAGCTTAATCTTAAAAAAAAGTGCCTGAATTAATGCCTAAAATTTGTATTAATAGGATTGCCAAATGATTTCATTAGAAACAAAGTTGATATACCTGCATACCGCTGTCACCTTGGTTTCCTTTGTCCCCCTGTGAAATATTAGAAGAAAAGTCTCCATTTCAACATGATTCATCTCAAAGACATGTACTCTGTGTTTTAATTTAACACATAATTACAAGAGAAGCATCTAATAGCTTTTATTTATACTGAATCAAAACAAGTCACTTTATCCCCATGTACACAAAAACTGAGAAAACTCCAGAAAGCTATACTAAAAAAGGAATTTGTCATAAAAAGAACTATCAAAAAGAAAAGTGGGTACTCACATACCAAGTAAAAAATTAAAAAATATGATACAATGAGGTGGAAAATCCTGTACAATTTTATCCACACAGGGCATGGGAGTGGAGAGGAACTAAGCAGGGAGGGAGGCAGGGTCTCTCATGGGTTAAATTTCAGCTGAATGCTAACCTCAAGTATGCTTGCCTTCACCCACAGAGACTAGAGTATAAATATATATATATATAATTTCTGTAACACTTACTATAAACACACTGCATGCAGAAGTTATACATGACAATACAAAGTATTTTTTGAATCGCAAAACCCCTATATTTAAATTTAATCAAAATATTTAAGGACTAAGTTCCACTTCCACCCACTCCTTTTGACTTGAAATGTTTATAGTAAAACATTAGGGGGGGGAACTGGCAATCAGATGGTGTAAATGTTACCTAAAAGTTAGTTATCTAGGTTTATCAACTTGACCAAACACCATCTAAATGATATTGGAGAGAAACAGGTAGTGCTTGAAAATTACTCATTCCAATTAACCATAGAGGTATAAAATATGTAGTCCAAAATGTGCCTATCTCTCTTCATTGACTGAAAAGGAAACTTAAAAGTTATGGGAGATGGCTTTTACTCTAATTCTGACCTCTTAAATCCTTGTGACTCTGTTTAAACAGACATGAATCAAAATGTTGGGCCAAGAGCACAGCAGCTCAGGAAACAAAGATCTTTGGGGGGTGTGCAAAACTGCATTTAATAAAGAAAAGAATTAGAATGGTGATATTTGGCTTTGTTTTGTCAGTTTTCTGACTGAAAGTCAGTTTGGCTGTAAGAGCCAAACATTTGTGTCTTTGGTTGTTTTCTGGGGAAAAAAAAAAAAGAATATTTAGTTAAATGCTAAACAGTAGTAAAGTGGACATTTCGCCATGGCAAATATTTTCCTGATCGAAAATCCCAGAACATAAGAAGACATTTATGCCAGCTGTATTCAGTTGTATTGTACTTGAATGTAAAATATTTGGTTGGTTTCCAGTTTTAAAATAATCTACAGCTGAAAGGCTTCACTTTTACTGTCAGAAACCACACTTTTCTTCCTGAATAATTCAAAAGTTTGTCATACTTATGACATGTAACTCCAGTTAACTTGCATCTTCATATAAAATAAATGACTTTTGAAAAAGCTTCATCAGTTAAAATTTAGAGAAGTTTCATACATTTTAACAAAATCACCTTTCATAAAATCAGCATTATTATCTTGGTACATGTACCTTACATAACCCTTAGATACTGAAACTGAATATATAGTGATAATGAAACTAATAAACTATTGTTATGACACTGACTCCAGTCACTCTTCCACTAGTCTTTTTGTGCTCTGCAAATTCATATTTCAAAACTGGTCAGAAGACTAATCTTTCTACATCTTCTCTTGGAAAAATGTAACTCAGGTTCCATTATCTCATTTACCTGAGATAACCTCACCTAAATTTGGATTGCTCTCTAACTTCCACTGACCAGGGACTTGCTTCAGATATCTGAACATAGGTATTTAAGATGCTCTAGGCAGTGCAAGGCACCTCCATATGTGTGTCACCTCATATGTGTGACATGCAAAGTACTCTAGTATACCTAAAACATTTATACATGGCTGACATATACAATACTGGACATACAGAAAATCTGTGCCCTTCTGGAGCAGAAGCTGAAGTCTAATGGAATAACTCTGTATGAGATTTTCATAAAACTTTAATTATAACGCCACAACACTCTCCTATCTTACTGCCTCTTTCCCCTTAAACTTTTCTTTCCTTATGGAAATGAAATACCTGATTCAACTCTATTTCTGTAATGCTGTATTGAGTCTGGCTGAGACACAGTTCATTTTCTCCACAGCAGCCCTCACAGTGCTGTGCTTTGCACTGGTGGCTAGAAAGGTGTTGATAACACACCAGTGTTTCGGCTGCTGCTGAGCAGAGCTCCCACAGCACCAAGGCTGTCTCTCCAAATCCACCTCCTCACCAGTAACCTTGGGATGGGCGAGATCTTGAGAGGAGACACAGATGCAGGCTAGGTAGAGAACTGAGAGGATTGAGAGCAGCCCTGTAGAGAAGGACTAGTGGGTGTTGGTGCATGAGAAGCTTTACATGACCTGCCAATGAGCACTTCCATCCCAGAAAGCCAATTGTACCCTAGGCTGCACCAAAAGCAGTGTGGCCAGCAGGTCAAGGGAGGTGATTCTCCCCCTTTACTCCACTCTCATGAGACCCCACCTGCATCCAGTTCCAGGGCCCCCAACATAAGAAGGATGTGAAACTCCTGGATCTAGTCCAACAGAGGGCCATGAAGATGACTAGAGGGCTGAAGAACCTCTCCCATGAAGACAGACAAAGAGTTGGGGTTATTCAGCCTGGAGAGGACTCTGGGGAGACCTTAGAGCAGCCTTGAAGTACCTAAAGGGGTCGTCCAAGAAAGCTGAGGAGGGGCTTTTCACAAGGATCTGTAGTGACAGGACAAAGGGGAATGGCTTTAAAGTGACGGAAGGCAGGTTTAGATTAGATATTAGGAAGAAAATCTTTACTGTGAGGGTGGTGAGGCACTGGAACAGGTTGACCAGAGAAGCTGTAGATGCCCCCTCCCTACAAGTATTCAAGGCCAGGTTGGATGGGGCTTTGAGCCACCTGGTCTAGTGTATGGAAGGTGTCCCTGCCCACAACAGGAGGGCTGGAACTACATTGTCTTTGAGGCTCAACACAACCATTCTGTGATTTATGACATAGCCAGGACAGCTGACCCAAACTGACCAAAGTCATATTCCATAACATATGAAGTCTGCTCAGCAACAAAAGCTAAGGGAAAGGGGAGGGGGAGGACATTAATTATTATGAAATTTGTCTTCCAGAGAAACCTTTATGTATACTGAAGCCCTGCTTCCCTGGAACTGACTGGATATTACATACTGATGGGAAGTGGAGAATAAATATTTTGTTTTACTTTGCTTCCACACAAGGCCTTCCTTTTGCTTTATTAAACTGCCTTCATCTTTACCCAGGAGTTTTTTCCCATCTTACTTTCTCAACACCCTGTACTGATGAAGAGGGGAGTGACAGAGCAGCCTGGTGGGCACTTGACATCCAGCCAAGGTCAACCCACCACAAATGCCTTTACATCAAGGGCTTCATCCTTCAGAAGAAAATTTTCATGATGCATATATTGTTGCTTTACACGTGCCCTATTCTCTAATAATCATGATGTGTTTAGAGAAAGGATTTTGTATAATAATGATTACTTACAAAAAAAGCACTTCCAATAAAAGATGCAATTAATGTAAAACTGGAAAAATACTTACCTTTATGCCCTGGGCACCAGGAATGCCTGGGTAGCCTGGTTCACCTGGAGCACCTGGTACTCCTAGTTCTCCCTGAGTAATACAATAGCTCTGTGTCAGTGATGTGCTGTGTGTAAAAACATATATTGCATGTTTTCTCAAGGCCACATGATACACTTCAGCTATGATATTTCAAAATTTTATAACTGAAGATGATTGAAATGTCTGGAAAATTTGTGAAGGGATGTTGAATACAGAAAAGCCACAAAAGGGATTCTTAATTCTTAACCTCAGTTTTCCACTATCTATTTTTATTAATTGTCTTTTAATACAGTTGATGTTGATGTTTCAAAATTACACAAAAAATACTATCTGAAGTAATGGTAATGTTTGCAGATTTGAACTTAATAAGCACCTGAGTTACATTGCCTAAAATCTAGCATAAAATTAGTAAGAATAAGTAATCAAATGGATTCTGATGCAATTTAATGTTAACTACTGTTTTACTGTGAAACAAACCGCCTTGCACAAAAGTAAATAAATCCCTTCTTTAGCTAGAATACTTCCAGAATCATATTTACCTTGGCTCCTGACGATCCTGGTTTCCCCTGAATTCCCGGTTCACCTTTATCACCCTATATAACAATCACGTAAGAGTGTGGCTGATATCATTATGCTTTGTCACATGTGTTATGACTAGCAAGCATAAACAAACACTATTCAGAAACTGACTTAAAACAGGCACAGGTAGTGACTGAAAGGCTAAAGTTTTACTCCCTTATGGGAAGCCTGAAGGTGTAACTTTCTTTCAGGAAAGATAAGATACTGTTGACAAAACATGATCTGCCAGCCTCTGCTCACCGGTCCTGTCCCCACCTGCCTCATTTCCCTTGCTCAATCACTCCATGTTTGTGCAAACTGACTTCACATTTCCATCACCTTATTTAATAAAACCCTGAGAATCCTAGGATCAGTCCAAGGCAAAATATTTATTTATGTTTTGGCTTTAATTGTAGCCTATGGAATTAGACATATATTCAGCTTGAGAATTTTCATTAAAATCTAATAACTATTGACTACTTCATGATGCCCTTCTGTAAGAATGCGTTTATTGAGAACGATTCTCTAAGAACCAGCTTATATGCTGAATGAGATAAATATACAAAAAAAGCATTTTTCACAAAAAAAAAGCTACTTAATTTTTAGTAATTTCATAGTATTCAATCTTCTAGACAATAGCAAACATTGACCATTTGAAAAATGCTGCCTTCAGTATACAATTTTAAATAAATGCATATGTACTTCTGGATATAAAATAATGTATGGGTGGAAATGGATCTAAATGTAAATACATCGTTTGGGAAATAGATTCTATATTTCTAAATATTCTCTAGGACACACAATTCAGTGTTTATTGACTTCAAAACTCATCTTGGATTAAATTAAAAGGTTACACTAAGCAATCAGAATTTATAGTATTTTTTTAACTTCTGAGAGCATGGGTCAAATTAGTTCTTGCTGTTGCTGCAGTACAATCAATAAAGTTACATTTGAAATACATTTGGCTCCTTGGGTGGAAAAGCAGCACGTAACGTTATTTAACAGAATTAAAATATAAATAAATGTAACATGGGAAGAAAGTTCACATGTATACTGAGAATTATCTGGTTCCCAGAACCGCAGAACATTTTCCAGGTCTGCAAAGCTGAAACATGACCAGTCTCATGACCATTTCTGCAATTGTTCCAAACCTCATGGGATGACAGGCACCATTCAGTGAGTTATAAAGTACCATAGAAAGTAATACAGGAAAATCATACAGCTACTCACCAATATTCAATACACCAAAAAATTAGCTGCAAAATCTATAAAGCAGTCATTTATCCAAGTCACATTAACACAAACACTTACCTTAGGCCCAGGAGCTCCAGGTAGACCAAGTGAGCCTTCTGGTCCCATCAAACCCTATTTATTTACGAAAAAGGCAGAGACATCTCTGTACTAAACTAGAGGAATAATGGCTTCAGTATAGTATTTGTAGCATCATTACTCTATTTCCATAATGAAATAAACAGACAATACCATGTCTTTCATCATATTACTATACAGGCTATAGTTCTGATACAGTATAATGAATTATTTAGACCTCCTATGGTTTAAAGAACTGCTACAGTGCAATGAAAAAAATCCCATACAGAAAAAAAGAACAGGGCTGTCATAGAACACTCCTGAGAGAAAAAATTCTGCAACTCAAAACATTGTCTGTAATATGTCCCTTAGCTACAATTGAAAGTGACACAAAAGCTTCTTGGTTTCCATTTAGTGTTTCCAAAATCAGCAATACTATGTGTGGCATTTCATAATTCTCTTTCTTCTTTCTGACCACGTGTCCCTCAAAGATTGCCAGACCTTGACTCCTTTTGCAAGGTTTGTGGAGATTTATCAGGGGGGCACACCTTTGCATCTTCTGCAGAATCTTCAGGGTTGAACTGTTCATTCAAGAACCCAACAGCTTCTGCCACTTCATATCATGACACTTCAGCACATGTACAAAGTCAGAGCACCACTAAAACATTCCCTCGGACTCCTCAAATGGGATCATATTGACAAAGGCATGTTTAGCTGTCTTTGTTCCATACATAAAAGCTAAGGGTTGTTAAATCATCAAAGGGCTGATGCTCTTAATTTCTGTTTAAAGCTAGTCTCAAGATGCATGCATCAATAAAAACAATATATTACAATTGTTTTATTTGGACTTGCATAAATACCCTGAAATAAAATATACTATAAGAGTGTACTTAAGACACAGCATAAAATAAAAGCATAGTAATACAGGAAGTCAAACAATTAAATAAGGCCTGGAAATCTAACTTGTCAGAGATTAAATTTTATAAATTATTCCAACTGATAATATTTTCAAAACCCATTGTTACTACTGTTATTTAATCTTTGTTTTCATATAAATCCAAACAACCACCTTCCATTTAGTGTTAAATGTTAGGAACAATTCACTCCCAAGACATCATCTCAGAGCTCTTTCCAAGGTTACATGGAATTAAAACCATGTCATTTTTTACACAGATTACAACTCATTTTAGCAAAAGAAAAAAAATTTTTATTTGCTAAAATGAAAATGGTGTCTGCAAAAAGAAGAGAAAATTCAGAATATCTGGAACAAGAAGTAACTCTCTATAGCCAGGGTTTTCAGGATTTCATCAGTTTTCTAGCATTTCACCTGTGCTTTACTATTAACCACAGATTAATAGAGATTAACCATGGATTAATTCAGGTTTATTTGCTGCTGCATGGTAAGAAAGTACTGGTCACCAAAATTTTCCATCAGTAAATACAGCAACTTACTCTTTAGGCCAGAGACACAGTTCTGAGAATACAAATAAACTGTATCAAACACAAGACTACAACTTGAGTAACTTTGCTGCCAATGTTCTTCAGTCTAAAACTTTTTCTGCTCAGTCAACTGCACATGAAAAATCTATTAAACTTCAATTTTTCTAAATTAACTAATATCATACATTGAATATTTTCCAACACTTTCCTGAGTTTTCCTGATGCCTTTTCTTACTTACACAGAAAATCAGTCTTCTTATCAAAGAAGATGCTGCTAATCTAGTGTAATCTATTATTTGGCAAACAAAGGTTTACTACACCCTACCCCATCTCTTTCATAATTTTGGAATAGAATTACCAATTCTTCTCCAAATGGATTAAAGTTTCTGAGGACTGCTTAGACTCATAACTTAAGAGATTGTGTATGCCCATTAACCATTTGCTTATGGACTGCATTCAGCACCAACTTCGTTACAACAAGACTAACAAAATATTCCTTTGGTTTTGTAACCTAACCTTGATTACATTAATGCTGTCTTAATTCACCTACACATGAGGTTTTTTCAGGTTTTCTCTTTTTATTTACATAGAAAAATAAGTTTTTATTAATTTTCATTTCTCTGTAAGGTTTAATTTAGTTTGGCTCTTTGAAATCAAATTTCATATTACCTATTGACCTCCTTACTTCTGAAACACAGCCGTCTTCATTGTGTGATCTTTTTTGCATTCCTTGAGGACTACCTTCCTTTTCCAAAAAGCATTGTGAAATTACAATATTCTTCTCCTCATAATTTTGTTCTGTTCTCATTGCTAACACATTAGTCAGTAGAGAAAAGCAAGCACAAGTTTGGGGAGGTACTGTGGGAAGGGACAAGAAATGTGACTGGGAGATTTCTGCCTCCTTTCACATTGCCACCTCAGAGTAGCCCTGTGTTTCAAGTCATGTAACACACTGAGAATCTACTGTCTACCACTAGATAAATTCTAGTTGACACCCATATCAGTCCTTGGATTACAGAAGCAGGGTATGTTCATCAAAAACGTCCCTCATTCATTTTATCTTATATAAAGTGGAAATACTGTAGGTAAAGAATAGCTTTTTTTAATTAATGAATAAGCTGTGTGTATATATCCACATTGACATGCAAACATATACTAGAGAAGGCAAATCAGAAAATATATTTAGTATAACCAAAGGTCAAGCATACATCTGCAGGAAAAGTAGAAATAAAACCCAATTGTCCTGGTTTCCTTTCTTGCTCTTTCATTACTAGGCCATATTTAACCTACTTAATTAAAAAAAAATAGGAAGACAACTACATGAAATCAGCATGCTGCAAGAAGAAAACTTTCAGATGCAATATGAGAAAAGCTTGAGAACATAATCTGGAAACAATTAAAAGAGAGGAGTGTGTCCTGAATAAAACTGTAGAACAATTCAAGAACATAAAATGTAGCATTACTCTCCCATTTTCCAGAGCTGACACTATTTATATCACGGGTAAATTAATAAATTACTGGTGTTGGCAATGCAATAGGGATAGTTATTTCTGAAGAAGAACTTGTTACTGAATAATTTTCCCAAGGTATTAGTAGACCATCCACAAGCTTTCCATCTGTTTTTTCTGGAACAAACACATTAAATGTGACTAATACAAGGAAAATCCCACTATCTTTTCTGGTTGAAACTTCCTAATGCTGTGTAACATATTCAAATATTCCATGCATCAATTTCCTATTTAATTTATCAGGTGACAAAAAGTACATTAAGTGACTTGACAGAAAACTGGAATAAATTATTTTCAAGTGTATTAAGAACCAAATGTTATCGAAATAAGATTTGAAGAAAACATGGTAGGTGAATTAAATAAATATGTACACTTTGCAATCCCACATGGCTTTATTACAGCTGATGATACAGCCTTCCCTCTGGCATTTTGTTCAACTTTGCTCAGAAAAAATGGAGAAAAAATTTCCAAGAATAGACAATAAAAACATTTTCACTGAACTGCTTTGTTGGCTTCCTGAGAAACTGAAGTTTCTTCTATTTGGACTGGGCATGGACAAGCCTATACATGCACAACATATAATGACTCTCAAGATAAGGCAGTAAGTAAAAAAATCAAGTGATCTTTTGATTATTGTCATATATTACAACATCTATATATGCCATTCAGCTGCAAACCAAGAGGTGTTATCTATTTCTTCCCTTCACAAGTGATACTAATTCTGTAGACTGAATACAACTGCATAAAATCTCTTGTACTACCATATGGCTCAACACCCTAAGAAAAACCCCAAAATTTTAGAAGGTTACAGCCTTTTAGTCATGTAGTGGTCCCTTGTCCATAGAGATAACAGCATCAGTCGTCATTCTCTACAGTATTTACTTTATTATAGGAGTAATGATTTATACTGATCTGCTTGAGGTTGAATTCTTTAGCTAATTAAAAAGTAATAGTAAACAGCTTATTTATTATGCTAAACCATGTATCTCCCAGGAAACTCAGAACCATTTTAGTCAGGAAAGGGGACAAAATGTCTCCAGCACAAAAGGCAAACTGCAAAAAGACATCTTAACAGTGAGGATGATTAGTTATGGACCTAAATAAACATGGTTTCCTCAATAGAAGAGATAATTATTTTTTAAAGGTAGCATATGTTCAACAAAGGATGAAATTCCTATTAATTTAGGAAAGACCTGTAACTAGTTTTAAATAGCTGTCCTTTTTGCCTTTAAAATTTCCATTTTTCAAGTCTATATATACTTTCACCAACTCTCAGAACAATTATTTTGCTACTGTGACTTCTAAAGGACTAGAAAGAAAACAGAAATCACCCTATTCAGACAGTAACAAAGATGTGGTAACCCAGACTGTCCTAGAAAGAATGAACTATTTTCAGGTTTTCTTCCTCATTCAAAACAAAGATTTCTCTTTAAGCAGCTTGTGAATTCAGTGATCTCAGCTATTCTCACTCCGTTAAAAGAGCACTATCACAAAAGCATCCTGAAATTCATCTTCAGAAATCCATTACACACTTTGACAATATTTAAGTCAAGAATTAACTTTCCAAATAAATTTACTTCAGTACTTTCAAAGTAAATTCAGATCAAATTAATTCAGAGGCTAAATTCAGACTAATCTATTGCTGTATTTATCAAATGTGCAGTTAAGAAATCATAAATTTTAAATAAAAATGGGTATATGATACTTGTGGAGTAATTCAGATATTAAACTTAGTCTGATCAAATTTTCCAACCTGAAAATGCAAGGTTGCTCCTGCATTTTCCATTGCTTGCTTGTTTATGACAAGTAGAGAATGACAACACCAGAATTATTTGTCCATAATAACAAATTTTTGCAAACTTACAGTATCTCCTGGTGATCCCTTTGTTCCTGGTTGACCTGGTGGTCCAATTTCACCCTGTTTTTTATAGAAAAAGAAGAATTCTGTAATTAATGTATGTACATTTAACAAATTTTTTAGATATTCTTTAATTATGAAGGTTTAGTTAGCTAAGATTATTTCTCAAAATATTATGAAATTAATTTTGTTACTTTTAAAATATTCATTCCTTCTGGAATAGCTGAAATAAAACCTAATCATTTTTGAACATGCCACAAAGAATTTGGAGCTTTTCTCCATCCTTTTGTATTTGATGTCATAAATCCCCACTGTGAAAACTCTCCTCTGAGCACAGGTTGAACCCTTATTTTGGAATGGATGTATATCTATGTGCAGGTTTTAACTGTGTTTTGAACAGTTAATAATACCTTTTGTCCTTTGATTCCTTGATTTCCAGGGATTCCAGGAATTCCCTGAGAAGAAAAAAGAGAACCTTTTAAATATATGGAATAGTTTCAGCAGAAAATATATACAGTGGCCAGTCTTCGCGAACGAAGATCTGGGAAAGGTGTTTTTACCTTTCAAGCCTGCGCAATGGATTTTTTAGGTG
>JAWWLV010000121.1:90404999-90418426 GCA_035041135.1 Platyrinchus mystaceus | reverse complement strand
CCCCTGAGACCTATAAAAACCCCTGTCCCTCAATAAACTTCCTCTTTCGTCCATCCTCCCTACAAGCCCCGTGTGTCGTCTCTGACTCCCAGGGGGACCATGGTGCTATGTAGGGTGGGGGAGGGGTGAGCAACTACCCTCTCCTCGTGGCGAGGATTGAATTCCGGTCACCTTGGCCGGGACTGAACTCCTTCTACGGGGAGCCCCCCTTCCCTACCCCTTCAGCCGCTAGAAATGGCATCCAATCATGGAACAGATCCAGAAGCTGGTGCGCCCCTCAAACCGTGGGGGGCTGAGGATCCAGAGTATTTATATTAATTTTAAACCAAAATATATTTATTTAGTAGATCAGGTCATACTTAACCAATGCTATCATATCAGAAAGAGAGCTGCTACAGTATTAAATACTTAGTTTTCTCTAGGTCAGAAATGCCTTTTCCTTTCCATTTTTTTGACTAATTAAAAAAAAAAAAATCACCATGACCAACTAAGGGGGTTTTTTTCTTGTTGTTGTTTGTTTGTTTGTTTGTTTTGTGTGGTTTTGGTTTGGGGTTTTTGTTGGTTTGGTTTGGTTTTTGTTTGGTTTTGTCTTTTGGGGGTTTTGTTTGGTTTTTTGTGGGTTTTTTGTAAAAATGAAAAGAGACAAACAAGGCTAGGGACAATAACAGAGCTCATTTTTATCTCAACACATTTGTTACGGTGAACTAACCAAAAATATACCCAAACCCCTTCAGTTGTATTGTATGATTTTTAATTTCAGTATTTTTTACATATGATGATACCACAGACTGTAAAAGGTTAAAACACCTCACAGTTATCTGGAGCAGAAAAAAAGAGTTAAAAATAAAGCCATGGGAGAAATTATGTGTGTTTTTCACTTAAGCCAGTCAAGTAGGAAGAAAGTACCTTGGGAATGATTTCCCAGTACTTCAAAGTCTACTCACGGATCTTCAGAAAGCTTTTTATAAATGTATATTTAATTTAAATTAAGGACTTTGCGCATTTTTCAGCTGGAAGTGTTATTTCCTAATTATCAAAACTCTCTACCAGATTTCAGTACCATGTAACACATACTGCTTCTCATTATATTTAATACCACAAAATTTCTGTTGAATGTATAAAGCTGTATCTCATCCTCTTAAAATTTAAAATGTAGCAGTGTTTTACCAACTGAGCTCCATTTACTGCTATTGGCCTACAGAAGGATTACTGATGGTTTGAAGACAGCTGGCTGTCTCTCAGCACTCAAAGCTCTACAGACATTTTGGCTCGTCTGCTTCAAGCAGCCTGCTGGCCTTAAAGAGAGAAACAAGGAAACAAGGAGGACAAAGCCAAGCTATCAGATAGAAAGAGGAGGAAAAATTATGTGCCCTAAGGAGCTGCCCAAATATCAGTGGAGGAACAGCCTTTGGAAATAAGCTAAACAAAAATGCAGCAGCACGGTCCCCAGCTAAGCAAGAACAGATATACAGGTGATATGGACAGTGTAACAAGATGCAAGGAAGTAGAAGACCAATAAAACTGGACAAAGGAAAGGGAGAGGTAGACAGTGAAAAAAATAGACTTTAAAAGTGCCATTAATAAATATATGAAAGAAGATAGACCATGTTGCAGACATGAGAGTTAAAATAATCCAGAATCTTTTCTTGTGTAAGTAATTATTAAAATCCATCTATATCATAATATCAACAGGAAAGAAGTCAATAATGTGATAATTTTATAACATATATACATATAAGTATAGGTAACAGCAATATAGTTAAGAATCCTTTCTTCTAAGGCATCTTTGACTTTAAGGGCTTATTTCTTTTAATAAAACCAAATCTAAAGACGAACAGCAGAAAATGAACAAGCATAACCAATCCAAATCAATATGAATGAAACATGAAGTATAACAGCCATTAACTAAAAAAAAACTCAAAACCCAAAAAACCTAATAAATCAGTACATAAGGATATGTCAGACATTTAATCACTTACAGGCTCTCCTCGATGTCCTTCTAGGCCTGGAGATCCAGGCTGTCCAACTTCTCCCTTTAAAACAAACAAAAAAAAAACTTAAAAAAATTTCCTTTGCATTATAAAAATAATTATTTCAAATAGTAAATTATTATTTTTAATATAAGTAAAATGTCAAACGAATACACAAAATCAAGGCTTCACCAAATAAACATATCTTGAAAACAGTTTAAAACGCAGTAAGAAGTGTATCCCATCCAATCTTTCCTCATGCTGTGTCCAACAGACAGCTGTCATAAAGTTTGCAAAAAGAGATGAGAGACAATTGTCTTTTCAATCAGAACAGCAATTTCTGATTGAAGAAATGCATAAAACATTAATAAACTGCTGCTGTCTAATTGTTAGTACAACCAATATATGGAAAAATATTTCAAAGGTCTTTAGAATACAGCAGTACCAGAAATTATCAAAACTTTATGCCCTTACTCAAAATATGTATGATACTACTCTGAAAATTTGAAGAACAATTCCAGAAATAAAAGCACATAAAACAAATGCAAAGATCAATTAAAATATATATAAAATAATCTCACAATAATTAACTTAAAATTATAAAAAGAGGACTGTAAGTAACAATGGGTAGCATCTGGGTTTCAAGCCATGCTTTTTCCACATTCTTTCCTGGAATGAATATTGTAAAAAAACAAGAAAGCTCCAACAGAAATTTCCTTCAAAGACAGCATGTTTATTACTGCTCTGAATTTGATTATAGACCCAGAATGAAACAATGTTTTATAGCAAGCAGATGTTGAAGTCAAGCTGACAAAATATTTCAATGAAGAATACAGCTTCGGTTAGCTATATTATAAAATGAATAAAAATCAATGAGTATGTCATATTTTATGTATAACTTTTTTTTACAGAAAATGTCTTTCAGTTTAAATATACACATGTTCACACAACTAATATACTGAATTCATTATATATTTTTACAAGCATAAAAACAGATCAAAGTACTCTCCAAATTCATTCTTTTGCAACATAATGTTTCACTCTAAATGGCCACCAGTGACAGTTAAACTTTTATCCTAATGTTATGTTGATTGTGACTTCTATCTGATCATGTTATCAAATACTGTAGAAGAAAAAAATCAGCACCTAATTATTTTTTTTCTGTGTTCTATAGTATCAGAAAAGGAATTCCTCCACCAGTGATATCTCTCTGTGTGTGCGTGTGTAGATACATATATATATATATATATATATAAAAGGGAAGATTCGTTTGATGTAAATTTATGGAAGGTAACTAAGCTCCTATCACAGACTACAGAAGTCTAGTCTGGATAATTATTGGAGGACTGATTCAGCTGATCAGCCACCAGAAGCTGAATTCCACTGGCCACACATAGACATTTGGTCATATTTGAGATACCCAAGGGTATATTTTCTAGGGTCCTACTCCCACTCCAGAAAGGCACTGGCTTTCCACAGGACTTTTGTCATATTTTTCAGCTCCCTTAGGATTCTTTGGTCACTAATACATTTCAAATGCACCACAGGCTTTTTAAGCACACAACTAAATTGTACCTATGAGTCTGCCTTCTTTGACTCCTCTGGCATTACCACTTAGACCTGCATTGACTTCAATGGCAACACAGGTAGCTGGTACGTCCACGGACACAAACTTAGCTGAGTGTTTTAAGAATGTCTGTTCAATTGTCTTTGCTTGCCATATCTGCAAGAGTTAGAGATATGTTTATATTCATAAAGACAATTTGTAGGTATGTATCAATGGGATTTGAAGATGAAAATTAAATGAATGTAAGAGTATTTAAAACTAAACCAAGCAAGAAATAAAGTCCTTTTGTATTGTAGAAATAATCTGCTGAAGTTAACTTAAGAAAAACGAGCAATGAGAATATTTTTTCCATTATTAAGATTTACAACTTCTTTTACTAACGTATTTTAGTGTGGTAAATGTAAGGGCAGTTTAAAAAAATAGGAGTACACATAAAATAAAGTTACTCCATTACCTTTTAGCACAGTCTCATTAGGCCTTCCAAGGAGAACAAATGAAATAAAAAATACTGAGTTCATCTACCATAAAAGTTAAATTTTATACATATTTTCTAAAGGCTGTTATTTTAGATGTGTTCTGCTAATAGATCTTTGAATTTCAGGATGCTCAGTTATACATGGAAGTTGGGCTATTTTCCGGATAACAGTGCTGTAGTGATGAATGTAAGTAATAACTCATCCCTTTAGCTTTGAATTAAGACACCTACATATGCTATTCTATCCAAAGCTGTCTAGAGACATGTAAGGGCACTAGACCCCATTACAGTGAACAAAGGCTTGATTTAGCTACCAAATCACAAATGACAGGTGCTATTTGAGGTGCTTCAGGGCAGCCAAAGCTTCTACATTGGGCTGGGAGGTACCACCTAGAGGAGACCTATGCCCTTCTAAAATGGCACTTACAGGTCACCTGGGCTATGCAAAGAGAAGGAAATAGGACTGAAAACTTACTAGTGAGGTCACAAAAGTTATAGCAGTTAACAGTCAGCAGTTTAGTGACTTTAGAAGCTGCATTTATTACATTTACTAAGAGCTTCACTCAGTTGTCACCACATAGATGTGGTAGAGTCATTGCCTTCTCCAAATAAGATTGAAAATTTTTCACCTTGAAAACATTCAAGGACAGAACAAGGTGAACAGCTGTGCAGTCTCCAGGGAGGTTACCAAGACCCAGCTGAGCAACCTGGTATGGATTCAGTGCTGTCCCTTTTGTGAGCAGGAGGCCAGTCCATCAGATGACCGAAATTCCCCTCCAGTCTGAGAGAATGAGCCTGGGATCCTGTTGGATCCCCCCTGCTGGCAGCTGGTGCCTGAAGGATTTAGATCTCTCATAGGTCTTGCACCGTATCTCCCTGCTGCAGCAGATATCAGGGATATGCCAACTGCATCCCCAAGTGCTCTAGACAAGCATGGTCATGAAATGGAAGACTCAGATCTTCAACTAAAGCAATAGGAATTTAGACAAATGCACTTAAAAGTACACTTGTACTTTTTGACACTGAAGTAACATTACTATGGAGCAGCCCTACATACTTACCTTATTACTATGAAAAATATTATAGGAACAAAGCTGCTGTTTAAAAGCTTCAAGTCAATTCAACTGAACATTTACATTGCATATTATTAATTTTTTTTCCCTGTGAACTTAAAACTGATATGGCTAAAGTCCATCTTTTCACAAATTAGAAAAGCGCAAACAGTTTGGCAAGAAAAACATCCAGTGAGCTCACACACTGTAGATACATTTCATACACTGTAGAAATATCAGATCCTGTAGTCTTCTTTACAGTAGACAGATACTCAGTCAACTTGAAAAACTGTTCTAAATTCAATATAAAGGGCATTGCACAGTGAAGAGAATATCAACACAAACATCTAATACTGAAAGTGCTTTCCCCTAACTTTCCTGCATTCCCCTTCAAAAGCAATTATGTTCTACAGTGTATGCTTGTTTATAAATCTCATTAACAGATTCACAGAGTTAGATAAGCACAAAAGGATAAGGAAGGCAAAGTATTAACAATCTCTAAGGATCATTAATACACTTTTAATAAAAGATTTGCCCCTGCTTACAAAACAACTGAAAACAATGAAATCTGCTCACTGCTGCAGTAAACTTCCACATTTCCTAGTACCACATGTTATTTTAATTTCCAGTAATTCTCCACAGAATAAACTGGGTATATTTAGACCAATAGCAATGCTATTGAAGACTTTGGCAAGATATGAATATACATTTCTACCTACCTTGAAACCAGGACTTCCCGGTAATCCATCTTTCCCATTTCTGCCAGGGTCTCCCTGTAGGAACAGTTACCAGTAATCAGTAGTTGAATTAATAAGCAAAAGTTAAAGAAAAATTGTCTTCACAAAACTTACTGATCGCCCAGGCATTCCTGGAAACCCCGAATCACCCTTCTCTCCTTTTGAACCCTGAGAAAAACAGCAAACAAAAAGTTATGCTCAATGTTTATGCTGCAAGTTCAGTATATTTAACCTATAATTGATGGATGTAATTTCTAATTTTGAAAATGTACAGGAGATCTGTTTCTTTCTTAGTACAGGCACCTGTCAATTAATAACTACCCCATTACAGAAACATAAATATGTTTGAAAATATAGAAATGCTAACACAGACCCTCTTTCAAATTGCTTAAAACTCCAGAGCAATAAACACATGAAGAAAATACAGGGGCAGATGAAAATGTAACTGTTAACTTTGGATGGCCAAAATACGCTCTCTGCTTTATATAAATGACAGATTAAAATATCTCTCTTCGTGGCCACTATCAGTCTCACTCATGTGCTCCTCTCCTCACTCCCCTTACTATTCTCCCTTGCTCCTGTTTGGTTATAGAGACATTTCTATGTATTAAGAAGTACAGACTTGTTTGCTATAATTATTACATATACCCCATATATGGTGTGTTACCCCATAGACAGATTTGCAAAAAATATATGCATTTTGTGTTATGTGAAACTGAATTACATCAATCCACTAACAGGGTGAAGACAGTTCTCAAAACATGCAAATATGCTGAGAACAAGTTTGATAATACTAAACATAAGTACATCCAGTAACAACAGTGAAAATTTTTTTTAGTTATGACTGCAGAATTAAATTAACTGTGAATACGTGTTATAAAAATATAAATTATATTCCATAGGGTTCCCATGCCACAGGGAAGGAATGTGAGAAGGAAGGAGAGCAGAGTGCTGTTGTGGACTGACCACTCCACCCTGTTCCCCATTCCCCATCCCATGAAGGATGGGAGTTGAGCCTGGGAAAAAGGCTTAACTGGGAGAGGTGTTTTAGTTTTTGTCTTTGCTTCTCACTACCCAAATCTATTTTACCTGTCATTAAATCAAATTAATTTTCCCCAAATTGACACTAACTGGCAGGTGATCTCACTTATCTGGACCCACAAGCTTTTCCATCTTATTTTCTCCAGCCATACTGCTGAGAAGGAGGAATGAGAGAGTGGCTGGGGGGACATCAGGCAGCCAGCCAAGGTCACCCATCACAGATACCAATAACATTTTGCTTTAATTTATAATTACAAGTTCACTTGCCTTTTTTCCATATATTCCTGGCTCTCCTTGATCTCCTTTAGGACCCCTTTCTCCCTAGACAAAATGTATGTGAACAAGTTAATTTTTAAAAGAGAAGTAGCTATATAAAGATACATATATGAAGTATACATGTATAGCAGGCTCAAAATAAAGCAGGCAGAGCTCCATGTGATATAAAAAATATGCTCAAGACAGTAAATGCAAATCCTGAATTTTCCAAGCTCTCCTAGGGGGAGAAGCCCAGAATGTCCAACACTGATGGTGAGGCAATCCACAGCTTGCAGGTTTAATGTTTCTACTTTTTAAGGTACTTTGTGATTCTGGTTGCTTCAATATAGGTTCAATATTTTCACCTAAGTGAAAATTCAGTTCCTTGAAAAGTGCTGCGGCACTTTTCTGAAGATCTTATTTGAAAAGGTTAAAACACAAATTTGGAAAAACTAAGAAATACATCCAGTTGAATACTAACATAGAAGAAAAAAAGATATGGTTGATGACATTTTAGAGAACACACACATGAACTAAACTTGCTGGGATAGACCAGAACTATCCTTAAAAATGCTGTCACACAAATTTAACAACTTAAAGAAAAGTGTATAATTATTTTTATTTTTGACACACTATTTGTAATGAAGAACGTTCTAAGTAGTAGTAAAATCAAAGTAATTAATATAAAATCCCATAGAGCAGAACAAAAATTAAAAAACAGGTGGTTTCTTTTGTTTGATATCTATGTAATGAAGTACAATGGCATGTATCTTCCCTAAATTTCAGCATCATATCCATTGATTTTATGTAGGTCATCAAATACACTAATAGTATTATATACAGACTTATTTTTCCCCTAAATTAAACCATAGAGTAACTTGAAACACAGGAATATTGTAACAAGACATATTTCATTTCAACCTTTGGTGCTGGCATCCCATGTAATCCAGGAAAACCAGGTAGTCCACTGTCACCCTAAAAGAGCAAACATATTTTAAATCCTTGTATCTGAAAAAGTTTTAATGTACTATAATAACACTCATATCCTCATGATCAACAAATAATGGAAAGATGCCATGTACCACCATATCAACCTCATAACATTCTATGATCATTGGTGAGAGTTTGTTGATCTTCAAACAAGATTCAGTACATAAAAGAAAAAAAACTTAAAACAATAATTAAATTTTAGAATAAATTTGACTGTAATTTCTGAATAAATCTTACAGGGTTCAAAAGTAGTAATTTAGCTTCAACAAGATGGAAAAAAGCTTTGAAAATCTCTGTAGGAGCTGTGATAATTCTACCATCCATTCCTAATTCCCAAATAAGAAAACTCCATAAATCTGTAATGGTTTTGGTTCGACCTGTTACTGAAAATATAAAGATGTACTGCTCTTATCAAATTTCTCACCAGCATACTCTGGATGAGTGAAGTATTAAAAAAATAAGGAATTAAGTACCTTCTCTAAAAAACAAACAAAATTAAACCGAAACAGACTGATATTAAACAACTTTGGCACTTGGACGAGTGAGTTCTCGTTTCTGTGGAAGACAGAATACACTTTGGTAAAAGCAGTTGGCAATTGAAAAGACAAGGCAAATCATCAGTTCTTTTTATTGTTTTCAGAAGTGGTGGATATCAGGAATTCCAAACTTTTGCTGGTACTGTTGGTACTGAAGATATTTAACTGAAAATTTGTCTGCAAGCTCCTTTGAGCAATTACAAAAAAAGGCTAAATTATAACTTGTCAGTTTGACTTGAAGCAATAAAACCAAACTTTGTTGTTTGTTTCAGTAGACCAGATCTACTTCACATGGGACAAACAGCCAATCACAAAATCATTTTAGGCCAATCAAAATGTTTTCTCTCTGTTAATTTCTAACTCTATATTAAACAATACATTTCAATTTGTTTAATCTATTTCAATCAAAAAGAAAGAATAGTAAACTATGCTTGGAAAGTTGTTTCATATAATATTTCAAGTTCTAAGACAAAGGTTAACCATGACAACATATCTCACTGCTATTTATCAAAGCCATTCATATCTAAGCAGACCTGGAGAGTTCTGTCATATATTTGCAGAAGACAGTAGCACAACCACAGGAATGAGAGCTTAAGGGTTAAAGCTGTCAAAATATCTGTTAACAAATAAATATTGAAAACAGGTGTGACAGAGTTCAAAAAATCAGCAAAGCTTATAAAATAAACACTTTGTGCATCCACTGCTTCTTAATGAAAAGGATTGGAGTTTCAATTTCTACTCAGAACTGGTGACTCACTAAAACACTGCATAAAGCAAAACACTTGGAAATGGAAACAGTTTTAAATTAGTTGCTACAGAAACTTTACAAGTAGTGGGATGAAATTAAGAAATGAAAATTTGGGCTTAATCTTGAGGAAAAAAATTTTAATGGCAAGACCTATTTTACAATGGAAAAGTTTTCTGAAACAGTGGTGGAAGCCCTATTTCTTGGCACATTTTAAACAAGGCTGGACTGAGCAATAGGAAATATGCTATCTGTCACAACACTGCACTGCCAGGAGAATTGAGTTTTTCATCAGCAGTATCTTAATTTCTACACATGGCCCAATACTGACTGATTGATTAGATTAACATCTAAAATCAATTAGATTGAGATGACTAAACAGAAAACACAAGCACATTTTTCAGCCCAAATCATGCATTTGAGAATTCTGCTGAACAGTGATGAATTTAAGGACTTGTTTTTATTATTGGGAAAGTCAGAAAGAAATTCTAAGTAAGACCTGTTGGGAAAACAAGCATTTGTTTCACAGAAAAGGCTTCTAAGTTTTAATAAACCAAAACCAAGATCATTTTTATCACAATCAACTTAGAACTTTTCTAAACATAGGGCAGAAATTTGGGCATGGATTTTTACATATCAATGAAACTTGGCAATGCCAATGGCAAATTTATTCCTTGAGCATACAGAAGATCCAGAGTCAAGTTTATCCTGACTATCAGAAGAGAGTTACATATAAGCTTCCACATCTGTTTGTAGCTCCAAGCTACTGGCTACACCTCAGCTAGAATTTTCCACAAAAAGCTTTGGTTTCAATTAGTCAGTGTTTTCTGATAAAAAGTGCCATCCAAAAATTTCTACCTAGGTCATCTGGATGCTTACTTAAAGAGAAAAAGGGTGAAAAGAGTTAAAAAGAAACCATTCTGACAGAAGTCTGTATTGTGCTTCCAGGTATCCAGACTTAGATATGCTTTCTAAATATATGTTACTAAGTCCAATAAAGTTGCTACTGGCAATGCTAAAGCCTATATGACCTTTATTAAATAAAGCAGACCAGATTCAGAATTAAAATTAGGATTCTTGATCCTTCCTTATTACCCTTCTAATAAACATTTCTCACAGAAGCTTCATCTGAAAATACTGATACTATTAACTATTACTCTTGTTTGTTTGTTTGTTTTTTACCTTTGCCCCGTCTTGCCCTGGCTCTCCCTTGATACCTGGCAAGCCACGGGGTCCCTAAAGTGAGAAAAAAATGAAAACCAGCTTAAATTTTAATTCAATCTGATATAGAACTATAGAACAAGACATAGAAATGTAATACAACATGACCCAGAGACTAATGTGTCAGCTGGCTGATTACAACATTTTTGTAATTGGACACAAAGGCAGAACCAAGCATGAAATGCACCCAGCATGTATGAATATGGCACACCACCATAACCCATGACTCAGAAGTACTGAAACTACTTTTTTTTCTAATCAAGGACAAAAAGAATGTCACACAGGCTGTGCTAGCTCAGCGATGTCCCCTTCAAATGTCCATCAGACATCCTTCACATATGCCATGTGTCAGGCTCGCTCCTGGCTCCAGCATTCTCTCAGATGTTTAATTCAACAAATTAGTAAGTCCTTTACTATCAGCCAGAATGGATTATGCCACAAGTAAAATATAGCCCTGGTTTCCAACAACTGTCTCAGTAAGGACTACTAAATTGATACAACAAAGAAAATGAATTCTCCTCCGTCAGACTGGGCTTTATCCGTAACTTTGTTTTGGACACGTGCATTGAGGGTAATCCATCTCCATGACAAGACTACAGATCACTGTTAGTGATTCATAGAAAAATTGAAGGAACTACTCTTTGGCTTCTGGACCAGGACAAAAATATCTAAGCTGCAGCTGAGCCCATCTTCTACAGGCCCTACCTGGCCCTGCTTAAATTTGCCAGCCTAATTGTCAGCCTACCTTCAAACCCCAAAGCCGTGTGAATTCCAAAGCAATTCACCCACAGATGGCCCCTGATTTAATGACATCACTTGAGCCCCTTTCAATCCCCAAACTCAACTCTCAATGAAAAACAATGGATATTGAGAGAGACTTGGCAGGATTTGTCTCAGATCTAGTCTCAAAATCTAGGAATGAAACAGAAACTTACTTGAATCCCTGGCGTTCCTGGGATACCTGGAGTTCCTGCTGATCCCTGATACCCCTAAGGAAAAGAACCAAAACTTGTGACTTTTAAAAAGTCACATATAAGAATTTCCAAACACCAATTTAAAGAAAAAACAATCCTCCTGCTTACTAGAGAACTGTTATCACAGCCCTGTCATTGTAGGTCACAAATTTTAGCAACTGCTATCACAATCATACATTTGGGATTTACACTTCAGATGCAGATATGAAAGCTTTTGAAAGCTGAAGTTTGCAGCCTCCAGTTAAAATCAGTTATTTTAGAATTGTTACACAAAAGCATAAGAAACATATTGTTTTATTTTCAATTGGAGGAAGAAAGAAAAAAGAAATTAATCCACATATGTTGACACATTTTTTCTCTCTCTCTCTCAAGAAAAATAGCTGAAAATGTCAGGACTTTTAAAGGCTTATTCCTAGTTGCAGAAACAAGCTTTAACAAATAAGGTATGTTCTAATACATTATGCAGCTAGTTTTGTAATATCTCTAAATAATAAAAATTCCATTCCAAATACTAAGCCCTTAGCTATGAACTTGAAGGTATAGAACAGGCTATGCAAATACAAAAAATAATTAGAATGACTGGGACTATGAAAAGAAATACTAAATAATTCATAAGTTGAAAAGAGAATTTCAGGAATGCTTTACTAGAAATCAACATTGGCAGAACAAGAGAACCTCTACAGAATCCAAAACATATGTCTAAGTTTTGGTAGATTTCATTCAATTACTACAGCAAAGATAGCCAGCTTTTATGCAAAATGAACAAGTGCTTTAAAGAAACTTTAAGAGAGGCAAGTTACTGAAGAATAAAAATTTCACATAGTTCCATTAAAAACATGTAATTCCAATGGAGAAAATGAACGACAAAGAGGGATTTTTATGAGAAAACATTCAAAATAAGAGGAGAAATTGCTCTATAAAACTGAGGCTATTTGGCTCGGACATTTCAACATGTAGACAAAACTAAATTTGATAAATCCCATTAAATGAACTATCCAATTTCAAATACCCAAAATTTGATCTTGATTTGAACTGAGAGAACTAATAATCCTATTTCTAAATGAGTTTCAGTCTTAAAAACTTAGCACAAAATTTAATGGGGGGATTACCACACCGGTAAAAAGGAGCTAATAGAACCTTTTCAATACAAGGAAGGCACCATGTATGTCTGATATCTTCTTTAAATCAGTCAGAGCTTCCTAGGAATAATAAAAATAGCTAAAATTACTTGCTGGGTTAGATATAAGAGAGTCCTTGCTGTGCCCTCTTCCCCAAAAGACACTTGAGCAGATGCCCAACGAGCCAGCTGGTAGTGTTTAGTATAGAAGTAAACAGAATTCAAGGTCTCTGTCATACACGGATCCTCTATCAAGCATTCCACTTTCAGTGCTCAAGGCAGTTCTAGCAAAATCAGCTTTAAGTGGTATAGTATTCCCAGATTGCTTATAGGCTTCCCAGGTAGCTGAAATAATTCACCAAACCAAAAAATGCCTTTAAAAGTTTATCAGTTTTTTTCCTTCTGAAAAAAAAAAAAAAAAAAAGGCAAAAGGCTTGTATGACTTTCTGTTGGATATAATTATATACAAATAAAACTCTATTTCATATTTTAGATCTCTGCAGTGTAATTTCCCTTCTTCCTTTAACTGAGAAGGGGAAGAGGTAGAGGAATAAAATTTCCTGGCTGAACTGAATTTCAAAATTCACAACATGAACAGAGGATGGTAGAAGAGTTTTCAGCTTACAAAACTGCATATTTAGCTCAGAGTTACATATTGTAATGTAAAGGGTGGTAAGTGGCCAGTCTTCGCGAACGAAGATCTGGGAAAGGTGTTTTTACCTTTCAAGCCTGCGCAATGGATTTTTT
>JAWWLV010000121.1:90389811-90404899 GCA_035041135.1 Platyrinchus mystaceus | reverse complement strand
CAGGATCGGGATTCGAACCTGCGGCCCTGGCGCTGAGAGACCAGCATCTTAACCGCTAGGCCACCAGGGGTCCCCTATATTGTAATGTGATTTCAACACAAATCAAACACATTGTTAGTGTGTTCTGTTAATGAAAAGCTGGAAGAGGGGAGATTCAAAAGGAAATTTGCAGAAAGTCACAAAAATGAGAATCAATGTCTGGTAAAAATAACATAATTGTTTGGATAAGGTAAAAACACCTTCTATAAAAAGAAAACTGGATTTCACAAAAATTGTGCATGTATTTGTATCACTACTCCTTTTGCAGTAAGGATTATCAATCTATATGCTAATGCCTACAATTTTTTTGCATTTAAGTCAACTCAAATCCTCTTTCCATAACCACAAAGCCCTCAGTAGGAGTACCCATGTGACATACATATGCTGCAAGAACAGCAGTACCATAGTTGCCACTTTTATGTAAAAGGGACAGAAGTGAAAATTCCTGTTTCAATTGACGCTGCTGAGTTCAGGACTGAAGGTTCACTTTCAAATACACTGAAAGCACTGAATTTGCCACCAAAAATAACACTTTTTGTCTGGGTTTAGTCTTCTCTCATGAACTTCTCAGAAGACACACAAATAGTGTGAGAAGTATTATAGTTAACTCTGAATTTGATACTCAGTTTTGAATCCAGTTGCCTAAACACAGGCAGCACCTACCATTTGAGATTCCTTAGATATGCACCCAGGGATAGAAGACAGTGGCATAAAATATTTGCCCACTGTCTTGCAGTGTGGGCAAAACAAAATACCTTGCAGCATAAAAATCCTACACTTGCTGAGTAATATGATAATTTAGACACCCCGTGTCTCTGTACCCATTTAAAGAGTAAATGTACGTGTCTTAAAGTGAATCCCACTTATAATGTTTCATCAATGTTGTCAATCAGTACTACTCCACAGCACTTTGCTTATATTCTCATTCATTATTTTACATCAGTTCAACTGAAATCAGGATCTTACAAAATCTCCTTCTCAGTTTGTTGCAGGTAGGAACAGTACTGATCTATTTCCAGTGTCTGAAAATCTACAAAGGCAAAGTCATAAACGGCAAGACACTGAGATTAGTTTTGTCCCAGATTGCTGGGTAATCACAGATAAAATGAAACTCTGGAATTTAAAGAAAATGGCAATAATTTACAAATAATTGTAAGGGAAAAAACTGAACACACCTCTTAGGCCAAAGAATTTACATAAAGGACACACATAAAAATTAGCAATACTGTCATCATCAGTGAATTAAGAGCCTTGCTGGAAAAATAAACTCAGTTTACCTATAAGGAAAAAACTGAGCAAGAAGGACATGTGACAAGTATTAATTCCAAAGAACTTCTGGGTGAAATAGCAGAGTAAACCTCAGAAGTATATCTTCAATGCACTTGCATGCCTAAAGGACAAAAGTTCAGATAGCATTCACAGCTGTATCCCATGTGATAAATTTAAAATAGAATAAAAAAAGAGGACATATGGATAAGGCAATGACAACTGCACTGTGCACTCCCTTAGTGAAAAGCTTCTGGAGTCACTGAACAACATGAACGGCACAGACATGACAACAGGACTACTTGGGAAAGACAAGGGAGAAGTAAGCAAGCTCAATTTGTCTAGGAAGTAAAGAAGGATCACCAGTAATGATCTGAAGAAATTCAAGGACTGTAAACAGAGCTACTTAGGGTGATGTAACAAAGCATAATGGAATTTAACTGCAAAATAAAAACTTAATTTAGTATTAGGAAAAGACATTGAAAGGTCTGCCAACCTCTTGCAGAAGTTTCTTGCAGAAAATCTTTAAAGCACAATTATCTAAAGCATTAGAAGACAAGTTTCCAAACTCTTTTCATAAAATACATTACATTTAAAGGACAGAAAATGTTACAGCTATTCAGACATGTATCCATGCCTACTCTCAAATTTGCAGTCATGCTATGACCTTCTCCCTCACTGGCAATATCAGTAACTAAAATCCTGCCACTCAACAGAAATGATAGAAAGTACTCCATGTGTTTGAATTAAGTGTTTTAGCCTTTCTCTGAGAAGTTTTTCTAGCATCTAATGTTTTTGCCTCAGGTCCTTTCTCTTCTTTTTCTCAAGGAGGTTTTTTTCTAACATCTTCTCTAACACCTCACTATGCCTGTATTCATCTGGCTACTGCTTTTCTTTTTCCTGCCCCTTTGGACATGTGGATCAGCCCAGTGGTCCTCTTCAGCATGTCTGTTTGGAGCCTGTGCCTTACTCCTTTCTCTGGGACTTTCTTAAGCAGTGGTAACTCAGGAGCTCAGAATAACAGTCATCTCCTCTCTCCTTCCTCTGTTAAACAGCATGGCCCTGTAGAAGGACTTCTTGTGGCATTTATTTCTGCAGCCCACCAGAACTGTCTCTGCAGTGAAGCCCACACTGAAGTGAAAATGAAGGGCAGATCCTTAGATCACAACGGTACCTAAAGCAAGCTTTTACCTTCCAACAAAAATTTGGCGGCGATTCCTGATCAAACATTTACTCTCATGTAAACATTATTATGGGAAAAGTAAAGAAAAAGGTTTTCACTGGCTTGTATGTTTGCCTTTTTTGGGTTTGCCTTGTTTGATCTGTTTACTATTTCTCCATTTCATTACACTTTCTTCCATTAGCTACTCCATCATCTGCCAAGGCTTTCATAACTCAGAGCCATTACCAGTATATTTTATATGAGCATGATGTTCTCAAATACCTGAGAGGAAAAAAGATCCATCAAGATCATTAAATAAAAAGTCATAAATCCAGTTTAAAAGTTCCTGAGCTTCAGAGTGTTGGGAGATGAGATGATGTACCAAGGGAGTATAACTTCCTGCCCACTGCTTAGTTGTTCATCATTATCATATCATCTGCCTTTGGCTACTGCTGTCTAAACTATACAGCTGTAGGAAGCACAAGTCAGCATCAGGCATCGCTCTGATTTCAAAGGAGTAGGTATCAGGGAAGCCATTACACAACTGTATTAGAATGGAGCAATTGTATTTCCTCTAATAACATCAAGATCACAGTTTTACTGAGGACTATGTATTTTTATGGAATTGAAAACAGCATTTTATGGATGAATTATCAACTATGTTTATGAAATTTTCCAGAGAAAAGTAGCTGCAGAGTTTAGAACAACTTAAATCCCAGGCAAATCATGCAATAGCACAGTGAATTCTATGTATACACAAAAATGTTATCCATTTTAATTCCAAAAGCACTGTTGATTTGGCCTTCAGTTGGTTACCAAATATTAAACTCTAGGTAGCACAGCTGTAGTAATGTATTATTGTTTTTTTAAAAATATACTGGAATGATCAGAAATTACTTATTATGTGAGGCTTTGATACATTATGAACTTTTTATCTGCATATATCAGTAAAGTCAGTCTCATCAGATTATTTTTAAACTGCTTATTGCTTATAGATACTGTAAAGACAAGGCAAATAGTTCCCAACTTTCATGAATGAAACTAGATGGAATACTGGAAAATTGTCCGTATTTTCCAGCTGCATGGTTCACAGTTCAAAATTGACAAATAAGTAGGGTTTGTTTCATTTCTTTGAGCAGATTGATAACCTATCACGTCTATTAACCACAAGTGATCAGTGCAAACTCTGATCATTTATTTTTCCCCTTGAGTTTTTCTCCAGTACATACAAAGTATCCTTTGGAATAAAAAATGGCTTTGTGATCACACAGTCAGGCTGCTGAGCACTTTCAGGGCCAGCAATCACTCCAGCTGCTTCTTCTGGATGAATAATGTCCATTAAAATAAGTTTGAGTTGAGATTCAAATATTATTTTTACCCTTCCACTTAGTTACTATTGCTCTTCTCTTGACTAAACATTCTAATAATTTCAGGTTCTGAATTACAATTTTGATTGCAAAAAATGTATTTTCATTAAGTATTATGCCTCTCACTTTCATGGGGTTTTTTACAGTAACTTTAACTGATCTTTTCTGTATGTATCAGAAAATAAACAGAGGTGGCATTAAAGGGAAAAAACAACCTATGAACAAGACTAATATAAAGAACAATTAAGAAATTATTGAAGATTAGTTATGTTCATGTTCACCTTCCCAAATATTACAGCAAATAATTTTACTGAGTAACACCAGGTGAACAATTGTGTTCTGGTAATATTGAAGACGTTAACGGGATTTTTTTTCAATTTTTCTGCAGTAAAACTGACTTTACATATCAGAACAATCTATCCAGCCCAAAAACAATAAACTAAATTTTCTTTGATGTTTTACTTTAAAAATCAGTTACATATAGTAATATAAATGCTTGCCTAAAAGCTTTCTCAGAGGAAGAAACATTTTGTTGACTAATTATACTGTTCAAAGAAAATTAATACCAGATAGGCAAAGTGGAATAACTTAAGAGTAGAAAATAAAAAGGTGTTTGGGAACAGGAAAGACTGACTTTGCAGGAAAAGTTTTTCACGCAAAAGACACTTGATTAAACAAGACTGACTACACAACTACCTGTAAACCTATGGTGCTGTCTGAATTAAGAGCTTGCTTCCCAGAGTTCCCCAGGTGATACAGCTAAAATGAGCACAGTTTCCTCAAACAATGAAAATCACTGACAGCACAGAAAACATACAAGTTGTACTAGCACATACATAAGTAAAACAGAAAGACAGTGAGAGGAATCTGTTTTCCTGCATAGTGTATCTAAGGGGTCTCCCACCTTTCACAGCTAAAAGTTTGCCTGGAAAGCACTCAATCATGTAAGGAACAATAATGTACTGGCCAGACCTGCAGATGATCTAATCCTTTCGTAATTATGTCCTTAAAAAGAACAAGTGCAAAACTGCAGCTGATATTTCAAAAACATTAGTCAGTTAATAAAGATATAGGATTTAGCTGTAAGCATTTCAAATAACTTATGAACTTGAGAAAAGTGGTAAGATTTCTCCTTTAGTGGGGCTTTTTGATTCTCATTCTGAGATACTTTTGGTAATCTTTTTTATGTTCAGAGAATGCCCATCTATGCAAATTATAACTCACTCGCTGGAAAAAAAAATCTGTAACTGCGAGTTTACAAAGTTACAGAAAGTCTACAGTGTCAATTTATTTCTCCTTCATGATTCATGCTGTTACAGATTTCAGTGCTTATGGGAAGACATATAGCATCGAAGTGGAAACCCATTCATAAAAGCGTGAAAGAGTCATAACAAACAGTTTCTAAAACAATACTGTTACAGCTGACTGGGTGCTTCAGAGATTAGTCTATTTTTTTAAAAGAGAGAAGGGAAACTGGATTTCCCTACCGACACCCAGTGCATTCTGCCTTCATTAAAGCTTACATGATATCACTTTGTCAGAAGCCTTAGCTGATTAAAGACAGCTCTGCTATCAATACTGCAATCTCCTTCCAGAAATCAGCATGGTCAATCTGTGATGGACACCTTCTCCCATGCAACTCCAGGTGCAGACAGTCTGCATACCTGTCTTTTGTAGGAGATCAGAACTGCTCTTCATAAGCTTAAGCACCACCAATTATCAACTGAAAACTTATTCTGATTAAATCCACTTCCCCATCTTATAATACTTTAAAACCTGTATTTTCAAGAACCAAAATGCAGTATTGTAAAGCACTGATAATTTCAATTCAGGTTGTCTTCTCTAATTTTAGTTTAAAAAAACTCTGAAGGTAACAGCTATCAAAAGCTGTTTAAGGCCAAAGCAAAAGTATAAAAATGTTTTTATATCACAGGAAAAATAAGGATCTTTGCTTGTGGACTACTGAAAAATTAATGTACTCAATGCTCATCGGGGCCATCATGGTCAGGTTTCAATATAACGTCTCATATTTTAAAACAAGGAATTATTCAATTTTAGAAACAATTACATTTCTTGTTTTCAGCACCTATTTTCCTGTCAAACTAGCTATGCTTACAAATGGAATCATCACAATTAAATGAACTAGATGCCATCCCTAAGAAAAGGCCAAAACACAACTAAGGAACAAAACAGGATAAATGTGAACATTTTATAGGGTTTATGGAGTTTTGTCTTTGTAACTGGTAATACTTATTACCCTGACAAGACAACATAACGAAATAAGTATCAATCTCCACTGTTTAGGTAGCATAGAAATTAATGTATTACTAGTATTAAAAATTATTAACAAAAATTGAATGTTAGCTGTTTCTGTGAAGCCATCAAGGTTGGTGGTAGTGCCTTGAAAGAGGAATAACATGCTAAAGTACTAGAATTGATAAACAAGGGCAGATTTGGAAAACACTTGTCTATAGTTACAGTATCGTCATTAATCTTTCCAATCTAAGCAGAGAAATTATTCTATTTTCAGAAGCAATTTTTTTTAATGATCCCATTTTTTTCCCTTTTCCTTTATTTTTTTTTTTATACAAATAAAATAGCTTCTAATGGATAGTAAACAACATTCTTAGAAAATAAATGAGCGGTCAAGTCTCCTGGCTTTTGCCCTGCCTTCCCTTAACACACCAGAGGCACATGCACATCATCACTGTGATGATACAGACTGCAGGCTGTTAAAGAACCTGTAGTCAACACAGAAGCTTAACTGTCAATATCTTAAAGGCTTTCTGTTAGATTCAGAGACCTAATATCTTTTTAAAATAAACCTTAGGCTACTTTTACATATTTGTTCGCTTTTATTAAAATTTTATTACAACAAAATATTTTAACCTTGAAGACCAGACAAGCCATTGCCAAATCTTTTTTTTTTTTTAGGGACGTATGTTATTCATCTACTTTCTTCTAGTCTTTACCATCCTAGTATCATATTAATGAAATGATAATTAAAAAAGTAAAATCCAGGGTAGGAAAATATAAGTGGTTTTATTTATTTTTATACATTTTATGATGTGTGTTTTAACACATAATGTCTAGAACTGAAAAACATCTATATTTTTAACATTTTTCATTTATATCTACCTATTTTGATGGACTACTTGACACAGCCTATAAAGAAACTAAATATAGCAAGCTTAAACATGAATAGCAAACCCTAAGAAAAAAACAGATAGGATTTTAGCTGCCTTGAAGTGCTTTCTAATAAACCAATTCTTAAGGAGTAAAGACTGAAGGTGATAAGTGCTGCAAAATTATGCAAAGACCAACAGGAGCACTCATAGCCTGTTCTCTGATTTATAGCAGTGCCTAACTCATATTTACAATACTTTAGCTTGGAACAAAAATAATATGATTAACATATTCATAGAACTGTTCCATGCAGATAGCACTTAAGTGACATTCACAGTTTCAAGGAATGAAGACAAAATTATCTAAATCTGAAAATCTAGTATCCCTGGTACATATTTTTTCCCCTGTTAGTTTTACATTTACAATATATGACTAAGTTTTTAGTACTCACAGGCTTACCATCTGGACCAGGCAGACCAGGATAACCATGATTCCCAGGCTGCCCAGGGTCACCCTATGGAGAAGCAACATGTTAACACACAAAATACATGAAACAGCACTTTAAAATTAGCACAGAGCAACCTTAACCCTACAACATTCCATAAAACAAGCCCAGATACCTGCTATTGGGGAGTATGTCCTACAGTGAAAGAGAACTGATCTTGTAACCCTTCTCTGGGAAAATTCCCCTCAGGACTTGGAGAAGTGAGCCCACACAGTTACAACACAAGTTTGACCCATCATCACAAGTGCTTTCAAGCTTTTTAACATTTTAATCAACAGAAAGAAAAACAATTTTCATCAAATGGATGAAACAATCTTTATTAAAATCTTGTTAATCACTCTGAAGAAAACTCCCATTTGCTTTGTCTGAGTCTAATTCTTAACACAAAAGCACTGGAAAGGCAAATGCCAGGACTAAAATTTGCTAAATAATATAAACTCCTCCCAACACACTTATGGCTGTCTAAAAACATAAGGTTTTTTTAGATATCTTCTTAAAAGTCCTCTGCAATTATTTTTATAACCTTTGCTATGATCATGTTAAAGTAAAAGAAAAGCTGGATCCTCAGGATTCATGTTTATGGTGAGAAAGCAGGAGCTTCCTATTCAATATATCCTCCTAGAGTATTGACTTTCTCTGTCTATTTTACTAACAACCTTGACTTGAGCTCCGCAAAATCCATTAAGACTTGATCTATTAAAACATTTTTCCTCTGTAGGAGTGTTAAGCAGGTATTGATGTCTTCAGCCTGAACCATCAACACGTTGAAAGTCAGTTATAGCTGCAGAATTCTTATAAACAGGGAGGATACTAGAAGGGAAACAGGAAACCACCCTTCAATGTGACTGTGAAAAAACTTCTTTTCACATATAAACCACAGAAATGTAATGCTGAACTAAATGGGAAAGAATATAGAATAATGACCCTTTAGAAATGTGTAACAGTTACTGTTTGCTAAATTAATAATAGGTTACCCAGAATTATTATGGTCCAAATTAAGAAGGCCAGGTTTGGGATTTGATTGATAATAAATTTGCTTTCAAATATACTATTTAAACTAGGAAATGTTATGCTTTAACTTGAAAAGCTTAAAATATCAGTTAATTTTAGTTTTAAATTGTTTTGATTTCATTAGTTTTACTGTAGTCCATTAATATCATAAACACACAAACTAGGTTTAAAATTTATATGGTTCCAGAGTTCGGTATTCAAAAGTTAAGAAATACCGTAAGTAAGATAACCTTAAAAAATAGAAGATATATTTGTTTTCTTAGGAGTTATGGCACCAAAACCTATCCTTGAGGATCTCAATCACTATATGCATGCACCAGAAAACAGAACTAGGAGAATTTGTCCCTATTTCTTCAATCTGCCTAATTATGACTAGCCAACAAAGATTTGAAAATAAAAAAAAAAAAATTAAAAATGTAATAAATAAATAAATAAATATGTGTATGTTCAATAAGACAGAATGAAGACTTACTTTGGGGCCTGGAGGTCCTTGCTTTCCTGGTGGGCATATGCAGGGTGCAGGTGTTGAGCCTACATCACTAGGACCATTCATGCACTACCGAGAGTGAAACCAGCCATCAATACATATGCCAAAAGCTTTCAACAAACGTATCATAACATTATATGAAGCTGATTTTCCTTGGTTTGGCTTTAACTTAGGTCCTGGCTTTCACTCCTTTGTTCAGCTGGAACTTCTGCTTATCTGAATATTGCCCTACAACCAATTTTCATGAATGATTTCACTGTTTTATCCAGAATAAAAACAAACAAAAAAAAGTACCAATACTGGGCTGACACCTGTAACTTCATATTTTTCACAAATATTTTGTCATATGGTTTGATAATTTTAAACCTTGCAACATGATTGCTAAACTAATTTATATTCATAATTTTAAGTGTGATCAATTATCAAATATCAAATATAACCCAAAATATAGGTACATCTGTACTAAATCTATATGCAGAAGTAAGACTCACTGAATACTTTTTCACCCAGCAAGTTCTTAGAGCTATGGAAAGGCAAAAATTTAAGAATCCAAGCCACACAAATGCAGATTTTTATTATCTAAAACACTTTCCGTAACACTTTACTCATATTTTCTAAAATAATGAAGATTTTTTACACAATGTCCTCTGAGTGGAATTCTTTCTTGGGGTCAAAAGATTGATCAAAACACCGATCTACATCTTCCTTGCAATGGTACCAATTTGAGCTACAAGGAAAGTTAAGGAAAGTATCTATATTAAGTCTTCAGACAAGCTCCTGTTCAGGGAGGTCACATTAGCATGATGTGGGTATCAGCTACCTGACTCTGCACATCCCCATCCCTCAGCAACAGTATCCAGCCCTGCAAATAGGAGCAACTGAATCGAACCGGGGAAAAAAATCAGGCCACTTATTCTAATGAAGATACGTTGCTTCAGAAAAATTATTTTGAATTTATCTATTGATGAGAGTTCAATTAATGGAAATCTAGCACTTTTAAGATCAGCAAACCTCTGCTCCCTTTTGAAAACAAAGTGTGTATTACCTAGAATAATAAGAAGCTTATATAAAGTCAAATACTACCTTAAACTGAGTTTGAGTAGTTTAGGATCGAGCCTACCTCTCCATTCTGAAACAAGAAGAAACACAGTTTAAGAGCACAGCAATAGTTATAAAAAGCAAAATCCATTAATTTTGGATTAACAGCACTATCAAAACCAATTATAACTTTAAGGCTGTAACTACCAAGAAATTGTAATTCAAATTTTTAGATTTTCTCAGACTTATGTGCAGCTGCTATCAATGCATATGAAATAATTTTAGCTCATTTCATTGTTAAGTTCAAAAGGAGCTACCAGTAGCAATATTTAAAAGCAAAGACAAAATTAGAATTAATGCTAAACCATGTCAATATTGACACAATGAATGTGTAGATTTGGGTCAAATCTCTTACCAAGAGTAACTTCTCATCAAAAAACTCCTCTGTTTATTCATTCATGTCAGAGAATGTACCAAAATATTTCTGCAATGTCTGATCTCTGCCTGAATTCACATCTGGGAAAACACAGAGCAGCACAGAGGCAAGGCTGGCTTTTGCTTGCTTTCCTATGTGACTGGATTAGACTTCGCTATCAATTGATTTATTTTTTTCCAGTATCTGAAACATCACAGAATAATCCATCCCCAAATATTTCAGCATAGCAAGCACAAAATCATCTGTCTTAATGGTTTAGTAGCCACCAGTAGCTGCACCGCTATGGGAACTTTCTAATGCACGTAACCACCACAAATTTCCTACACACTCTCTAGAGAGAGACAGCTTCTTATGTATTCAATTTTTTAGCATAAACAACCTCTAGAGAAAGTCATCTTTCTCCACAGATCATAAAGGAGCTCAAAATTACTATGCAGCCAGGTATCTCCAGGAAAGGGGATGAATTTGGGCGGTAATTAGTATGTACAGCCTCTGTGTATTTAAGCAGCTCTGACACAACCACACTGACAGAATACAACCACAAAGTGCATATTCCTCCTCAGAGATCATCCAACACTTTTATTTTCTGAAAAAGTCGAGAATTTCATGGGTAAAGTCCAAATTTAACTAACAACAATAGCAAGTGAAAATAAAACGTCAAACAGCAAATTTTTGGCTCGGACTCCTGGCCAAATAGCAGAGAATGTAAGATTTGACTGTAAGACTTTTTAGCACTTGCTTTCTTTATGCAAAATACTTTTCATTTGTTTACTTGTCATATCCTGCTTTTAATTTATAAAGAACAAAAAGATATGTAGTGCAGTTAAATAGCCAAATACTGTATTTTGTTCAAGATTTAAAGCTAATTTTACAAAAGCGTTCCTGAAACCATTACTTCTTGACCTACTCAGTCAGGCTTCAGAGCAGCTAATAATTCAGCCATCTACTTGTTGCTTAATTGGAAGTTGTGAGCTTTTTCAAAAATAATTTTAATAAGGATGTTGACTGCAATAGACACACTGGCAGGCCCCAAATAAAAAGAAGAAAGACTAGCTGGCAGTCTGTGTCAGTCTGAAAAAAAATAAAATCTGGATGCTGAAGATTCCACAGTTCTATTGTCAAACCAGCAGAATGGTCCTGATACTAAATCAAATCACAACATTAAGAATATGGGCCTACATAGTAAAACAGTGGTGGCTGATAATCTTTAGCTTAGTTTGTTTTAGACACTAAACAAAGGAGAGTATTTATACATGCAGAAGGAATCTGCATGTATAAATCAATCTCCTGCTTATATTTTGAGACAGGGCCTGAATGCTTAAATCTGGCTCCATCTGTCAGACATGAACAGTTTCCCAAGCTGTTTGCATATTTAACATTTTATTACATTATTAACTATAAGTAAGAGGACAAAGAGAGGGTTGATGGATCCCCATAAGCTTCCTAATTGTGTACATGAATCATAAAATCCTGAACAGGATTTTATTTTGTCTTATTCATAACACTTCTGGAAATCTTGGTAACATTTCAGATAGCGGGATATTTATCACAGACCTCAGCATAGATATTTCTGACAGGAGAAGGTGATTTAGAAATACAGGTTTGTCAGTTATGTACCAAAATTTCAGAGTCTAAATGACCTGACAAGTAGAAAAAATTATATCAGATAAGTTAAAAAGTCATATTTAACGAATTTTACACTACCATAACATAGAAGTTTTATTAATCTATAATGTTTAAAATCTGAAATTTTAACAAAAGATTCTGAGATTCTTCTGCACTGGTGTCAAATTTACACCATCAAATATCTAAACTAAAAAACCTTTTTAAATGCTTTGTGAAAAATAAGGCTGAAAACAGGCAAGGTTTGCGTCACTTAATATTGCCCAGGTAACAAGCATGTGTTTGCACCAGCTGAAACAATGTAGTACTACTTATTTGAAGACGTGATTAAGTCAGCTTTAAACAGCAATTTGTAAAAACAACCAAGCAGTCCTCTTCATCTATCATACTCACAAATCCTGGGATCTCACAGACTGTTTCTCTATTATTTTGCTCTGGGTCACAGTAGATTCGCAGTTTTTGTATATCAAACTATAATTCAAAACATAAAAGACTCTTTAGAAGCTGTGTGTTCACTACAGTTAAAAATCAATTAAAGATATAGAAACATTTTTAGTCAGGCAACTCACAATGATTAATATGTGCAAACAATTAAACATACTGTAACAGAATTACTTAAAGCAAAATAATCAATCCAAGATTTTTGTTTCTAAAGTAACAGAAATCACTGCCCTTAATTCTTTGCCATAAATCCAAACATACGCAGCATGAACTACATGGCTGCCAGTATTACAGAAACAAGTTACAAGCACAGGCAAAAACAACCTTTTTTTCTTTTTTACCTTAACAACTTAGGATGATGCTCCTACACTGACCTGCCTGTAATAGATGCAGGATTACTAAGTTCTGGTGAAGCATAAGAAGCATCTCTGATGCTTTAAAGATTTTCATTTGGACTTTACAAAGTAAAGCTTTAAAAAGCAACCAATAAAAACACTGACATCAGGTAAACAAAAGTTTGTGCCATTCTGCTTTGCTGCTATACTCCAAAAACATGAAACCTCTGTCAGTTTTTCTAGCATAAACTATTGTGACTGCAAAGTGAGGAGAAAGAAACTTCATCAAAATTTCATTTTCTCCCTCTTTTACCAGCATAACCCACGTACTGATGGAAGGAAAGCACAGAGGAAATTCCCTGCTTTCAGACACTGTTTCCCAAATTCAGGCAATGACGTTGTATCAATTTTGTCTGCAAATGCCCCTTGAAATCAGTGAGACTGTGAAGCACCCATCACACACGATACATCAGTTGTGCTAAGTCCTCACGACTATTTTTGTTCTCTCTTTAAGTAGTAGAATTTTGTATAATAAATTTCGGTCTACTGTAAATTAGAAGAGTAAGCTCAAGAAAACAGAGGACACCAATGCAATATTGATCTATAGTAGAATTACTGGAATATTGTAGTTTTAGCATACGCTTACCTGTACTGTTTCCTCCTTTCCAGAATACTTTCCTATTTGGGTTAGGCCACTGATGTAAATACCTAAAACAGGATATAATGGCTTCGTTTCAATTTCTTGGCCATCTATATAGAAAGTTACAGAGTCTTCTGTTACTAAAAGACGAATTTGATGCCAGCCTTCATCAAACAATGTCTAAGAAAAACAAAGAAAAGAGAGTTGTTTAAAACAAAATGTATTCAATTTAAATAACAATAAGACTGCATTTGAATACTTAAACTACTGTTGGTGGTTGAGACGATCAATGTTACAGGTTTTACATACAAATAATCATAAACTGTATAGGCAAAAAAGTATTGCCAACTAATACTGTAATTCAGAAGATGACAATTGGTAATAATAAATATCTATTTCAAAATTATTTTATAACTTACATAGATATCTTTAGTCTATGATCTTAAACATGCCCAAACCTGTATTTGTTCAAAATATGCAGCCTGAAGCCTTTTTTTTCAGCAGTGGTATAATGCCTCAAACCCTTCAGATCACAAACCATGGTGAAAATAAACTGGCAATTGAAAGTTTTTTGACTTTATCTCTTATGAAAAAAAAAGATGACATGGCAGAAAGAATCACAATACTGCAATGAATAAACCAGACATTACTCTACAAAACTTCAGGTTTCTAAAGCTTGAAAATCAAACATATTACATAATTCTACAAGTAATAGAAAGTGAGAGATACCATTAAAGCATTTATCTCACCTAGCCTAGAAATAAAACTCCACATGGGAAGGAACATCTTCCTGAGCCTATCTATTCACTTTAAAAACAATCTAGCTCTTTAACCTAGCCTAGTCTGGATTCTAAATTGCACAGAGATTAATCCCACACTAAACCGGTATTAGTAAGAGTAAACTGAAACATGCATCTTTTATTACGTAATACATTTTTGTTACCTTTTTGAGACATAAAGAGAAATTAAGCTTACTTCACTCAATAGTACACACCTCTGTTTGTATTTCCTTTTCTTAGATTGGTTTTTATTTATTTACAGTGGTTCCCATTACATGATAAAACAAACAACAGATCAGAATATATAACATTTCCATTTTCCAGTTAAAAGATAAATTACCATAAAAGTTTATTAAATAAAAAGGTTAATTAAGAGCATATTGACATTTATTTTGTGTTTAGAGACATACAGCTCTAAAAAAGCCATGAAATTGTTATTTTCCATAACAGCAGCGCAAGCACAGAGAAATACGAAAGAAAAAAAACAGAAGATGTGTTTTCATGGTGAAGTTCATGAATACCTGTGACTGAAAGAATACGACTGATTTGTCACTGTAGTTCTGAGAAACATTTAAATATGATTTTTTTGATTGACTTGAAACTGAATTTTTTAAGAATTTCCAGAAAGTCAAGCTTAACACAGCTTCTTAAAAAATAATAAAATTTATTTCCCTCACTAATAATTATAAAAAACAGAGGAAATTTGGAAAGAAAAAAGCAAAAATTCTTCATCCAATAACAGAAGAATAAAGTACCTCTCCCTAGGAAAAGCTTAGTAATTAAGACCTATTCCTTGGATAAGAGTCCTTCCTTCACAGAGGATTTATATTTAA
>JAWWLV010000121.1:90363875-90381427 GCA_035041135.1 Platyrinchus mystaceus | reverse complement strand
AAAGCTGTGTGCATTTGTGCGTTTTATGTTGCTGATCCTCACTTTTGAACTCTTGAGGGCAGATCGCATGACCAGTAATCAGGTATAGGCAGATGTTCTGAAACCTCTGTAGTGCTGGAAAATACTAGTTTCCACAAATACACCAAAACACAAATCAGCATGCCTACTGCAAGTACCTCTTCTTAGGAGAAGAAATAGATAAATGGAAATAAGAAACCATTTTCTTTTCCAAGATTAGTTAAAGAAGTAAACTGAAGAGAATGCTACTTAATCACTATAACATACTGAGCAGCCATCAAGCAGCCAGTAAGTTGTTACCTGCAACAAAGTTCTACAGCAATTAAACATAAACCTTTTTCTCTAAAGATGTATCTGCCTGATATGATTTTTAGGAAAATGATATGAGAAAAAGGGATTGTATAGTTGTGGGGGCAAGTAGAGAGGCACTAATTTCAATGTCAGGTTCATTCATGGTAGATTCATTATCTGTGTTTGCCAAATAGAAGATATGCCACAAAACAGTAAGTTGATTTACTCAGGCATTTCAGAAAAAAGCATTTGCTTTTTCCACTGTTTATATAGCACTCATTCCATCTAGGGGAAAAAAAAAAAATCTCCACAAACAACCTCAAAATATGCAAAAAAAGTCAATTTCTAGGAAATGCTACTCCTACCTAACATAATCCCCCGAAGTTAATAATTCAAAACCATTGTTATTCTGTTATGAATCTCTCCTTCAGGCTACAGGTAATTGCAAGGCAACTCCATACTTTTTTCATACTACCTTGCATCAAAATGGGTGAGAAACCAGATGAAGCACTTTGGGGTCTATGGGATAGGACATAAGATGCACTGTTCCAATGATGCTACACAAATACTGAGATATCATCTTAATTGAAACAGATTAAGTGGCAGTTAACTAATTTACATTGATTATTTCAGACTTAATGGTTTGTATGATTATTTTAAAATCCCTTCCAGCTTTTTCCATGGCAAGTGTTTATTGAAGGGTGAAACACATCTCTCATGAGGCTAGATTGATCAATACCAAAGAACTTATGAAATTAAATCTATGTGGGAATATGAATAGCAGGTAACTGAAGGACAACTGCACACTTGTGGAATATCAGAAAAATTCCAGCCCGTAACTGAAAAAAACAAGACAGATTTCTGTTCAGAGAGCTCATATATACACACAGCACAATGCTGACCGTAACAAACTATAAAATCCTATCGATTCCTCCCACCAACAACCCAAAAGAAACAACCCAAAATTATAAGGAATAGTTTTGAAAAAGAAGACTGAGCAAAGTATCACAACAGTACATTAACTAATTTTTGCTGTTTGTCACCTCTGTGATTGTCTAAATGATTATTTGTTTAACATCCACAGGATTTACGTAAAAGAAAAATAAAAAACAAGCAACTTAGTGACTTCACTGCCATCAGTCTTCACTAAAAGGAGTACAGGGACAGTTATCATTAATATTGCAACTTCTTTTTTTAAAAAATTAAAACAGCATAATAAATTTTAAAAAATTATTTTAACAATATGCTGCCTGCAACACAGAACTGGTATGTGCTCTGTCATGAGCACAGACACTTCAGGTCAGGCGGGGACACTGGGATCCTGCATCACTCTCCTTTCACCAACCCTGCAGAAACTATTAATGCCTTCCTTAAACTGCATCAGCCCCTTTCATCTCTGCTCATCCTTCAGCAAGAACCTACCCACCAGTACCTTTAGGGATGAGCCTCCCCAAGGAATGATAGAAGCTACAGAAAAAAAAGCATATATTCAGAGCTGGCTCGTTGGCAAAGGGAAAGCAGAGGGCTGCAAGGAAGCCCTTTGTCTCTGAGGAAGCAGCTGCTCCACAGAAACACTAATACTTCACTGTGGGAGAGGTACATGTGAAAACAGCATTTACTGACTGTCCTGGAGTAGAGAGAGCATCATGAATGCTACAGCAGCCATCACTGTATGTCTTTAATGCTGAAAGATTTAAAGTCATGAAAACATAACATCACAGCAAGATTTCTTTTGGTGAAAACTGTGCTCCAACTTATATTTCTTCAGTAAAATAATTGACAAAACAAGCTTATTTGATTTTCAGAACCAAACGGTATAGCCTTGACAGATAATTTTTTCCATCTATTTGTGAGAATCCTTCTGTATTTTATTTACAACAAAGCCTGTACTAGAGAACTTCATTTTAAATATAAAGCCAAATAAATATTTAGTAGTCCAAAATGGACTTACTAATAGAACCCAAAATTTAAAGGATAAACCCAAAACTTAAGCAACCAGTCAACAAGGATTCCAGGAACTACCCACTGTTCACTTCACTTGAAAGAAAATAATAATATAGCACTGCATTTTTAACAGTCAAAAGGGATGCCAAACCAACAGCTCCAGAGACCAAACTTATGTTTCTTGTCAACACAGTAATTATTGAACAGCCAACAAAAGTGCACTTGATATTACTTACAGAGAATACTTGCCCAAGTGTCTTATTTCCACCATGGAGAGGCCACCACTAATATCAGCCCAGGACCTCTTCACTGACATTGCCAAAAGCAAAAATTCATCACTACTGACCTCGTACCTACTATTTCCAGGCTTTTTAAGAGAAATAGAGAAGAATGTTGACTCTATGGTGGTCCATGAAAATGCTCACTGCTTTATTCTCTGCCCCTGAGAGCTCTGCTGGCTGCTACAAGAAATCAGGGTCCTTGTGCCAACCTTTTGTTGCTGGAGCCGTAGGAGCTGGGTCAGATTGTGCAGGGAAGGCACTCACTGCTTATTTCCTCTGCATCTGCAAACAATAGCCGTGACATAAAACAGTCTGTCTCAGACAGAGGGATACCAATTTATGGAAAGGCCTCTGCTCCGAGCCCCTGAAATGAGGGGCTGTAGAGTACATCCTATATTTTTGAGTGATTTTCATCAAGACTCAGACAAGTTTTTGTGCATATCAGACTACATGAAAGTTAAAACCCTAGCAATGCTACTGAGCATCAGGCCCTTGAGCCATGACCAACACAGTAGTAGTGTAAGACTCTGTTCTCCACCAAAGCAGAGTTGGCAAAGTATTATTTCTGTCTTCACCAAAGGGAGGAAAGATGGTAGAGTAAAACCTGTCTGCATCAGCCCATGCTCTGTGAGTGCACAGTCAGAGACAGCTGACAGCCTTCCCAATGCACATTCAGTTTTTGTCACAGGTAGGAGGAAAACTCAGTGAAGTTCGGAAATTGTGATGCATCAACTCACCCACATGCTGTGTCATTTTAGGCAGCTTTAACCAATTGCACAGTTCCTGCATCTTATTACTTGTTTTCTTCTGGGTGCTGCAATTTTGCTGTGCAGCAGCATTTGCACCAACAGGGCCACTGAACACTGCTGACTGGGAAAGACACTGAACTTAGGTTTCCTATACAGGGGACATGTGATACAGCCATTACTGAAACCAGTAGCCTCTACTTGATTCCTGAATGAACTCAAGACTGTCAATCTGTTACAGATGGCAACGGAATGAGATTCCCAGAACAGCTTTGCTACACAAAGTGCACAGAGGTTCACACTACAGTATTTCCTGTATGCATGCACAGCAGAATAATTTCACATCCAATTTAAGTTTTCAGTAGGAAATTTAGGTGCCTAAGCAGGTTAGGCAGTATTTCCACTTTGCATTTATGACACCTAAAAGCAGCACCCTCTGTAACTCAAATATCAGTTTACTGATGCAGTCTTTCCATAGCCATTTTTTCAGCGAAAAGATAAATATATCATTTTACTCTTCCCAGGAATACTCTCTGAGGAAAGTTTCCATTTAGAGCAATTTGAAATTTCACAGAATCAAAAATTTTTATTCTTCAGTGCAGCTTTGTCACTATTCAAACTGGGGAAAGGAGAGACACATATTTCTTTTCTCTGAGAACCCTGGCTTCTCTGCTGCGTGAAGATTTCTTACTAAGAACTACACTGAAGAACTCCTTCTTTCACTTCTTCCCATTGCTAGTTACTGCCTAAGAAAGTCACAAATAGTATGATTTTAACCTTTCCAGCATTCTGAGAAAATAACCAAACTAAAGGTTATATAAATATACATATATATAAATGTATATATAATCTAGCCTTCCAAGTATAAATTAACACTTCTCTCATATTGCATCACTGCATAAACATCTCATCAACTAGAGATCATTAGGTCTGGCCTACAAAGGGACAAATACTAAGACATTACAGCAATAATGACTGAAAGGACATACAAGAGATTCTTTGCATTTCCAAAAATTATGCAATACTAAAGAAACTGTACATAAGGAGAAAAGTAACCCTGAAAATTCTGATAAATATGCATTAAATAATGTGGAAAAGTAATGCACTATTGCATCACCTTTTTGTATTTGCTCTCAGTTTTCAAAATTAATGGGTTTTACAAATAAAATGTTAGGGCAATTTACATTTAACTATTTTTTCCTAACTCTACCTTATACTACCAGTCCTAAGCATTCAAAAAGTCTATGAGGTTAATTCTAGGTCAGTTTCTTTTACCAAGTAATTCATCTGAACCTGCATTTATTTCAACTTGGATTTCAGTCCATTCTGCGTTTTTTCCATAACTTGTTCCTCTTCATTTATTTTTTTTTTTGGTGGGCACAACTAATGAGGTTATAACACTTGCAGACATTTAAAAGGATAATAGCATTTCCTGGGAAGGGTGAGGTTGTGAGGACATCATTAATTTAGGCTCAATTTGCACATACATGTAAGTACATAAATGCAAGACTGCATATAAATAGATAAAATCTCCTACAGTGACAAGTACATCAGTATCCGACCTACCATTTCTTTCTATTTTTATGATGGAACAAACTATTTTGGCATAATCAGCAGTATAATTAAATTCATACCAGGAGTGTTCTACATTAAACATATGCCTACAGTTTTTATTAAGAGGGGTCAAGAAAGAAAACCATGTGTTTAAGTTAAACATATTATGAGCTTTCTCTTTTTTTTTTTTTTTTGGTGGTTGTTGTTGTTGTTGTTGTTGTTGTTGTTGTGGGGGTTTTTTAAGTACTAGTGCAGCAACGATGAAAAGTAGCTGTAAAATGGTTTCCTTCTGGGTAAGCAATAGCTGCATTAAGTCCATATAAGAATACATGGCAATACAAAGTACATAGAGTACAGTTTGATATAGTTTATTTTTTAACCCTGAAATCAAGCAGAAAGTGTTTACTGTATTCTCTTAAAAAAAAAGGCCAGTGGGGGTTTTGCTTGGCCTATCCACCCCATTTCCCTCACCTTTGCTATCATTCTTTTTACAATAGTAGCAAGGGTAAGAGGTATGGTTTTGTTTGCTCTCTCTCTATAAATCTAAAAGCCTACCTGACAGACACACTAAAGAACAGAGATCTCCAAACAGAGCTGGAGAAACATATGAAAAAGTGAGAACAAACACAGGCAAAGACCCCTTGCAGCTGAGTGAGTATATCAAGTCCAGAGCTGCAGCAATGGGAGCTGTGCAGGGTTGATGGCAAAGCAATCTAGGTTAGCTGAAAGTCCACGTCCAAGCTCCTGCAGAATGTGGATGAATACTGGAAACCTCAGAGAAACATTAGCATCACATTTCACCCACATTTTCAGAAATCAATCTCACCTGCCTCCATATAGATCTCTGTGGTCCCTCAAGTTATATAGTAGAATGGTCTTTTCCTGCTGCTCAAACATTATTTTGTATTTCCCCCTCAAAACTCAGTAAGGGCAATAAAACTACTTCAAGACTATTTTTGATATTTCATTCATTTTTGCCACAGCCAAAATGTAAATATTTCATTAAAAATAGTTGACTTAACAGTCAAAAAGAGCATTGCTGAAACTACTGATAATGCAAACCACTTCAATCTTCACTCCAGAAGACATTTTAGGGATAGGTGATAAAAAAATCCAATGGGCCAGTACTTTAAATGCAACTATTCTCAAACATGATTGGAATTTTCTTGATTAGTGGTATTCAATATAAACAAAATAAACCCACAGGAATTAATACTATATGGTAAGACTACAGTCCATATTTATAGCTTTGATATATATATACTGCATAAAGTATTATGCAGAATTATATAAAGGAGCAGAGAGGATTAAAGAATTTACCATGTTTTTAGCAGATTTTGGAAAGAATGCTTTTTTTATCAACTGTATAAAGACTTTTCACCAGATTTAATGCTGTACATTGAAGACCAAAGTAAGCAGCTGATCTGTAACCCAAGCAAAAAGACATATTTATGAAAGTAAATAATTCTCTTAAGTGGGATGGGCTGACCATTTATTTTTCATATGATTCAGTAAACCACACAAACACACAGATTCCCCCAAGTCTACAGCAGAGAAAGTCTGTATTCATGCTCCAACATCTGAAGTCACAAAAGACTTGTATTTTTAAATCCAATTTATTCTGGCACTTTGCATTTTGTTGGATTTATTCCCACTCCAAGAGAATGCTGTGCCAGGAGCCGGCAATTAGTTACTATGAGTTAAAGAAAAAGGAGGCTTACCATAGCATTTGAGCTACTGGACTGACACACAACTGACTGGAAAACAATATAAGATGGGCAACTTATGTAAGTAACCGCACTTGGCAGCTCAGAGTTCTGGCTGCAACAAATTAATTTGAGGTCTCCCTAGAAACCGTGATTTCATCCTGTCTGCGAAAAGCCTGTGCTGTTATTTCTCTCTTTATCAAGCATCTTGAATTCCACAGCAATTTCCCTCCTTGGACAGACCCAAGAAAAACAAACCAGCTGATCATTAGGATAAAATCTGACACTGAAATTGTACAGTTGGAATTGACCTTGCATGCGATAATAGGGTTCTGCATAAGAAATGTTTCAACCTACTCCTACAGGAAATGCAAAAGTTCCAATTTTGAGTGTGCACATGTACAAATATGTTACCTAACAGAAATACAGAAAACAATTCAATAAAAATTACTACTTGGTACAATAGTTTGGGAGAGCATTTTGTCTGCGCTAAGGAATGTAGTGTTCAATTGGGCCAGTGCCTCCTGTTGAGGCACATATAACTAAAAATTATATAAAATAATTATATATAATTATACATGATTATATATCATTTAGCAATGAAACAACTATAAGAATTGGTTCAAGTCTGAGAGAAAGGTACAAGAATTCTAACAACAAGTGTTGATAAAAAGAGGCATAAAGGCAATATAAAAATGGATTCAATCCAAATAAGAAATTCTAATGTAATTAAAAGACTACTTTAGGATTACATCTAGTTGACAAGAGATACACAGAATTGCTCATCCATTACTGCTGTGGTCTCAAAGTTCTCAGAAAGGCAAAACAGCTGAGGACTCAAATGGCAGTGCTACCAGGTTCAGCTAGGTCCTGATATGTCAGACACACATTTCTGCCAATCGCTCCTCACACACTACTTTCTTTTCCCCTTACATTTATTTTCTTTCCATCTTTTTTATTTTTGTTCTCCACTTTTAAGAAAGGGAAGATAGGCTGGCTTAGCTAAGATGTTACCTGCAATGTGATGACTGCAACATTTGCCTTGAAAGCAAGAGAGATGCTGTAAGAATCAATATAGAATCAAATAAGAATCAAATACTCAATAGGTGATTTAAAATAAGTTTACTATGTGAAGGAAAGAATAAGTCTATGGGCTTCATTTGCATCCTGCAAGTAAGGACCAACATCAGAAAGAGAAATTATATTTTTCTGTCTCCCTATCTTTTTCTTCTATTCCTTTCTCCTGTTTATCCCTCAAACAGATTTGCATTCCAGCAACAACCACAATAGTGTTATTCATGTGTCTTTTTCTACAAATTATATTTAATGCTACTATTAGTTTTAATTTAGTACTGTCAAGTGCTGGAGAGGATAAGAATGATGCCATGGAACCCTGCTTTGGTCAAAGGTTTCAAAACTTTATTTGAAAGCTTGTTTTTTTGCAATTCTTTAACTGTCCTCTTTTTCCCTCATTTCCAGAAGCATTCAATAGAAGGCAAAGCAGATTTTTTTTTTTTTTTTCCAATAGCAATCTGTAGCCACAGGAAAAGCTGATTAAACTATCTGTTCAAGCTTCAAAACTTGCTGTTATTGTTTTACACAATAGAATGAATGGATATTTATTCCATTTAACTTAGTACAACAGCCTTCAGACTACATAGAAAGGTATAATGAAGTAGACTGGCCTCTAAACCATTTGATTATATGTTAGCATTTTAACAACAATATATAAATTCACTGACATTAAATGAAGAAGAATCATATAACAAACAGATAAAAAAGATTTTTAGGTTTTCCAATTCTGTGCTTTTTAAATGATAGAGTTCTTTTTACTTAGTCTTGCTTTCACTGAAAATATTGAAAAGTCATTCAAAAGAGGCTGCGATGGCTGAAGGAATGGAAATAGTAGAAATTCCAAAGGAATTTAGGACTAGAGCTAGTGAAAACTTTGAAAGAATTCCAGTTGTATTCAGGGGAGTTAAATCAAACCCTTAAGATTTTAAACAGTTTTTTGAGGGAGGAAAAAAGAAATTTAGTACATTCATGCTTGAAGGGGAAAACATAAACATTTACTGTTTCAAGTATATCCAAAGTGTGGTACTTTGAGAAACACTCGCAATTCCAGATACAGTATGATCCCAAGCAAAAATTAAAACAATGCACAATTTCCATGCCCAGCTGCTTTATCCTTGCAAGAAGACTATAGATATTCCAGCAAGTGTTCCTTCTCGCTTTCTTTACACTGTGATGACTCTGAAAGCCCATTCTATGAAGACAATTATTTTTATTACATTTATATAGTATAAAGCACCTTCCTGGTCCTAACCATATAGTTTTCATTCAGTCCAGCAAGTAACTAAGGACACAGTAGCTGAAGAGTTGAGCAACTAAAGAATGGACAAATTATACCAAGAAGGTTTTGCAGAAGTGCAGGGTGGGCAGAAGGCCAGGGCTGTGCTGCACTATTCAACCCATGTCTCTGGGTTGGATATTTCTCTCCTTTCAGCATTGTTTCACACAGGTCAGTAGCATTATGAAAAATTATTAAGTAAGCCGGAAGATCAAACCTCTCCCTGGATGTTGTTTTTCCTGACATAGGAAAAACGCCAGTATTTTCCAGTGTCCCAGGTAGGCATCTCAACAGGGAGCTGGGTTTTTTTCATTTTAGTATGCTTGTTATTGTAAGATTCCAGATTAATTTCCTATTTCTACTCAAAAGCCTTGTACTTCTGTGGTGGGTCGACCACAGCTAGAGGCCAGGTGCCCAACAAAGCCACACTATCACTCCCCACCTCAGCTGGAAGTGGGAGAGAAAATACAACAAAGAGCTCATGGTTTGAGTTAAGGCTGGGGAGAGATCACTCACTTGTTACTGTCACGAGCAAAACAGACTCGACTTGGGGAAAAACTGAATTTATTACCATACAAATCAGAGTAGGATCATGAGAAATAAAAGCAAATCTTAAAAACACCTTCATCACACCCCTCCATTCTTCCCAGGCTCAACTTTACTCCCAAACTCTCAACCTCCTTCCTCCAGAGGCACAGGGGTATGGGGAATAGGGGTTGCAGTCAGTTCATCACACATTGTCGCTCCTTCCTCCTTAGGAGGAAGGCTCTCATGCTCCAGCATGGGGTCCCTCTCTTGAGAGACAGTGCTCCAAGAAATTCTCCAATATGAGTCCTTCCCACAGGCTGCAGTTCTTCATGAAATTCTCCACTGCGAGTCCCTGCAGGGTCACAAGTCCTGCCAGTAAACCTGCTCCAGCATGGGCTCCTCTCTCCATGGGGCCACAGGTCCTGCCAGCAGCCTGCTCCAGTGTGGGCTTCCCACGGGATCATAGGCTTCTTTGGTCATCTGCCTGCTCCAGAGTGGGGTCCTTGAGGGTCTGCAGGTGGATCTCCACTCCACTGTAGACCTCCACGGGCTGCAGGGGAGCTCACTGCTCTCTCTGGATGCAGTTGCCATTGCACAGATTTTATCACCCTTCTTCACTACATTATCCCAAAGGTGCTACCACTATCACTGATGGTCTCAGCTTTGGCCAACAGTGGATCTGACTGGGAGCCAGCTGGCATTGGCTCTGTCAGACATAGCAGAAGCTCCTCTTCTCAGAGAAGCCACTGCTGTAACCCTCCCAATACCAAAAACCTGGCCACGCAAACCTAATACAACTTCACACATCCAAACATGGATGGTCTATTTTGTCCCAGCCCTGGAGCAACAGTGTATCTTGAGGTGATTATCTATGGAATAATGACACCAAAAAAAACAACATCTCTGCAGTCACCTACATAGAATAAACTGATGACAATGATTATTCTGAATGATCTAGGAAGCACTGCTGTTGCAGATATCCCTCCGTGTCTGCTAAGAAACCTGTTTCTGATTATTGAAAGAATTGCCACTAATGAAGTAATTTAGGTCCTTGCAGGGACCGGGGAAAGAGGGGAGGGAGGGTCAGGAGCATTGCTACAGGTCACTGAGAGAGAACCAGAGCTCAGATGTCTGAAGGATTCTGGAGGACTCCTGGGTCATGGGGACTGATGATGCAGAAGCTGCATGTAGTCCTGGTCAGTACTGTTCTGGGGTTGTGGGAGTCTAAGTGGGAGACATGAATAAAACCAGTGTCTCTTCCTCTCTCCCCCAACCCCAGCCTCTCTACCTAAATGCAGAGAAAGTGCCCTTTTATTCCATGTGATTCTTTAAAAATTAGTGGTGCCTTTTCCCCTTTCACAACTAACTAGCTCTTCTCCTTCATTGCTTAGGGGTCAATGCTTCTTTTAACATGTTTAAAATATTCTCCACATCTTTGTGTGTTTGAATTTTCAGATGTGATATTTTGTAGTTGGATACATCACTCTGTATCTGTATAACTGCCTAGATATCACATTCCTGTTTTACTACAAGCCTTGATGATGCTGAGGAGTGATTCTCCCACTACTAAGCTAGCAGAAACATAAGTACCATCTCATCTCTCCCCATGAAAAAGTCCCTGAACCCTATAATACCACCCTAACCTTTTACCTCCTATATCTCTGCTTTTTCTTTTATCTCTCTCCAGACAGTCTGGGCTACTGGCCACTTGCTTCGTTTAATCTTCAGACATTCGCTAATCAGGTTTTAATAGTGCAATAGTGCAACTTCAAATCTCCAAAACACTGTGAGAACTACCTTCAAGACTGAGAGTTGTTTGATTTTATAACAATTCCAACAGACAGGGACACACAAGTTTGTTATGCACTTGGAAATTCTTAGAAATCTCAGTGTTCAAAACCGCAGAAAATTATCCATCAGCCATTGCAGACAATTCCCCACAAGCTGGCATCATAAAGATGGAGTGGGGGTGGAAGGCACCATCCTGTTCCATCTTGCTAGGTTACTCACAGCAAGAAGGCGAATTCTTTCCTCCCACTTTATGACTATGAAGAAATCTTCAACATATGGGTCAGAGTTATCTGGCCCCCAGGGATGAGATTTGCTACTATACTCAGCAGTGATCCCAGTCATAAGCACTCATCACCCACACAACCTCTTAGGTTTGCACAAGGGAACCAGAACAAATAAGGAACTTTTCTCCCTCTTTTGAGCAATAATTAAATATTATTTACCAGAAGACCTACCATAGACTACTCTGACAGATTATGTATTTTACAATATTACAACCCATACAGTAAAAAGCCAAAGACTTTCCCTTGAGGACATGGTTTAACGGCGAACACGGTGATGGTGCTGGGTTGACAGCATGGAGTTCAGAATATGTCAAGGTGGAAGGAACCTACAAGAATCATTTGATCCATCTACTAGCCCTGCACAGGACCATCCCCAAGAGTCACACCATGTGCCTGAGAGTGTCATCCAAATGTTTCTTGAACTCTGCCAGGCTTGGTGCAGTGAACACTTCCCTGGGGAGCCTGTTCCAGCACCCGACCACTCTCTAGGTGAATTATTATTTTCTAATATCCAATCTAAACATCCCTTGACACAACTCAGGTCATTCCCTCGGGTCCTGTCACTGGTCACCACAGAGATCAGTGCCTGCCCCTCCTCTTCCCCTCACAAGGAAGTTGTAGACTGCAAAGAGGTCTCCCCTCAGTCTTCTCTTCTTCAGGCTGAACAGACCAAGTGACCTCAGCCACTCCTCGTATGGCTTCCCCTCAAGGCCCCGCAGAGCAGAGTGGGACAATCCCCTCCCTCGACCAGCTGGCAATGCTTTGCCTGATGCCCCCCAGGACATGTTTGGCCTTCCTGACTGCCAGGGCACTGCTGACTCATATTCAACTTGCCATCGATCAGGACCCCCAGATCCCTTTCTGTGGCACTGCCTTTCCAACCTTAACAATTTTATGATTCTATTCTAACTCTTTCATGCCGTTCCACTTGCAACTTTTCTGTTCAAGAGAACAGTGCAAACAGTTTTGCTCTTTACTTCTTTTTGACATGAAAGGGCCTAGAACTTATAAATAATTCGAGAGGGTCACATTTCTGAATCAGCTAAAAATTAGCAACAAGTGATTGAATTAGCAACAGGTGCATTAAATAGCCATTAGAGGTTAGAGCAGTTTAGGCAACATCTTTTCTTTCAAAGGCTCAGATTAATTTTTCCAGAGTAGTTCCCATATCTCAAAACATACAAGACATGTGTAACTTATTTTCCATAGAGTCCATTAAGAAATGTCTACTGTCACCAATATAGGTTGCAAAAGAATGAATAAAACAATATGGCACACTTACTAAGGCCTATGACAAGTTGCTTATACTGTATATTAATGGTACCAGGCAGGCCTGAACAAAGTACAGGTTGCGTTTTCTTGAATAAACAGGTGTACAGTTTACCTTTCAGAGGAATACCACAAACTTAAAAAAGCAGATTTTATATTATCATAAGTTTTAATAAAAGGTTTTTTTCAAAAAGTGAAAGGAATACAATATGTTATTATTTGTGCCAGAATTTTGACTTTTCTGAAGATGTCAGATGCATTTTCAGACATATTCCAGAGTTATTTAACTTGAGATGAGCCTTTTTTTTAAAAAATGTCAGACTGGTACTCTTAGAAAACGTAAAATCAGTGCTCTTAGAAAAACAGGTAGATTTCAAGTTTATTTAAAAAGATGAATTTATATACAAGAGGGAATTCTAATCTATTCTGTGTTCCAAATAACACAAAATCTTGACTATCACAGTGTTTCAGAGCAAATGCTTACAGTGTTTCCAGGGTTTAGTCTGGCACTAGAATGACTTTGTATTCTGGCACTTGAATAACTTCCAGAATGACTGCATAAGAGTCATCTCTTTCCAAAAAAAGTCTCCTTGGAAGAATCTCTGGGGTATAGTATCAACAGTCAAAGATGGTGTGTATATATACTGTTCCCTTACTTAAACTATAAAAATTGGTCCACTGACTAAAATGGATTTTCGTGCCTCTGAGCAGCATTCCAAGATGTGTGATTAGATTCTCGACTCTTATTTGGTCTATATAATTGATAAGAATTCACAGTCAATTTAGCTATAGTTCAGCCATAACAACTAGCAACTCTAACATAATCCATAAACATTGCCTTATATTTTAGATCTTTAAAATCAAATCTTGTCCTGTATGTTTTAAAATGAACTTGTTAAAGATGAACTCTATCTATGCACATGATTATTGGTTCTCAGATAGTATTAAAGGTGAAAAAAGAGAATAAACAGATAAAGAAAGCCAGTTTCTTCTCAGCCATATTGTAAAATAAACTTCCATGACAACAAAACCAGATTTAAAATATCAACCAGTGAAAAAGGTATAAAAAAGGTATAAACAAACAAAACCCACTTCTGGAAAAAAGTGTCAAAATGTCTATGTCACAAAGGTACATAGGATTAATTCCCAGTAATTTTCATAATAATTATTATTTTCCATGGTATCAAAATATTCTTTATATCTTGGCCTATTCATTTTCAGGAAACAAAAGCTATTTCCTGTGTATTCAAACAAGAAAATATGTTAATAATTTAAAGTGATTATATATTTACTTCAGGTATCAACAGTCAGTGCTTAAGTTCTATTTTGGTATTAGTGTAGCAGAGTTTTCAGGAAGAAATCACCATGTAACAGAATTTTCATAGCACTTTGATTTCTGGGCAAGATTTCATTGCCTGCAGTTGCCCAACTTTTCAAAATCATCCTCAAAGTAACTCTGCAGGAGCAGAAGACATATATCACCCAGCTCTATTTAAAAATCAGATAGAGTGACCCATGAAACAAATACAAAACTGCATGTGGTCAAGTGTAGAAGAGCAGAGAGAATCAGGTTTTCTGCAAATGAAATGCTCTGTACTGGACAGCTCCAGGATGGTTTTGTTAAAAGCCTTTCACTTTCTACTCTCAGGTACCATCAAACCATGAGCTACTAATAACCCATGGTGAGTCCTTAGCACAAGTAGGTATACTTATTCATATACAGAGAAGTAATTCTTCTTTGCTAGCAAAACCTCTTCTGAGGGCAGATAATTTATTTAAATCCAGATCAGAAAAGAAAATAAGAGAAAATAAATGGAATGCTCTTACTCTTTAGGAAATAAAAATTAAGCTTTACTCTTAGTACTGCTTGACTTCCTCGAAGACAACTATGTGCTTCTGAAAATTAGGTGCAGCTGTCCTCTTTTTTGAGCTCCTTAATGAAATCTCATGCTTTCTCGCTTCCCTCCCCTTTTTGGCAAAAGTTGTCAATGTTCATTTCAGCCCAGTCATGAGCACGCCATGGCCATGTGGGCCTCTCTGCACAGCAAATGGACTTAATCACAGGAGCATACAATTACATTCCTTTCTCCTCATTTAAAATTCACCAGGGAATAACAAACATAAACCTCCATTGTCCAGGACCTTTAAAAAGAATTTGTTGTTATTCCTATTCAGCAAATCTTCTTCCCCTTCCCTACCCCTTATTCCTTTCCATGGTAGTAAAACAGCAAAAAATTCCTTTATCATTTTATTTTCTAGTATACCGCAAGAGTATATTTTTCACAATTTAACATAATGCTAGCATGTAGCTACATTTTATCATCAGTAATTTCTCATGGCTTGTGTCATTCTACATAGGACCTGAAAGATTCTCAATTTTATTTTTCAGGGATAGGAAAAAGTGCCTCTTGGTCTCTTAATTGCCTTTTTTCCCCCCATTTCCTTTTTCTTTCAACTTCCAGACAGAGCTATTCAAAAATCCACTTAATTTACTTGGTTGGGTTTTTTAGGCTTGCTATTTGATACACACTTCCTCTACAAGTGACACCTTCTGAAAGACAAAGAGGACTTCTTTCAGTAGGTGAGAATTTCAGTTTCCTTCTAGTAAGCAAGATAATTAGGTGTTTTGCCTCTGAAAATTCCCCTCCACGTATTAACACCTTTTATCATTGCATTTCCACATAACCTTTCCTTTGTTTTAAGTTGCTATAAAGGGCCGTACTCTAGCTCCAAGGTTCTTGGCTGTACTTTCCCACATAGCTCTACCTCATGACTTGACAGTGAATCTCATGGTACACCTCAGCAGTTCTCTCATCCAATTCTGTTCCCTCCTAAAGGAAAAGTCATAAGCAGGCAGATACCATTCCACTTGGGGAAGGAAGGCACACAGCTCCTTCCCAAGACACTGACATTCATTTTGGCTCATATTCTGCCAACAGTGATCTACTTTACCCCTTAAAGACTTTAAGAGCTGGAGACTCCCTTGTCCAGCTTCCATAGGCAGTCAAATCTCTGATAAAATGAAAGTTCAACATTATGTAACTTTTCCCTGGGTTTTTGTCTTGGGCATAAAGTCTAACCTCAGAGCCAATTCCCACAGAGTGCTTTTTTTGTTTTCCCACAGTTGAGAAATAAATTAATTCACAAAGCTAACAGTTCTGCATGGTCCACTCCCACCTCTTCCATCTTCAAGTCATGTTTTGCATAATTCACCCACCCTTTAAGTCATTGCACAGATGTGTCTCCCCCTCTTCTCCACATAAGACACTGCAGCTATGCTTACAGTATCTATTTTCTCCTCTGCCTTTTTATTTAACTGGAAGTATTATTCTATCTTCTGTATGTGCAATGAGGAAAGGGGAAACAGCAGAAAACCAGGATCAGATCCCAAGTGCAAGTAAGGAGGAACATGCTGATCTGGTCAAAGAGAGCTGCAATTAAAGAGAGAGTTATTTAAATAGCTTTGCCTAGATCTCTCTCTAATGGAGTCTGTCTGGGACACAGCTCCAAGAGAGACACCCAGGAGATGCCAGGTGGTTAAAAGACTAAGAAAAAGAAATTACTACATCTGGGGACATTGAAGGCAGTAGGTACTTTACACAATTCTGCACACTTTAGTGAGCAAGGGTTATACCACAGGATATAAAACCTGAGCTCAATAACCTGGTATTTTATAAATTGCACTGTTGATAAAACTATGCAAAGTTATCTTGACCTCTCCACATGTGATACTGCAAGCTCTTGTGGAATTAGGGAGATCATAAGGGGGTTAGAATTGGCATATACCTACTGAGATCAAAAGAAGCACAAGTACTCTTGACAACAAAGACTTCCCAAGTGTCTGTTAAAGGCTGAGCCTCGATGTACTCTTGCTGTTATACCAACTGCAGCATTCCTCAATTACGTGCCTTCAAATCACCCTAATTAGGCTCATTTTTATATGCTGAAACAGTTTTGACTGAAAAAAAATCTTTTGGAAATAATTAACTCTACTTAATGACGAAAGTACAGATTGTTATATTTTGGAAAGTACAAGCTGGCATGCTTTGAAAATAGTTGGCTTAATTTCAGACGAGCTCTGGGGTTTTGGGTTTTTTTCTACTTTCTGTTGATGTAGGATACAAGTCAGTTCAGGCAAGTTAGAACATGTTTTATCATCACCATGGCTCGGAAAATTTACACAAAAAAAGGGAAAAAATACACAAAAATAGCTTTGGGTAGAGTAAGTGTTCTTTAAAATATACAAAAATTCTCTGAGCTAATCAAATGGCAGTGTTAATGTACACTCCAACCACAGAAGTTGGGACACTCTTCATTCCGACAACTCAATTTCTCCCTTTCAAAGACAGCTTGAATAAAGAAACTTTTCTAGCACGTTCCACAGATAAAATCTTTTTAAACTATCCTACAAGTTTTGTCACAAAGCACATATACAGCTGTGAACATGCCATGTTGAGACAGACACATTTAAAGCCCTCCAGGTAATCTTCCCAATTAAAACATACAAAAACTACGAAAAATGATCACTTCTTCATTCAACATCTTTTACACCCACACACAAACCTGCACACTTGTAAATAAGCAGTCCACATCTACCAGTAGATTTTACCTATGCCAAAAAAGATCATAGAATCATAGAATCAGATGGGTTGGAAAGATCCTCTGAGATCATCAAGTCCAACCCTTGATCCACTACCACCACAGTTACTAGATTATGGCACTAAGTGCCACATCCAGTCTCTTCTTAAACACCTCCAGGGATGGAGAATCCACCACCTCCCTGGGCAGCC
>JAWWLV010000121.1:90333380-90345888 GCA_035041135.1 Platyrinchus mystaceus | reverse complement strand
CAATGTCTCTAAGACCATAACTTCTCCTGGGCTAATAGCAGTAGCCCATGAGTACTCTGTTCATTTTTTTGTATAAATTAATGACAGTTAATGGCAAGTTTGGCTAAACCTTAAGTTTCTGCTGTTTCTTTAAACAGTAAAGGGGGGAAAAAGGAAAAATACTACAGAGGCTAATAAAGATAGTTCTGTGTGTTCCACAAAAAAAAAAAATTCTATTGCAGTAGAGCAGTGTAGCATGTCTTAGATTTAATTTTCCTTACTACAGAAAGCAAAAGTGAAAAATAAATACATTTGACCATGTGATATTTAAATACAGCAGGGTACTCCAAGCCTATATGTTTAAAACTAAAAAAAAAATACCACAACAAACAAACAAAAAAAATACCAGAGCTCTCTTCTTGTTTATTTAATGTCTTCAGGGGCTTTTTCTTTGTATTTTAAGACTGTTAAAGTGGTATTCTCCTATTTCTTCAAGTATATTTATGATGAGCATTTTAGACATCATCAAAATTAAATATTGACAAAATGGGCTTAGGGTTAAATTTTTCAGGTGTTTTAGTAATATTCCAATTTCTATTCAGCTTTCAAAACTGGCATTTTCTAAGTGATATCCAAGAAATATTTTGCCTTTTTTTTTTCTTTTTAATAGTGGTGTGGTCTCACTGTGGCACAACTCGCAGTACTGAGACTTGCTGGGAGAACTTATTCCTGCCAATAAATTTGGACCTGAATAATGCTCAATCCTTCAGTGAGGGTGCCCAGCAGACTAACTTTCTTACTTTACATCTGGCATAAAAATATACAGACAATTGGAAACATCCTTCTTTCCCCCCCTGCTCTTACCTCCCTGTACCAAGATTATTGTTATTCAGTAAAAAGCCTCAACATAGCAAACACATTATTGCATATATCACACCTGTTTGCAGAATGCTTACTTTTATTTAGAAACTTCTGCTGGTTTTCAAAAACAAGTTGTGTATAAGATTTGTATAGAATACAGAATTTTGTGTATTTCACTATGCATGTTCAGTGGAATCATATCTTCATATTTTTGCTCAAAGATTAGATAAAATATAGCTATAAGCAGTTTTGTCTAAAAATCTATACTATGCTGTCAGAAAAAACATATAAACTTTCATAGTATTGTGTACCTCTAGCAGTGGTTTTCAAAGTGAAACAATACTGTCATAATTAGTTATAAAAAGGGAGTAAGAGTCATGCCAGAACAAGATTCAACAGTTTCTTTCATCCAATTCATTCCAGAGATTGCAAAGTGTGGTTTCAAATAGCTTGGGCCTGATATAGCTGACATCATTTTAGTTACTACAACTTGACATTCAATGTCCTCTAAAGAAATAATACTAGAAACACGCTATTGGGAACTACCCCTGTAAATTAAAAGCATTTCAGGTCAATTGCCCTACACGCAGTTCGACATAATCCTCCAGATGCTGAGCTCTACCCATCCTACCACATGCTCTGCCCACCTGCTAGGCAATACATTTTTCTAAGAGCCACAGTCCTCACAGCCTCACAACAATAAAACACATAATAAAGACCTTCTTGAGCACTGAATTTAATAGGGAAAAATATTCATGGAGACTAACCATACTGGTTACTGCATCGTTCTCCCACCCAGGCAGTGCAAAAAACCAGGAGCTCCAGAAAGAGCAGAGAAGGGGGAATAGAGTGAGTTTTGAAGCAGGACTGTTTGGAAGGCAGCGAAACAGGCAGATGTAAAGGACAAATTCTGGCAACAAGGCCAAATCCTCTGTAAAAAAATCCTAAACTGTGACAAAACTAGTTATATTTCTTTCTCACAGATACTGTAGAGAATGCATTAAAAAAAAAAACAAAACAAAAAAAAAAAAAAAAAAAAAAAAAAAAAAAAAAACAAACAAACAAAAAAAAAAAAAAAAAAAAAAAAAAAAAAAACATTTAAAAAAATATTTATATTTCTTTCTCACATATACTGTAGATAATGCATTAAAAAAAAAACAAAAAAAAAACAAAAAAAAAAAAAAAACAAACAAAAAAAACCAAACAGGTGCTAAATCAAAATAGTACATTCTTATAAACCCTCAGGATCTCTTAGGTCACTTAGAATGTGGAGGCTTTAGAGTGGACAAACAAATTATGTTTCATTATCATAACAGGATGTGCACACACATGCAAAGCATACTGGATAACAAGTTAGGTTGGTCTGCTTCTGACAGATTACATGTAAGATAGGAATGGGTAGACTGTGTTTTAAATTTACTTTTATCACAAAAATTTTCAAGTGTAAAACTTACCTCTTGGTTCTTAGTTGCTTTCTAAGTCAATCAGTCCTTAACTCCTGCCCCTTTACCTCCATTTTCACTGTGCTTAGCTAAAAGAAAGAAGGGATGAGAGAAGTGTGTTTCTGCTTACACAAAGAAAGGGGAAGAGAGTGAAAAAACCTAATATATTATCTATCTCATGAGATATGTTATTCTCAAATACATCCAGCTCAAGTGACAGATTCATATAGTGCTGCTACAAAACAGTTCAAATAGTGGCTAGTGTTGTATGTCCCTCTTATGTTTGAGTAGGTTTTTTTCTGGTCTACTTCTGCCACCTAGTGGATAGTCTATGAAAACGCTCCTTTATGTTTATTTTGAAAAACGTTCTAGAAAATATGACCTTTTGTGTGTAACTCTGAGCAGGTAGCTCAGTGAGCAGGGTCTCAGTGAGCAGCTAAATACCCAGGAACATAAATTTCAGGGGCTTTGGTGTGTTTTTTATTACCTTGGTAGCGTCTTCCCTCCCCACCCCCAACATGGTTCTTTTATTCCTCAGTTTCACAACTTTGAAGGAGAGATTAAAATACCCTTTTGCGATGCAATCCATTGTCAAATAAAACAGCAGCTCAAATATCACAAAATAAGAATACCTAGAGCCACACACTGAAGTCAACACCAGATCTAAAAGCTGTGCCTAGGGCAGCATTATCTACTATGTGCTTTGTATGATTAACTGAAGCAAAGCTGTGTTATAATAAATACAATCAGTCTTGGGCCTTTCCTAAAATGAGAAAATTTTACCTTCCAACGTGGAAAATATTCCTATGAAGGACATTTTGCGTTAAAGTTGAAATGAAAGTCATCTTCCATCTAAAAGGCTTCTTGGAACTTATAAAACTCATAAATCAATGGAGCAACTCTAGCTGTTACTTTATCTTCCATCACAAATAACAGATTTAAAAAGGGAAGGCAGTACAAAAGATATTGAACAAGGTCAGGCTCTGAAATTGTCACTTAGCTCAGCAAATCTTTATGTGTAACTAGCCATAACAGCTGTTTTATGAACAATTTAGTGTTTACATGACTAGGACTCAGAAGCAAGCTCATAGTAAGTCTCTCTTTTTTTCACCCATTACACATTGAGACAGAGGCCAGTCTATAGGCTGAACTTTATGTTCAGATGGAGAAAATGGAGATTATAAGACGACTGTAAAACTAAAGTATAAATACATATAGCTCTCATCCCCATTCTCACAAATGAATAATAGAGGACAGCCTTTTTAGGAGAAAACATTGATATAGATCTGATCACATTGCATATGCTTCATTTTGTTTATGTACGTACATATTTCTACAAAAACTGAGTCACATAATGCAGCTTTATTTTCACTAGCTGTCAATCATCAGTCAGTTGAACAGGTTGTCATGGTTTTGCAGAAGACCATGGCCATAATGCACACCGTCAAGGTGTGTGGTGCATCCATGTTAATAAATATTTTTTCATCTTATTTTCTTCAGCCAACCTTCACATCACTCAGTTTGACTCATTTGTAACTTTTGCCTCCTAAGTTGAAGGAATTGCTCCTGCAGCGTTGCTGAGATGAGCTGAAGATAGTGAAATACATTATTCCTGGAATAAATATCATTCAGTGTGGGGCACTGCTAGCACACACACAGCAGTTCAGGGCAGACTATACTTTTCTTAGTTACTTCTCTGACTTCTGCTTGATGCAGAAACACAAACCTCCAAAACAGATGTGATACCTTCAAAAAAACTGAAAAATTCTGAACTGCCTCATTAAAGCAACTCAAAAAAGCCCTTCACTCTCCAAGAGCCCATGCCCTCCTGTATCTTGCTGAACCAGCTGATCCTTCCTGCCCATTGACTCCTGATGCTCATAACAACAGTCTCATGTCACTTACAGACATGTGTTTCTATTTGCCTTGCATCTGCAAGGCGAAAGTTTAGAAACGGTTGTTAATCCCAACTTCCTCTCTCCCTTAGTCTCACTGAGAAGAGTGATGCTAAGAAGACCAGAACAGAGGGATGCGTGCTAGCAGGTAAAAGGACTAAATCCCCATTTCCCTTTGTCCAGTAGCTTCAAGTTTATACAGTTCATCAGGGGAAAACTTTAGCTTAAGTTGGATGATAGATCTAAAGCTCAGCTATCATTTTCACAGCAACAGACCTGGCAGTCAAAGCAGTGAATGAAATAGCCTCTAGGTTGTATGAACTTAGCCCTTCCTGAACCCTGTGGTCTTGTTTCGCAAGATCTCACCATTGTCTTCACCATGGGCTGTGGGGGAATCTCTGCTTCAATGCCTGGAGCGTCTCCTTCCTCTCCTTCTTCAGTGACCTTGGTGCCTGAAGGTGCTTGGCTGGTGTTTCTGGCTCTTACATATTCTCACTCCTTTCTTCTCTGGCTGTCATTGCCTAGTTGATGTTTTTTCCCCCTTCTTAACTATGTTATCCCAAAGGTGCTACCACTGTCACTGAAGGGCTTGGCCTTGGCCAGTGGGTCTGTCTTGGAGCTGGCTGGCATTTCTTCTATTGCACAAGCTTCTAGCAGCTTTTCACAGAAGTTACTCCTGTAGCCCCACCAATACCAAGTGCTGACCATCCAAATCCAATAAATCTGTATTTGTTTTCCCTGCAGGAAAACAAATTCCCTTGGTTCCTGTTGAAGGAAATGGAAAACTCACTTCAGCTTTAGTTCAGTGAGAACAAAATTAAGTATAACCTTACACCAAATAAAGTCCTTCATGTTCTATGTCACTCAGTGCTTCAGATACATTTAGATTTGTGAAATGGGCATATTTTTGTGTCCCAGTGCACTTACTTTCTTGCCCAGGGTATCCAAGAATAATATCCTGACATCCTGGATAAACCATCTGCACGTTTCTGCAGAGGAGGCAGCTGCTGACATATTTCTTCTTCATGCTGTCTGCAAAAGTTGAAGTTTGTTCTAAGAAAATTCTTTCACACACTTCTAATTATATGAATTTCTAGAAAAGGTAGTTCCTGTAATTAAGGAGCTTTAGAAACATTAGGAAAATAAAGTAGAAACAGCTCCATCAGAAAACCGCACCAACATGCCACCTAAATTTCCTCTAATTATCTGGTTAACAATGTTTGGCTATACTGCCCTCTTCTAGTATCCAACTAAGGCTAAAGTTATGTTTATAGTCAAATATTCAAGCGTGGTTATTTTTAAACAAGCCTTTTACAAAAAAAAAAATGACAAGAAAATGTCTGTGATCTTATCAAATTGGTTATTTGATCTTATCAAATTCTTGTAAAGTTACATTCAAAGCCAGAAGTCTTCCGTAATGCATTTTCACTGGCCTGACAAATAACTGTTTGCCAGTTTTATTCCCATTCTGATCCTTCTGATGTGATCATTACAATGATTTCCTGATGTGTCAGCTCAATTTTATCTATTTTCTCACTCTAAACTATTTGGTATTTTTTTATGATATTTTAGCTCAAAAAGAACAGCCCATCCCCCAAGTAGTCCCATGGATGGAGCAGTGCCAGGCAGACCGCTGACTCCAGAAGCACCTTTCTCCCCAAGGTGACCTTGGCATCCAGTCTTCCTTGTCCTGCTTTTTCCATGTCACCTTCAATGTCATGTGGTTCTTTGTCTCCTTTCCTAAATAAGTAACTCACTTTTAGTAGCACTTTGTAAATTATGGCTACCATAACAGCATTGGAGCAGTTATTTAGCTCTTCCTGGCTTTATTCAATTGTTTTTGCAAGAAATTCAAGTGAGATTAATGCAACAGGATTAGAGAAAAAGGAACAAATAGATCAGAACCATTACTTTACTTGTGGTTCCTTTGATGCCTTTTTCTCCCTTTAAAATAAAATATAAATGTTGATACTGCATTTAATTTCAAAACCCAGTTACTTCCCACTGGTTTACCTATAAGCAAGTGTAACCAATATTTTATAGTTTATTGGTATCTTCACTGAGATCCAAGCAACCTGCAAATTATCCATCATGGTGATGAAGGTTGTGGAGGATCGCTGATATTTTATTCAGAACCTTTAGCTGTACAAAATGAAAAATATAATAAATGATTGTGGTTGACAACAAAATACAGGAGAACAGCAAGTCTTAAAAGATCATAAAAATTATAAAAATGAAAACAGTTAAACCAGTATTTTGAGTTTAAATCCATTACAAGCATGCATAGCAAACTATCTTTTTATCTCTTTTAGCAAATATACCTGTAATTTTCCCTAAAGCTAGAAGGAAACTTCTTGCATAGAAAACAATTAGAATAGCATAAATGCTTTCTTTTTTAAAAAAATCTTGATTATTTCAATTATTTCCACCTCAAATTGTGTGCTTCTTCACTCTGATATTCATTAAGATAACATATCTAGCTTTTAATTGACAAGTTTAAATTGTAAATGTCATAGCATCTTAATATGTACTGTATTTATATATTTATTTATGTTATTTGATATATTCTCTTCCATTTGATGTATTTTTTACTATTACACATATGGGAAAACCTGGTCTCAAAATATACTGTGACTCAAATTTATTCTTAATTCATAGCTGGGTGTCAGAAATCAAGAATTCTTGAGTTCTTGTCCATAGGTTTTAGGCTACAACATTTCAAAGAAGAGATGGTGAAGATGGGCATTATTGGACTAAAAATTGAATTGAACAAACTGTTAGATATTCAGGACTTTGTTATTCAAAACCAAGAGGTATTACTCAGCCTCAGGCAAAAGATTTACAGTCTGAATGAGGTTGTCACAGCTGTGTCTATGTCCCCAGTTCAAGCAAAATAATCCTCTCCACAACTCTTTTGACCCTAGTTTTCAGCTTACTTTCTGAGTCTTGCCTTAGTGCACTGTCAAAAATCCCAGAAGCCCACTGCCTACAAGTGTGTGCACGCTGACAGCACAGCACAGATGGTCTGTGTGTTATGGACTTTTTTTTCCCTACAGCCACATGCATTTACACTTAGAGATTGGACATGTTTCCAACTAGCTGCTGATTTGTTTTCCGTATCTGTTTACCACTGAGTGTGGTAATACTGAAATGTATTTCCTCTCTACTTTAACCTTAATTGCCCTGTGCTGACTGTACTTTAAGAAAAAAAAAATCAGAGAACTGTCTAACTCTCAATTTAAAGCAAAGCCTCCTGAGAAACTGTCTTCATATCTTCTGTCCATGTCATGTCTGGTAGCCCTGCAAACTCTGCAGAAAGCAGGAAATGAAAATTAGCCTAGTTGTATTTCATAGCTGCAATCCACGTTAAGCTAAATCCCAAGCCTCACACAGGTTCACGATTGATTGCAAATCTGGTTTACCTGATTGCATATAATTAGTAACAATTTAAACTCTCAACTGCCTGGGGAGACTTGTAAGTCCTGGAATTCCAGGAATTGTTGCCATTCCTTTCCAATCAGTTGCTCCCTGCTCATTCATATTTAGGGATCTGTCTGACTTCTGTGAAACCAGCTACCAAAGGAAGAAAATGCAAAAGTTTCACTCGAACACCTTTTGCTGTGTATTTGTTTCAGTGGCTTTGGTGGTCCATCTCACAGTGCCAGCCAGCATGGAAAGCACAGTTAGCACTCTCTGCTCTTTCCATTGATCCTAGAGCATGTTCAGCCTAAGAAGCACCATTACCAAAGCTATTTCAGAGGCCAGTGGCCACCTCCCTACCTATAAAAGTACACTATTAGCCAGCTCCACAAAGACCCCAGCAAGGCAAGTAGTTTTTCTGTATCTGTTAGCACATATGCATACACATATACATATATGCTAAGATCCATTGAAAATTCAAATCTAGATTAAAAGAGAAAGCATACATCAATGCACGCCTTCTGTGAAAATGAAACAGACTATCTCATACTGGACAATCCCAAATAGACCACAGAATGAAACAACTCCAAATTATGTCTGTGAACATCTGTTCAACAAAAATGAGCAACAAACAGATGGCGAGCAAAAATTAACTCTCCTCAAGCTGTCATAGAAATTGAATATATCTAGAGCATTTGCAGATTAGCAAACTCTCTACCATGAGCAATATGAACAGGCTCCCCAGTGCAACACAAATTTCAGCTTTAAAGGACTACAGTAAAAGTAACCAGAACTTATTAATGAGGAAGGTATATAGATTGTTTGTGATCTTGAAAAGCTGTATGGAAGTAAAGAGGCAGTTACTTCTGGATTTTATATCAGTATGAATCAGAGCTTCACTGGGAAGAAATGTTGGTCTTCTGTCACAGAGTTTGTAGAATCAAAGACAAAATGGTAAACATGTTCTGAATCACTTTCCAGGTGGTATTCATGACAGAGGATGCTTTGGCTTCTTTTGTTGCTCTTTCACAAGCTGTCAGAATAAGTTTTATTTAAGAGACCTATTTAATTCATAATCAATAAGAAAAAGTTGAATCTGAGAGAAAAGCTTCAAAGATTGTGCAAGGCTAGTCTTTGTCATCAAAAGAAGCTGTTTCGAGGCTTCCTTAGCATTTGCGCATCCTTAGCCTGGACATACACCCTTTCCTGGTCACCCAGAACTCTGTGAATGCATACCAATTTTGATTTCCATTCTTTCGTAAGTAATTTTCAGCCATACAGAAGAGAAGATTCTGCCAGTAGGCCAGTGAAGCCTTCCTCCTTTATGTCTTTTTATTAATGACAGATAAGAAATCCTCTTCCCATTGGCACAGCTCCAGGCTCAGGCATAGAAAATGGGGCAATTCTGTTGCCCTCCAGAAAAGACAAATGGAGCAGCAAAGCTCTGGTAGCAATTTTTGCACATTGGATGACCAGAACAGCATGAATTAGAACAGTGCCACAACATGCCTAGGAGGGTCCAGATCCCTGCTTTCAAATCCATCCCCTCCCTGCCCTCTCCTCAGCCTTTCCCAGTCCCATTGCCCTTTGGAGGAAACCAACTTTGTGCCAGATTTACGTAAAGTGATAAAAATGTGGGTGGCCGGCAGATAGGGAGTTAGCTAATAAACAAGGGCAGCTTTGGTCTTTGGTTGCTAAGCTGCTTACAGAATTTGGTGGGGCTGCATTGTATTTTATTTGTATAAAATACAATGAAGTAAATCAAAGTTAAGAATTCAGACTGATTCTAGAAACTATCCTTAAGGCAGCACTCAGCAGAGACACAAAGACAGTAAGCAAGTGAGGGACCATGCAATACATTACTTAATATTAACAGCCAAATTATTTATTTTAGGAACTTTTAATAGCAAGTTTTGAACCGTGAGCATTTCCTAACTCTGTAAAATGTATTAAATACAGATTCGTATAGGAGAGGGGGGAATATGGGGCAATGCCAAAAGGAAGCTTTGTCATCATCCATTGGGACTTTCTGCCAATGACCATTCAAGATTCTGCAGTGTCCTGACCAACTTCCTACAACTGATTTAGTAAATACAACCACTGCCATTAAAAAAAAAACCAAAACTTTTAAAAATGAAGGAAGGACTACAGCATGTTTTTTAACCTTTTTCTTATCAGCGAGGATAGCTAATAGTTGGAAAAATGGAACAAATAAAGTAGTGTTAAAATATGCTTTTATCCCCATTGCTGTAGGTACTTCTTAGCATGGTAAACCACCAGGCATATTAAAAACATCATCACACATCACACAAACTGCATCATGAACTGCAGTAATTAAAACTGTAGTTAGATACTCACCATGTGAGACTATAACAGGAGTAGAAAACAGTGATCAATAGTTCACATGTACTGCATGTTTCATTGCTAGGAGCAATGTTTTAGAGAAGGTAAGTGCTCAGGCCCTGGTATACAACTTCCCAAGCTACCAGGAGCATCAGAGCCCATTGCAGTGGAGAACCACACAATTCTGGGGCAGAAACTCTTGAACAGGAACAAATGCAAACTGGTAAATCCACTTGGCACAGCGTTGCACTGTATAGGTTGAACAACTCAGGTTCACAGCAGGAAAGTGGAGTCATATAGTGCTGCCTCCAGCTGCCTCCTTCTGCTTTTCCCCATAGAACCAGTCAACCAGCTTTCATACAGCCAACTCACCTCTTACTCAATTAAGAAGTAACTTTAAAAACACCATTTCAGAATTAACATAAATGAACTTCGGATATCTCTGTATTCCCTTAGTGCTGAAATTCTTATATTTAGCTTCCACTGTTTTATAGAGTTGCCTTCTGTTTTCAATCAGAATTAGGTTGGATGATAGCACACTGGATTCTGAGCTCCCCTATTTCTATCTAGGATTTTCCTGACAGAAACACACTTGCATACATATATGTGTTTATGTGCATGTACATTTATGCAGTATATATATGCACATACAAATATATAAGATACATGTGCATGTACAAGTATACTGCCTGCATGGGCAAACCCAGCACTTCTAGAAAGCATAAACCTGCTATTGCAGACTCTGACCTGTACATAATCTACAGATGGAGTCCAAATCGAATGTTTTTCACATCCAACACTTGCACAATGCAAAGTGATCTGAGCTCACAGCAACAGTGGTTTTGCAGGGGTTTGTGACTTTGTTGCAGGTGTCAAAAAGTCAAAACTGCTTCAAGGCTTTTAATTCTGACTATACTAGACATGTCAGAGACTGGAGAAAATTATTCCTGGCTCAAAACAACTAAAGTGTGGGGTGGGAGGGCAGGACAAGTTCTGTGTTGGTGAGACAGGTCACTGCTCCAAACCCTGCCCCTGGAGCTTCTAGTGCAGCCCCAGAAGAGCTATCAAGTCACTAGCACACCAAAAGCCCCATTAGGGGTTGGGGAAAAGGGCCCTAGAATACCAGAGCAGATAAAAGCAATAGCACAAGGATACACATGGTCACAACCCACTGTTTTGTATTTTATAGCAGCTGAGACCACACTGATCCAGGTGGTGCCTATTAATTTTTCCCTGTCCCTTCTCTCTCTCTCTCTTTCTTCTCCTAACTTCCTCTTCTCGAAATCTGGGTAACTTAAAGTTGGACAGGTTAGAGTTTGCTAAGTCAACATTTCATAAAGTGCCTTATTTTAATTGAATATTGATTTAAAATTTGCCAAGTACCTTATTCTACCTTAATGCTCTGAAGTAAAAGTTTGTTATTCAACCTCCTGAGAACTTTGTTGTGTTCTCCCCTGAGCCACCTCAGGGTATCGAAGTACCTAAGCCCCTTTTAAAAAAAAACATCTCACAGACTGAGCTTGGGGCTTTACAACGTGGTGTTAAAAAAGAAGAATATGTCTGGGTGAACTTGGATATTATTTGCTCTAATTAGGAGTTATTCTTTGGTATGGATTTAATTCTGTCTATGTTATGTATTAAAATATGTAAGAGTATTGCCAGAAGGATGTCATCAAATTTTAATATATGTCATTGCTTTGTAGTGAACATTTTACAGTTTGCTATAAAAGCTTTAGATCTTATAGCTTGGTATCCCCTAACTTCAACAAACTCAATTTCTTCTTGATCTCCCTATCTCACTGAATAACAGCTGGCAATATTAGACACAGATGCATTACCTTTCCCCAGGAACCTATACCAGTAACACAGCACACTGCTATAGAGACTTCAATGCAATTCATGTATCTTTCCCTTCCTGTAATGCTTTATATGTGCTGCTCTGGAGTTTTCAGATTCACACACAATACAGCCATGATTGGAGTGCATCAGCAATACAGCGCAGCACTTTTGGGAAAGAAATGAAAAATGCTTCTACATCTAAAGACAGAAAAAGTTTCAATCTCTCTATTTCTGGGGCAGAAAAAGCAGAAGATAATTCAAAAACCATGAGTAACCAGAAACAAGTTTCTGAAAGTCATCAGGGAAAGCTTGTTGCCAGAAAGGTGAAATCCTTCAGAAGTCCTGCAACAACACCAATTCAGTATTCACTCAGTGAGAACAGAGCTGTCCTTGAGTCACTGGTAGCACCACTTGTACACCAAGGCTTTTCCTACCATAGGACTACTACTTTTGAATTTGTTTCTCGGGTTTGAAAGCATAATTGGCAATCCCTGTCATGGCAGGGAGACTTGCTGCAAAACAAATCACAGAATCGTAGAATCAGATGGGTTGGAAAGGACCTCTGAGATCATCAAGTCCAACCCTTGATCAACTACCACCACAGTTACTAGACCATGGCACTAAGTACCATGTCCAATCTCTTCCTAAACATCTCCAGGGACAGAGAATCCACCACCTCCCTGGGCAGCCCATTCCAATGCCTGATTACCCTCTCTGTAAAGAACTTCT
>JAWWLV010000121.1:90272304-90314320 GCA_035041135.1 Platyrinchus mystaceus | reverse complement strand
TTGCAACACTTGGAAAATTACCTACATTTCACATCCTAAAGTATCTTCATTTTTCCTTGTCAAAAAGGCAGGTCTCTTGAACTTATTCCACCTGTCAGTCAAACTTTTGTCAGCTCTGTTTTAACTGCTCTGTTTTCTCATTCACCATGTGTCTCTTTTCTTCTTGATTCCTTCATTAACTCTGCTATTTTCTTTCTGGTCTTGTCCCCGTTTATGGCATTTTTGGTCTTGGTCACATTACTATTCAGATTCATGGGAAGCCTGAGAATCAGCAAACAGATGGGTTAGTGGACACTGCAGAAAGATGTTTGTGGGAGGGAGAAGCATGATACCTGCATTGGTCACACCATTAACATCAACATTCTTTACCAATTGGTTTGTACCAGATCACTCCGGGAGCGGGTTAAACTCCTGGTTTTAAGTTGTTGCATACCCTCAAACTCTAGAAATTGGCTCAGTTACATAATGTGAAGTTCACACAAAAAATGCAAAGATCTTCCAAACTTGGAAGCTGCACAGAGCAACTGCAGTAGGGAACCCACCCAGGTCTTGCACCTAACCTGAGAGACTTGCGAGCCCCCAGTCAGCTTGTCAGAGGTTGACACAAAGAGTAAGGTTTTAAATTCTTAGCTAAACCTACAGAATCTCTTCAGCAACAAAATTAACAAAAGAAAACAAAGCTGAGTAAGCAAAGGAAAAAGAAAAGGAAAACTTTTTTCCTTCAAATTTAATTTGGGTCGCTTACTCCACAGAGAGAAAGGCATCTGTGTTGAGCAGGCTGGAGATTAAATTTTCTGCGGTCAGCATTTAGCATCGAGTCTCCTCTGAGAATAAATTTCACCCAAGGAAATGAGGGGCTGCTCAGGAGAATGAAAACCCTAGATGGCACATGTCTGAGGGGAAGGAAGAGGAAAAAGGATCATGTTGCATAGAGATCAAAATGGCTCACAGAGATGGAAGGGCTCAGCACAGCCAGTGCAGAGCTGGAGCAGACTCCTCCAGCAGCATGTGCAGGTTGTCCCGCTCCCATCTGAGAGTGCCCTGAGGGCAGTATGTCCCCCAGTGCTAAAAGTGCATTACTGGAACAACCCTGTCTCTGCAGGTAGCAGCTGAGGTGCGGACAGGGGGATTGGTGCTGTCTGTGCACCAATTAGACCCTCAGGAGGGGGTTTGGGGCACATCACAGCAGGCTTTCAGCAGTGCTCCTGGGGATGGACAACAGTGCTTGGGAACCACTGGCCCACAGCCCGCTGTGTGGTTGTTATCTTGTGCAGGCAAAACACACAGATAGATGATCCACTTCTGGAACAAGGGAGATACTGATAGCTGCTGGTGGTACCTGTGCTAACAAGCTCCTTCAAAGATATTAAGTGTATCAATAGCAAAAAATGGAAGCCGCCCATGAAGAAAGTGCTGTCTAAATAACCAAGGATGCCAGCAACACCTTAGGATGAACTGTCAAGCCATTCCATAGCCTGTAATTTCACATTTTTACCCAAATCCTAGATGATATGGCATCATAGGCCCTGCTTCCCAGGAGCATTCAGTGGTTTGCACAGAGCAGCACTGCACTTAATCTGTCATCCAAATTCGTCGTTGTTCTTGGAAAAGTCACCAGAATACCATGGGAGCAGCTGGCCTAATTGCTTCCTTTCTTTACCATCTATGGATGCTTCTGTCAACCTAGCCTCCTTTACTGGACTGGGCTTCTTTACAGCTCCTGACCTTCAGCCTCATGAGAGAGTTTGAGACATCACTGTCCACTTTCCCCTATGGTTTTTCAACCACTCTCTGCCCATAATGGTCATTCAAAGTAGTTACTCTTCTCCACAACTCAACTTGCTACTCAGACTAAAGTGCTGTTTTTCTGAAGAATGGTTTAGACAGGTTATTTTCTTCTTCAGTCAGGCTAGTGTTCTTTTCTTTTTTTCTTTTTTTTTTTTCAGCTTTCCAAGTATCTTTTTTGCTTGACAGCTGAGTTTCATGTTAAATTCACTTTTAAATTCCTAGAGCAAAGAATTCTTCTTTGCTGTGAAGTAGATATGGCATAGAGATCACCAAAGTCCTATGAGCATCCCACCTCCTTCCTCCTTCCTAATATTCTGCATTGTTTTTACTAGTAATCAGTATCTAATCTAACCAATATCTGTAACACCTGTGGTAGAATATCACTACCAACAAAATAACATTAGAAACAGCAGCAGAGTAACTACAGAAATAGCACAGCATTAAGTCATTTGCTGGACACAGAGCAGGGTTAAACAGGTACTGTTTTTCTAGACTTTGTAGTGGCTTTAATTAATGACCAGCAATCAAAATTTTTATAGTAAAATTTTTATTTCCCTTAAGCTCTATTTTTCTTTTTAACTCCAAGAGTAGACTTATTTCAGATCCTCAGCCCAAGTATACCATGATCTGATTCCAGCAGAGGGGATATAGCAGTCCCTTCAGCCAGTGGTGGTGATCAGTTGGGATTGGGATGACTGCAGCATCCCTCAGTCTTGGTAATTTTATCTCAGTCCTTTGGATGCCAAGGCAAATCTGTCAGGAATGCAGATTTCTCAGGCCTTTCTGCATGGCCGGTGAAACTGTGCTCAGAAGATGCTTCTGAAAGGAAACTGCACGGGACAACTACAGCATACTCAAGGAGGACAGAACTCCCTTTAGCATATTTGAATAGAAACAATATAAATAACAGAAGATAACCATTTTTGACTGAGTACTAGTTAGAGGATTTGCATCTTCATTTGGCAGCTGAAAGCTATAGCAATTCATTTTTGTAATGCCGGATCTTTTTTCCCACAGCAACCACACCAGAACAAGGCAAGTTGATACAGAGAGAAGGCATAGACTTAAGAAAATAGATAAAAGTCAAAAAGTAAAGAAAAAGTAATTAAATCTACACTTGTGAAGGAAAGTGCTAATCAGAAATACAGTGTTAGTGAACCCATAAAACTCTCCATCTTCACATTTTTCATATATTTGGCTAGACAGCAGGTTGCAAAGGAAGGAGAATGCTTGCAAGCCAAGCCAGCTCTCATACCAACAACACTTTTTCTGGGTATCTCTAAGAATATAACTGGAAAAATACAAGTTATAAATCTGGCAACATAACTAATTTTATTTTTAGACAAAATACAGTTCTTAAAAACATCAGTGGTAATGGAAATTTCTTTATGAGACTCACCTCTGCCCTTATTTATTATATATGTCAGTGGCTAGAATAAAATAATTTTTCATGGTTTTATTCTATTAAATTGACCTAGAATAGAGTGATTTTAATCTCTGCTCTTTGCTGGTAATATTTACAATGCATCACATGGGCTTATCGTCTTATCTCCAATTATGCTTTTGATCCTACTTTTCTAAACATCGATTTCATTTGCCCAGTTTCTGTTTCCTGCAGCAACCAAGATTATCATTCCTTCTGCAACATCTCTACAAGGGAAGGATTTGTATTCACAGGAAACACTGCTTCCTAATGGAAAATGGTTTTCCCAGCCACACTTAGGTAACTGAGGTACAGCACCCTGCCAGGCAAAACGTGATCTCTTCCATTTTAAACCATCTTTAGGCTAAGCAGATACATACAAAAGTACTAAACATAGGATCCAAATACAAGACTTTAGTTCCTCTAATTATTATTTTTGAATATTTCTGTTCTGAAAATTTCTGTGGAAATTCAGAACTTTCATTGCTAGAAATTATCATTGCTCACATTTTAGCAGCAGAATTGGAGCAGCCCAAGTTGTGGATGATTTGCAGCTGGATCCCAATGTTTTTACAAACAGCTGGGCCCTTGTACCCCTTGAACTTTGCAGGCTTAAGCTACATCTAAGAAACATGCTTAATGTTAAGACTGTAGAACCTGGCAGAGATGCAAAATGCCACCTGCATCATTTACCTAATTTATTTGCTTTAATCCCATATTACTCAGTGCAAGGAGAGATGTGTTAATTATCCAAGATTTGTTCTGGTATCAGAAAACAAAGGAGCATACACAACTCACACTAGAATGGAGGGGGGGGGAGAACATTTTCCATTAGCAAATACAAAAACAAGTGCATCTTTTGTTTTGTGTTAGAACAGGATCCAGATGAGCCTAGTTTATATGACATTCCTGGAGGGAACATGCTGTTGTGCAGCATGTCATATCAGATCTAGGAATTAATCCCTGAAACTAACACTTGCCACAAGTGTTAAGAAATCTTTACTTTCTGTACTCCAAGGGATTTTTTTTCTAGGTTGCTAATACATACTCTCTGACAATGTCTGAAATCTAAAATCCTGTGCATGCAGAGGGATGACACCAAGGGTGGCTACATCAGCCTCAGTAATGTGAAAACCTCATCCCCTCCACAGCTGAGTGCCATGCCCAGCTGGCTCCTGTTCTGGCAGCTGACTAGGCTGCCGACCAGCACTAATAGGCATTTTGGGCTTTGTCTTGCAAGATCTCTGCACGAGGACTATTCAGCACAGAGGCACTGCCCCAGTAATCACCCTCTCTAGTCTGCTCTGAAACCATTCCACGCAAGCCGAAGTACACTTTAATCAGGATTCACTTCCAGAACAATCCTGTTAGCTTAAGTCTTCAGCATTCCAAGAAAAACAGTCAAAAGGAGAGCCATCCTGCAAGCTAGGGGAAGAAACATCTACTCCCAGCCTGCCCCTACAAAAGATCTGATCTAGGATTACAAAACGCCTCTGCACGTAGCAGCAAGACATGAGATGTGTGTCAAGCACAAGAAAAATGATTATATAAATTCGACATGACAGATAAACATAGAAGACATTAACAATAGCCAGTTTTTCATAGCCTGTTTAGATCCCTTGGATAAAAGCAGGCACTTGATTAACCAAAATTTCTAGCCAATAGCTGATGTTATTTCAGCATTTTTCAGATGCTTCAACTAGAACCTTGTCAAAATAAACGGTGGATTTGTGCTGTATGTGCTTATATGGCAAGGTTGATCCATGCTGATACTATTACAGTGTTGTAAAGTATAAAATCTAGTTAACGGTTTCTGCCAAACCATGAATCAGTTGCAAAATAACGACCTGAAGTATGTTCTTTTTTCCATTCTCTAATATTTCTTCGCAGCACAACCCAAACAATTGCTCATAATTAAACTGATTGGAGAAGCAGACACTGGCAGGAAATACACTGCTGGCACTCTTCCTATAGCACTTCATTGTACTGAATTTAGAACAATTACATCAGTTCCTTTCATTTTGCAGAAAAAGAGGAGGGGAACAGCTTTTTATCTTTTGCTCTCTACAAGCAAAATCAACATTTATCAAATCTGAAGCAGATTTGCATATTTTTAATCAACAGCATTAAGTGCATTCCTGCTGCCTTTGCCCACCGTGTTTCACCTTCTTTATGGATGCTTTGTATTATTAGTATCCATCAGGGTATTTTTCTAGGAAATCATAAGTAGATTAACTTTTAATAATGGAAGGACAGAATATGAAGCATATACAACAAGCAAGCAAAGGTACAGACAGAAACTGGAGTCCACATTTTAAAATAACATGACCTATGACTTCTTTCACGTCTATGGAGCAAGAGCTGTGTGCACATATTATAGAGCAGAATAATATTCCACAGCACTAGAGGGAAGCTAAAGCCAAATTATGCTCTTGAGCAGACGTGTCAAAATTTGCACAGAGACAAAGGGTTTGCTGATACCTGTAGAGCCAGTCAAAAGAACACTGCATGAAACTGTCCCTTCACCTTTACAGTAGTTTTGGGCACCACATTAGTCCTAACTCCCAGCACTCTAGGAATTTTCCTTCCTGCACAAATCTAAAAGCATTCAACTCCATTAGAGTACTACAGTTCATGGCTCTGTACACAGATAGAAGCCACATTTAAGAGGTGCTTTAGCCAAATGAATGACCTGTATCGCAAGGAGTCTCGTTTTCAGTTCCCATGGTCACCTTGATAGAACAGACAAGGATTTGTCTTCATTCTGCAGTGCCTGATCTACTGGGCAGCTCACAAAGTAAGAAGATGGGGTATTCCTGCAGCAGTTTCTTGCTCCCAGCAGAACATGTGTGACTTCAGGCTTGCAGAAAGGCCAGTCACAATCTGGCAGTCAGTTAGATACTCATGTATTCAATTAAAGTGCTTTTTCTCTCACACATGCCCAACGATGTTGCACTTCCCATGAGTGGCTGTGAATAGATCTTTGAAGAGGTTCTCACAGAATGAATGTACCTCTGTTTCCCCCAAGTGCTGAATAGAGGGCAAACTTGGTTCAGAAATGTAATCTGTATTAGTATATTTATAATAAGTGAGATCTATGCATTCATGTCTCATTCTTTATCCATGCAGACTTCGAAACAAAATCCAGAGTGGTTTTGGGCAGGGGGATTGGGAGGAAAGTACTTGTGAATAGAGCACTGTGCAAGGGAATGAGGAAGATCTGTCTTGCAGCTTGCCTTAAGAAAATCCCTATGTTTCTTTGCCCTTCTCTTTCATGGTCCTAAGTCTTGTCTACCTGTATTAACAGCTCCCTGGGAACCATAGCTATGGCTAATGCTTCTCAATTCAGTAGAACTATAAATATCAAACATCATGAAGATTTTGTCTGTTCTAAAGATGAGGTTATAAGTCACAGAATCAGTGAATTGCTGAGGTTGGAAGTGACCTCTGGGGATCATTTATCCCAGCCCCCTCACTCAGAGGATGGCCAGCTACAACATACCACTCAGGACTATGTCCAATCAGGTTTTTAATATCTCCCAAGGATGGCAACTCTAGAGCTTGTCTGGGCAACCTGTTCCAGCATTCAGCATCTTCACAGCAAGAAGTCTCCAAGTATTCTTCCTGTAGTCCAACTTGCACAGGACACCACTCAGAAGAGCTTGCCTCTACTCTGCCCCAATCAGATAAACATCTCTCTCTCATTTTACGAAAAATGCTTCAGTCCCTTCATTCCTGAGGTAATTTACTGGGCTCCCTCTAGTATCTCCATGTCTTGTGCTGGGAAGTCCAGAAGTGGACACGGCCCCCCAGATGTGTCCTCACCAGGGCTGAGCAGAGCAGAAGGATCCCCTCCCTCAATCTGCTGGCAATGCTTTTGCTAATGCAGCCCAAGAGACTGTTGGCCACCTTTGCCACAAACACACTGCTGGCTCGCAATCAACCTGGTATCTACCAGGAGCCCCAGATTTCTTCCTGCAAAGCTGCTTCCCAGCTGGTCAGGCCCCAGAATATCCTGGTGCTTGGGGTTATTTCTTCCCAGGTGCAGGGCTTTGTAGTTTCCCTTGGTGAACATCATCTGGTTCCTGCCCACTGTTTCTTCAGCTTGTCAAGACCCTTCTGAATGTCAGCAGAACCCTCTGGTGTATCAGACACTCCTCCCAGCTTTATATCATCTACAGAGCAAGTTCCAGACCCAAATAAACATGATGTGGATTGAACCAGGAGAGGTTTAGATTCAATATTAGGAAAAATTTATTCACAGAAAGGTTTTTCAAACATTGGAATAGGCTGTCCAGGGAAGTAGAGGTATTTAAAAGACATGTAGATGTGGCATTTCGGGATGTGGTTTAGTGGTGGACTTGGAAAAGCTGAGTTAATGGTTTGAGTCAATTATCTTAGAGGACTTTTTCGTCCAAAATTTTTCTCTAATTCTGTAACAGAAGCAAAAGTACATTTTGACCTATCCCCCTAATGGATTCTGGTTGCATGGTTTGCACAGTCCCAAAGCAGCTGAGGCCACCTAGACTTGAGGATCATCATCAGCTCACCCATCAGAGGCACAGAGGGGCCACTGTGCAGAAAGGCCATTTGTCTTGTTTGTGCTGCATCATGCCATTCTCAGTCACGAGGATAAATCAATTACACAGGAAAATGAAGGAGAGATAGCAGCTGCTTATTATAGAAGTGCAGCAACTCAGATACAAGTAAAACATCAGTACTTAAATTATTTATTTTGTATTTCATGAACAATCTCCTTTTGCAGTTGATTTTTTCTGTAGAAGAAGTAGGGTGCCTACTTTCTATTTATAACTTTGCTGGGAAAGATTCAGTGTTTTGGTTTTATTAGAACACTGTTAAAACAGAAACATTCCAGAGCCTAAAACTGAAAGATAAATTCATATTCATGTTTGTGTTTCCCTTGAGCCTGTGTTCCCTAACAGAAACACTCGATGGGCACAGTGTAGTGTAACTTTTGACTTGTACATTTGTAATTAACACATCCAATGTTTTCTCCAGCAGATAATACCCTATGAGTAAACACTGACATTTAGCTATTTTTGAAATTAATCATAATTAAAATTTCCAGAGAAGCCAGGATGTATTTTCTGACAAGGAGGATTAAATTTAGTTTCTTAAACAGACATAATTAAATAATGATGTGCTTGAAAGAGAGGGATATTCTTCTCAGTTTGAGGACTTGAAGACTATTGTGTGCCAAACCTGTTTCCTGATTTGCGAGCAAATTTCCTGAATATTCCCAGCCAAATTGCTTAATCTGCTTCTCGGCTTCCTATCTGCAAATGTGGCGTATTCCTGCTTCCCTTCTTTCCATTCCTTAGATGTAAAATGGTAAGAGCAAAGCAGCACTCTACAGAGGTTACAGTTACCAGAACAAGGGACCAGCAGTGACACAGTTAACCATATGTTTGTATTTAGGACCCTCCCTAAGAGGGCTGAACACTTCTGCCCTGCGGGTGGCTTTGGTACACCCTAGCTTTAGAAACAAGATGTATTTGAGCATTTTCTCTTTGACCACGTTGTTCAGAGTAGTTCTAACTTCACCAAGAGGTGTTTTTCTGCTCTCCCATCTCATCTGCTTTTTAATTTTAAACATCTCTTTGGAACCAAAGTCAGATAACATGATATCTCTAACGTAAGTGAAAGTTTGGAAGTACATTGAATATTTACCCCATTCTAAATCAACCACTTGTTGGCCTCAGGGAAAAAAAAAAAAAAAAAAAAAAAAAAAAAAAAGGAAAAAAGAAAAGAAAAAATATTTCAGATGAACTATAGGCTAGAAAGAGATATGTATGAACAGGAAAATACACCCTGAGGCAAAATATTAAAGTTAGACTTGCATTTACCAGGGATTTTTTGAAGTACTCATATATACTGACTTTTGCATTCTCACATTGCTCTTCTTGTTTTCATTCACCGTATATTCAACAGAAGTACCAAATAGTCTCACACAATTTTTCCACCCAGAACCATGAAATCCAAGAAAAAAAATCCAACCCCTTGTGAGCAAAAAATGCCATCACTATTCTGCCAGCTTGGCTTGTCACCACTGTTAATACAGCTTTAGTGACAGAGGAAAAGTGCTGGCGGACCGCCCTAACCACTTCACCAAACCAGACAAGAAAGAGTTAGAGATTTGAGAGGAGAGTCACCATCAGAAGTGCTGGAAACAGAATGTGTTTTGTTATACTAATGTTTATTGGAAGCACAGCATCACCAAAGCATTTCTGAGGAAAACCAAGACTAGCCAGGAAACTATCCCATATGGTATTTTTCATATTTCCAGTAACTTGACTTTTTTTTTAACTACAGAATGATCACCAACACAAGTCCTTTATATTGGCTTCTTACAGAACTGTGTCAAAAAAAAAAAAACAGCCTAAGAAATGCCACAATATCATCCAGCCTAATACTCTGTCTTGCTTCCTTATGCCATTTTGCAGCATCCCTCTAAGTAAAGACTCCCAATGTTTTATCAGCTTGAAGAAGCACTGTTCATCTCCTGCTGTACTGCCAGAACAGAGCCCTGCCAAAGAATAGCTCTTGCAAGATATATTAAATCTGAGACTCCTTGGGTTTTTTTGGCCAGTCTCCCCTCCTGAAACACTAAGTGAAGAGTAACCTTGACAGAAAACATAACTAAACATGGACTTAAAAAAAATAAATTAAATGGAACTTGATTTTTAGCCATCTTTCTCCAAGCTTGATCAAGTCAGTCCTAAACTAGCCCCCCACCCCAATTCTCAGAGCCAGGAAAACAGCTTTATGCTGCGGTACTTGTTGCTCACACTTTAATTGATATGTCTCTTGGCTATTCCTACTTGAATTGCACATTTATTTCAGACTTCAATTAGGAACTGTGCTTTAATTTGCTTTTTCTTTGCAATGACATTTTATCACTTTGATAGAGCATCCTTGGACAGGATTGGAATTGGGACAAAACCTTTTGTCTCCAGGCACATGGATTTCAGCCTTATTTCTGGTATTGTAAGAGGCATGATTAAATTATACTATAATTTTTTCTCACATGCATTATTAGCTAGATCTTGCCAGCGATAGACACAGCTGGTGCTCCAGTCTGAGACTACAGATGTGAGTTTACACAGCACAATTTATGATGAAAATGTTTCCTTGCAAGTTAATATCACAACAACTTGATGTCTTCTCCTCACGGATTTTAATCCAACTGATTTTATCTCCAACTGTACCTTCCAAACTATGTATACATCCAAATGATCTCAGTTTGATAAGCTAAGGCACTTAATTGAAAAAAACCCCACCAATAACTTTCAAAACTGAACTCTCCAAACCATCACTTGATGTTAACACAGACACCTAAAATATTGCCCATCCACCAGGTGCTTCTGAATGTTTTCCACAGTTTAAACAATCATAGCCTATATAATCATTGCACAATTAAATATTTTTTCAGAGTCTTTATTTTATTTTTTTAACAGTTGAGTGAGATCACTGTGCTTGAGTTTGAACTCCCTCAAAATCATTTGAGTAATCAGATGAAAATATGTGCTTTTATTTATGTAGTACTGGAGACCACATCTTATACCCTAGAGTTCAATAACAGAGCATTCAGGGCCAGAGTCTGACTAATAATACATAAAGACTCCATGAAAAGACATTCTTGGACCCAGTAGGCCATAAGTCTAAGACAAGGAAGAGCTTCCTTAAACTCTGCCATTTTGATTGAAAAATTCAACTCCAGCTGGTTTTTTAATTTACATTTTCCTATTTAGGAAATTCCTGACTAATTGTTCACTTCTATCAGTGTTTCACAAAAGCATGGGCTAGCAGGGGGAAATAAACCCTCTTTATCACAGCTGTAGCAGAAGCCTTGTTCTCATGAAACCAGGTGACCAAGCAGCTGCCTGCCACCCATGCCAGCCCTGCCCATAGACAGACCACAGACACATTTTGTTACTCTCTGCCACCAGGAGATCAGTTTGCCCCAGTTCAAGGCATCTCTCCTGCAATGGGGGGAAGAAGTTGGTTGTGGCAGCCTAATGCCCCTTCCCTTTAGCCACCTACAGCCTAACTGAGAATTTGGGCTGGTACTGACCAGGGTTATTTTATCGGATGAGATCACTGCAACATTTTTGGAGAGCCATGCACGTGTTATTGGAAACAAAGTGGGAGCTCAGAGAAGAAAAGGAGCTTTCTCACATGGAAATCTTTAAAGCTACCAAATATTAAGTGCTCATTCAGGGGCTGAAGTTTCTACTGGTAATTAGGAAGAGTTTTTCTGTTAGTGAGAGCTGTATTAAAATTCTTTTGCATCATTAAGAATAAAATCCTCCTCAAAAATCTAAAAATCTTAATAAGTCTTGATAAGCCAGAGGGCATAGAGAAGCAGGAAAATCAAAAAAAAAAGACAAATAAATGCCCTGCATTTTGTGGAGATAAAAGATTATTAAAGACCATTTCTTCTTTAGTTCATCTCACAGGTATACACAGTATGTGTATAAAAAAGAAATCCTATGCAGAAGTCTGTGTTGGTGAGGCGACCATATCAAATTGACTTAAAGAAGGTTTCCCAGTGTCTGAAAATGCTGTGGTCAGGCTCACACTCTTCCCAAGCATCGGCAGAACCAATGAGGCGTCACCTCCTGACAGTCACCGCCAGGTTTCTCGGGTGAGGAGGCAGCTGTGCCTGCATAGGGACCATAACCAGGAGGTTCAGCCCAAGTTCAGGAGCTGGGGGTTGCACACTCTCCTCACCATCTGGCCACAGGAAGCATCACTTCGCCTTTTGTCACAGAGCCACACAGAAAGGCTGAAAAATTCAGTTTGCTCATTTTAATAGTAAATGCTGCAGAGATGGTGTACAGTTCAGAACAACCGTATCAAGTATTTGCAAAAATACTCTGCAAGAAAAAAACAATAGCAGTGCATGGAAACAGCCTTCACTGCTAGTGCCTTGTCTTCCTTAGGCTTGCCTATCTTATTTGTTGTTTGTTTACCACATCTCATTGTATTTTTACATAAGACATTACATTTGCTTTATAATAAATATCTATGTTTTACCCTTGAGTTCAAATATATCAAAATGTGCATATTAATTGCTGACTGAATGGATAGCTATTCAAAGAAACAGTTACCTAAATATTTTTATTTTCCTTCATTCCAGAAAGAGCTATGGTCACACTCAATTATGCTTATTTAGAAAGCAAATAAGAAAAAATAAAACAACCAAAAAACAACCCCCCAACAACAAAAAAAAAAAAAAAAAACCACAAAAACAAAAACAAAAAAAAAAACCAACCAGATCAACCACACCAAAGTAATGAATAGCTCATGTCTTTTGGAAAAAACCTTTTCTGTTATCTTCCTCTGATCCATAGGACACTTGAAAAGAGGAGAAACATATCAACATGGTTGTGTTTTCAAGGACTTCAGTTTTTTAATGGTTTAGGTCTTGAGGATGTGCATGGTCTGCCAGTGTCCTATGAAAGATGCATTCATTTCCACTGGTGCCACTGGATCCCAAGAGGATGAACGATTTGAGAACTCAAAGGAAACAGGATCTGCAGCTGCCTTACAGAGATAGATGTGACTGGGAGCAACACAGAGAGAAGCACAGTGCTTGTAGCTGTGTTTGCTTCCAAAAGAACCCAGGAATGCTCAAAATCTCCTGAAGTATGGCAGCGACAACATGACTGGATTCTCCCACACATCCTACATGGTTTGCATTTTCTGAATGTGTTAAAAATGGTGCTAAATTATATGATGGCCCATGCTTTGCACATCCCTAAAATACATTTAATGCAACAAAAGGGTGTACAAGTCATAAAAACTAGCAGCAGAACTTCCAAACCACTCATGAAAATCCCATTCCATGTTACTCTTAGCTAGAAATAAACTCATTAGTTTGGGGTGGGATTCATTCTACTTAGATTAGCCATTTAAAAGTTAGTTGGCTAGGGCTGAGCTAGTCACTGTGGGATCCCCAGCATCAGTGGAAAGCAATACACACCTCCCAAGAGGCATGATGAATCACAGAAACACAGTGATGCTTTTTTCCAGAGCACCCTTCCAACACTGTGCACTTCAGGAACTTCTGAGCCAGCATTTGCACTTTGTGTTAAAACCCATCAAGGGCTCCACTGCAGAATTCTTTGCTCTGTTAAAACTGACCACCTTCTCCTGTGCTGTCTTCCCTAGCTTTCAACATGCTATTAACCCTCAGTAAGACATTTCTTCTCATCCCATAAGTGCTTACTTCTTTGAGAACTTGGTGGGGTTTTTTTTGCAAAGCCATGTGGTCAATCTCAACCCTTGTTCACACTAACTGATTTTTGCAAGAACTTCCAGGCAGCTTCCAAGGCATGACTTCTCTCCAAAACTAAGCAAACTCTTCCACAGTCTATTTATTCAGGTTTCTACTAATACCTCATTTATGATTGCTTCTATAATTTTTCCAAGTCTAAATTCATCAGCAGTTTCCATGAGCTTACCAATACCTTTTAATAAAAAGCATCCATTATATATTAGACACTTTTTAATCCTCTCATGCTCACATGAGACAAGAAGACTCCAGATAGCAGTTTAGCTACTTCAGCCTTTGGTGAAGCCTGCCTACTCCCTTTACCTTTCATTGTTTTGGTCTATAAAGCTTCAAATCAGTGTTGCTGAAAGTCACCCCCCCCCTCTTCTGATCAGCAAATGTGGAGTTTCTCAATATTTTTGGTATGTGCAAGCCTGTTTTTCTCATCCTCAGTTTGAACTGACTTGTGTCCTGTCCTATGCTTTGATAATTGGCTTTTAAATAAAGAGATAATTCTTTATCATATGAACTCCTTGCCTTTAAAAATAGCCCAGACACCAAAACTCTTCCATAGATCACTAGGTCCCCATTATTCTGAGTAAAGAAGAGAAAGATCCTAGAGGTCTTTTCCAATTTAAATTATTCTATGATTCTATGACTTGGAAGAACCTTGATCAAGCCCCCAAAAGAGGAAAAAAAATTAATGGCGTTGGATATTTTTCAAAATGTTGTAAAGATCATCATGACCCCCACAAAAAGCTCCACATCAGCTTTCCCTGTCAGAACAGAGCTATCACCACTCAGTCTCCTCCTGCCAGAGGAACAAAAATTATTGGAGATGCTGACAGAGCCTGATTTATGGGTTTGGGTTCTTACTCATATTCAATCCTCCAAGTTCTGAGAACACATCTATTAACACTTTCATACTTACTCAGCCAGGATTCCAGCTAAGTTACACAATTCACCTTTGTCATGCTTTCCTTCAACCTTCCAATACAAAAACACAGTTGGAGCACCCCAAGCTGCAATTCAGACTATTTGAACAATTTCAGTTCAGAAGAACTACTTAACTATGAAAAAATAACCCCCAAGACTCCTTTAGTTTCAGGTAAGATACCACTTAATTTGCAACAGCCAAACTCTGAACAAGTCTTAACAGAAGAATTTGAAAATACCTCAATACTATCAGCCACGAGCACCATTTTCGTGCAAGTTATGTAGAATTTAAGCTGCTGCCTCATCCCCTATTTCTGAAAAGCTCCCTTTTCCTCTGCAATGTTCCTCTTTTTAAGGAATAGAAATTCTTTTTTATACAGAGATGAGTCACCTACCTGCCTTTAACCCACCAACACTATTGAAGAAAAAGCAAGCAACCAAGCCAATCATCTCTCCCACCTCCATTTCTGCAAACAGGTTATTCAAATTCAGCAGAGAGAACCATTAGGGAAACACATTTTCTTTGTTCTGTAAAATTCCACTCACCTTACACAAGGATATAAACCTCCAAACATCACCACTCCCCTCTACAGCCTACAGTCAGATCAAACATCTAGCTAAATACCTCTGGTCTAGCATGAGCTCGGGTGATACCACACAACCTAAGAACTGGAAACACCTGGAAGCAGTTAGGGCAGCTGTACTGAGATGCAGCAAATGAGGCATTGCTGATTTTCCATCCCTGTGGTTATTTACAGAATGTTAATAGCAACTGCTCAGCAATGTGTCTCCTTGCCACATACTCTGACAAATATATCGAATGCTACAGCCCCTCACTCGTGCTGATAGTCCTGTTGGTCCTATGGCAGACATCAGCAGCTACAAGTTGAAATTTGCTGCTGACTGTGGTATGGCACAGCTGCTTGCATCAGAGCTTATTTTTAAGAAATGCTTTCATTTTTAAATTAAGATTGCTTATAACCTCATCCCTATGCTTTTGTGAAGAGATGTGCTGGAGGCAAAGCCTAAGTTACTGTCATCTATTACATTAGTCAGTAAGTAAGAGGCTAACAATAAACCTTAAACAAAGCTGAGGATGCCTAGGCCAGCAGGCATCACTAGTTCTTCTAACAGTGAATCATCTGCAGATTTTAGAAAATTCTGTGAACACTTTCCCAGTTCGAAGGTAGCAAAACAGAAAGGCAGAAAGCTCAAAATGACTGAAAAAGTACAGGAACCTAGAACTGAGCCAGCTTTTCTAAGTGCTAAATATAGATTATTCACTTAACAATATGGTTCTCATAGCCATAGGCTTTCCAACCCTGCTTCTCTCCCCATCACCTGTGCTCCTTCACTGTGCAGGAGAATCACAGAGTATACAGGTATAAGAGTCTAGGCCACACTAAGTTGTCTTCTACTTGAGGTCATCTGGCACATTGGGTGAACTTATGATCAACTCCTGTTGCTAAAAGGAAGGTAATAAAAGGGAGAAAATGCATCTCTGATGATGAGGTTATGTGGAAACTTATGCCACTGAATAAGGTGGGGATCTGGCTGTGGGACTGATTCTCCCTTTCCCATTTATGCTGGTACCAAAAAAAGAAAGGCTTTTTAAATATAGGAAGATGGAAATTGAATACCACCACTTTCTTTACAAAAATAGTTCACTAAAACTGAGCTACCTATCACTTATTGGTAAGTGCACAATATGCCTTTTCCATGAAATTCTGCTAATTCATCCTTGGGTCACAGATGTACAGAGCATCCAATGATTATTTTCAGACTTTTGCCAGTATAATCTTTGTAACACAGGCAATAGAATTTTGGAAAGTTTCTTAGTTTTGGGAGTTCTTAGTATTAAACTAAAGTAGTCAAACAAGTTTTGGAAGAAGTTAATTGAGTAAGGTATAACATCTGGAGACAGATATAGGGTTTCAACAGAATTCCTAATCCTATTTAATTTACTATTAATTGGATTTCCAATACTGGATGATTCTCTCCATACAATAAATGAACTTCCCACTTTTCCAGTTCCATCCTCCCCTGTTTTGCAATCACCAACAAGCCACAGTAATCTACCTCATCCTTGGGTTCTTTTAGCTGGCACTGGATTTCTCAGGGGCTGGTCACAGCTCTAATGTTTTTGCAAAGTTACAATGTATCAGTACAAAAAAAATTTCCATAAAGTTGCATAACTAATGAAGCATTATAAATATATTAAAGCTAAGACCACAATATACAGGGCCCTTCAGGTAGGTGCCAACACTACCTGAAGTGTGGCAGTGTGTGGAATAAGCTGCTCTGTCTATTTGTGATACAGGGAACTGAACTATGTACATACTCTTGGCAAAGGAGTTAGATTTGTCATCCCTATGCCCTCCATCATCAGTCTTGTGGTTACAAGAATGTCACAGTGAACACCACCTCTTCCTATGGCCGTTCTTCATGCAAGTACCTAAATCCTATCCTTTTCCTTTCTCCTGCTTATAAGTAGAGATGCTTCAGTGACCACCTCTAAATGTAGACAACTATTCAAGGGTGCTGGGAGTTCCAAAAAGTACTGAAGTCATCCTAATCTATTTTAATGTTCTAGGAAGGCAATCACTGGATGAACAGCAGCAATAGAAGTGAAAAATGGAAAGATAAAGTACCGCAGCAGAGACCAACATGTCAGTAATCATAAGCTGCAGTAGGAGCGGTTAGTGATAATTTTCCACAAACCCTTGTACAACTCTGTGTTGAAGGAAACCCTGACACAAGTGCATTTCGATTGATTCAATTATCTTTCAAGTATTATTTTATCTGTTTCTTATAAACTGATTGTGTGAGTCAACTTGGGAGTCTGCAGTAAGCTCCTGTGACAACTCAGAAAATATCATCTGAGTAATGCTGCCAGTAAGCCTTAGCAGCAGATGCAGCTATCACCAGTACCTGCATGTGATCAACTGAGCTTCTGTTTCACTGTCAGCATGTTACAGGACCAACCATAAACCTGTCCTCCTCTAAAATTCCTCTGTTAAATGTACTTCTTTTTTATGATACATGAACAGTCAGGTTTAGACTATCTATGTTGGCCAAATTCTACCTGAGTTTTCTCATATTATCAAAGGGCATTTGAAATTTCTAGGGATTCTGTCACTACTTCCCACAGCATCTATCCAGCCATGCTACAGCACTCCCATTTGAAACTGCATCTTTTTTCCAATGAAACTGAACTATTAGTCCTGTCAAAGAATCCTTAAATGGTTAAAATGTTTCACTGACTAACAGTGCAAGTGAATTACTCTTTATGCCTTTCAGACATGGTATATAAATGACATAAGTTTAATATGGAGAAAAAAATTTTTGACACACAAAAACTACGTGTAATTTCATATGATTCAATATGTGCAATTTAGTGTTTTATTAAACAAACACACAGCTAACCAAAATCTGATTCCTGATAATGGGAAATAACATTAAAGCCTGTGTTCCTATGGTAATTACGGGTTATCTGAAATGGTCTATGTAATCCCTAAAACATAACACAGAAAATTACCTTCCTGTGAAATAAGAAATACAATAGAAATAAAGTTAAGGGACATGTTTATTTCGGAGCTTTCTGCAAGCAAAATTGCTTTGATACAAAATGAGTTCAATGATACAGTGCTACCATCCACTCAAGCAAAAGAAAACCTCACATTTACATGAATGCACTTTATATTGATATTCTTACAGAATAGTAGTTCAGATATCCAGAATGTGTCTGGCCTCATTGAAAGCAATGGCACAGAAATGCTGCAAGGTATTGGAGTATCATATTATTGGCGAGTGCTTAATTAACTCTGTGAGTTCTCTGAGAAATGCTGTATAAATAAGGGTACTGTGAATGTGGGTTTGTATTACGTAGTAGTTTTGATGTACATCCTTTAGTGTTTGCTTAGTTAGCTCAAAAATGTGTAATTGTGTCTTTTGGCTTTTAGTATTCTCTTTTTCTTTTTTAAAGAAAAATCATGAGGTATCCTTTACTGTTAACTAATGACATAGTGATAGGCCTATTTTACTGAGGTTGCAGAGACTTACTGTACATTCAGTACACTGTACATTCGGCAATTATTTTTAGTGTACTTTCTACATGTTACTGTGTACAACTGTTAGTTTACATTAGAACTCTTCCCCCTTCTCACAGGATATGGCAAAACCAAAGACGAATCTGACAAAAATTATACACATAAAATAAGAAGACAAATACACAAATAAGGCCATCTGCAGAATTAAAAATCCACCTCTTGCGATATTTCACAATAATTTCTACATAATATTTTACATCTTATGAACTTAAATATTTAATGCAAAAGGAAAAGACTTTTGTGGAGCCAATCATATTATCTCTTCAAGGACTTGTCCGATTTGCTGGCTAGTGGCCTTCTCTGGGGTGTTGGAATTTTAGAAGGCTTGGCTGATCCTGGCCGAGAACCTGCTCGGGGTGTCGGTCTGCTTGTAGCAGGAACAGTCTCTGACATATCTGAGCACACAGACTGGATTTCTGAAATGTCAAAGTCAGATGCGTCACTGCCTCGGCGGCTACTTGACCTGCTGCCAGCCTTGCTTCCTGCTCGGCTACCAGGTCTGCTTGGAGTTCTTCTGGTTTCTGGAAAGAGAGAAGCTAACCATCAGTATTAAAGGTAAGGTTGGAAAAGGTGTGCAGGTCTTTCCTAGGCCTTTAGCAACCCCAAAAATTCCTTATTGCACAAACTAAACTTTAGACCTCTGCTAGGCAAGTTAAACAATGTTGTATCTCACACTAAAAAGAAGAAAATTCAAGATCAAACACTGATACATAGTTGATTTGTCACTAGCACATTTCATTAAAAATGTATTGTCCTGGCATCTTTTCGTGACTTACTAGACATGCATTCACTCAACAGTCAGAGCCTTTCTTTCCCCCACCATTTTCTCAGGTATGAATTGAAAAAAAAGTATCTGGCCTCTTCATTCTATTGTGATATCTCAGTATATGCACCTTGGAAATGCAAATTAACATCCCAATTTTTAAATGTGTACTCCTCTTTTTTTTTAAAAAAAAAATCAAACGCATGCAGTTGAAAGCTGCAACTGAACAAGGGCAGAGTATACCTTCTCCCAAACAAAGGGCTGAGTAAATGAGCCCTCAGCAAGCCTGATAAAGTAAAAGCCTGCCCAGACAATGCACCATGAAGAAAAAACCACAACAAAGAATCTTAAACAGAAAAACATTAATGTGGTTTTTCAGAATCTGGTTCCTTGTATGTGTGAAGAACACTATATTGAAACTGAAATATTAGGTGGCTCATTTTTTAAAATCACCTGTAATTTAGAAGACATGTACTCTTCGATCAGTATTTCCCAGTACTGCTGAGTATGCTTTGCAGAGCCTAAGATGTGAGGAAAAGCCAGTAGAGCTATCTTCTGTTCTAATCATCCATCCTTCTCCCTTATACAGAGCTGCTCTGAGGATCCTGGAAGAGCACAGCTTCACTGCTTTCTATTTTCGTATACTGATTTAAAAATCTCTATGGGATACTCTATTAATAAGGTCACCTACAGCTGTGCCCTGTAGTTCTTTCAAAAGAAATGGACGAGTAATGATTAAGTGAACCCTTTGCTCCATCACAGTTGAGCACAACTTGAATACTGTGAAGAACTGGACCCTTTCTTTTTAAGTAAATGCTTCTTCCCCAGTTCCTCAGGCAAATACACAGGAGATACCATTGTCAAGAAGATTGCAGTTATGAATTTGCACATCCAGAGCTGAACACAGCTGCTGTGCAACCATGTGAAAGGAGGACCATTATCCTCATTATGTGCACCCTCAGCAGTGGGCAGACAGTAGGACTTTCACTCCTTCCCGCTCTTCTGACATCTCCATCGAACCCTAATGTGACCCTAAGCATTCAGGTGGAAAACAAAACAAGTGGTAGATCAAGCTCTGAAGTCAAGACACTCACCTGCAAACTGAGCTCTGACTCTGGTAGCTGCTGTTGACAGGATACCACTGTCTTCTCCAGAGTGGAAACCCTTCCCTGATAGATATCCTGGCAGTCTAAGTTTACTTCCTTGAATTGGTGTTCCCTATGAAAAGCAAAACACAATAAACAAATGTTTTTTTCAGCTGAAGATAAGGACTGGTAGTTGGTGCTACATAGCTTAGAATATGATCATCGTAACATTCACTGTGAATCTGAAATACTAGTTTGAGCCACTAGGGTCATTTTTCATGATGTGAAGTTTCAAATGTTCCTTCAGCAGTTTGTATTTGAAGTAGCCCAAATGTAAAAGACAAAAAAAATTATTTTAACAATCTATTGAAAATTTTTTTTGTATCTCAATGCATATAAAGAAAGAAAAAAGCTACCTTCTTATAATTAGTCAAGCACGTAAGATTAGTTGATGGTACATCTTGAGGTTTTATGTCTGCATAGCTTGACTTTCCACCATTCTGACTGTGGTTATAGGTGATGAATACATTTGTTTTGCCTTCAAATTATTTTTAAATTTGAAACAAGGCTACCAAATTTTGCTAAGAAAAAACCCCCAAACTAACAAAAAAATCAATCCCCAAAAAACACAACCAGAAAAAAGGGCATAGAACTAATTAAAAAAGTTTCATTTGTCATTATCTGTCTTATATTGTATGCAATTTCTCTACTCCACAGTCTTACCTTTCCTGCTTTCTTATTTCTGAAATAAAACGAGTCTTAATTTACAATCTGTCCCAAATAAAAAAAAATTTCTTTCAAAACCACAAGAATTAAATCCTTTTATCTCAAAATGCATATAACACACTAAATAAGGTGTATGCAAATTAGAGGAAAACTACAGTATTCACAGTAATTAGCACAAAAATACTAAGTAAATATCCAAAAAATAAGAACAAACTGAGCAGTGTGTTCTGTGCCCTTGATCCATATACAATGGTAGGTAGAATTAGGTACTGAAAACCAAGATCCAGAGGAGTGTGTTGGGAGCTGCCTTGAGCTAAGAACCAAGCAGAGGCCTGGCAGGATCTTGCCTGGCAGCTGCCAGCTCAGACCATGTCTGGCACAACTGAACAACAGAACACTGAGATGCTACAGAACAGACAGTCTACTGGCTTCAACAGTGGTCACAGTGTTAAACTTTCTTTAAAGCCAAGTACAATGCTTGACGTTCAGCTAGCCACACCTTGGGTATCTCTCTGTTATAAAGACACTGCTTGGGAGGATAATGAGAAAGGAAACACTCTCTATTACCTCCACTGGAGCTGCTGCACTCTGGGCAAGGCACTGGGTGCACTGGTGCAAAAAGGAAAACAAGCCTGTTCTTTAGTTTTGCCCTAAGCCCAAATGCATAAAAAATATAAACTTATAAAATAAATAACTGCTCTCTTGGGCAGAAAATGCTGCAGAATGCCTCAGAAACCCACTGCAACTTACCCCACCCTGACCATTCCATTTATAATCTTAAACCACGGTGGTTTACATAAAAGAAACTGACTGAAACTACTGGCAGCTGAAGAGCAGATAACAAATACAGTGCCCCCATTTGAAGTCAGGCCAACTGCTTTCCTGTCATTGTAATCCAATGACAACAACACCTTTCCATGTCTATAAATCCTTTTAAAGTACCATCAATTAATCTTTCAATGTAGTTACCAGCTAAGAGATGAAAGAAAGTACATGAATATATTAGAAACTGACAACTGACTAAACTTTGTGCTGGTAATCATTCTAAGCAACAGCCCCATGTGCTTGAAGTGCTGTAAACACAGACGCACCTGCAGCGCATAAGTAACACACACAGAAGGAGGGAGTGAGAAGTTCATTGCGCATCTTTGAGCAAAGCCATGCTTAGGTTATGTAAACTTCACACCAGAAGGTGTCACAGGAATAGCCATAGGCATCAAACTGCAGATTTGTGAAAAGTAGATACAACAGTGGTGGTAGCAAAATCTTTTCCCTAACGGAGCCCCCTCCACCTAAACAGGGCAAGAGTAACTCCTACAAATGACACAATGATACAGCTGCAATCTTTTCACTGACTGTAATGACATTAGAGGAGACGCTTTGGCTCCAAGCCCCTTCAAATTCTGGTCACACAGCCTAATTGCCAGCACAATCCTAATTGCTATACTAGCAATTTCTACATAAGTCATGCTGGTTTCCTGTTAAGTCATCAAATAGCAATCTTATTAGAGCAATGATTGGTCATTACCCCCCCTAAACAAAACTTTCAGTTGTTGGAAGGATTTATATATCAAAGTCAGTCTTTTTTTTTCCCCACCTTCTTCAAAGTGATTGGGTATTTCTTTGTTAGTGGTTTTGCACTAGAGATCATGATTTATTAATCTTGTTCCTGCAGTTCAGGAATATTATAGTACTTTATGAACCCAAAGTAAAGAATTTTAGGAAGGAAACCTGCAAATTATATTAAAATGCCTTTTTTTTTAAAGTACTTTAAAAAAAAGATTTGGGGGAAAAAAAGGGGAAGAAATAATTTGACATAGGTCTAAAATAAGACAATGCATTAATATGCACAGGATGTTGCAGCTCTGAAGCACTGAAACTCTAGTGGCTGTTAGTGAAGGGACAGTTTTAGTGAAGGAAGGTCATTAGACTAGAATCTCTGTCCTTACTGTACCTCTGCAGATGACCCTTGATAGTCTGAGGATTCTGATGGCTTAGAAGGAGTTGATGTTTTGCTGTTTGTCAACCATGGTTTACCATAGTTGCGTGTTAAATGATGGGGTGTCTGTATGAAACAATGGTAAATCAAAATATGAAGGACAGTAGATGGAAAACAATGTCATGGAGAAGGATACCCAGGCTTTCACAGGGAGATCAAATCTCATAGTAGAAATAAAAACTAAGCAGAAGGAGTTAATGACAAATGTTCTCAACCAAAGAGATGGCAGAGCTTATTTTTTAAACAAAATGGAAAGGTTCGTTGCTCTTTCAGAGCAATTCCTAAACTGCCAGTTAGCTCATGTGGCACCTTAAATGTAGACTTCTTCTATTCCCATATTGCAAACAAAGAGTAGAGGAAATACATTGAAAAGACTTCTCAGATCCTCCCCGGACTATGAAATAAAATGGAGACACTTCTTCCCTATGAGCTAGGGAAAGCACCAATATTACTGGAGCAAGGAAAAAACCAAAAATTCAATCTATACCCCATCTGTTTACCAGTGCAGTTTTGCATGCTTCTCCTTACCTTTGGTGTACTTGTAGCAACTGCCTGTGGGGCAGCTGCCTGGCCAGCTTGACTTGATAGAGAAGTAGATCTGTTGGGAGAAGCACCTCTTGAAGAGGGCCGTGATCTACGGCCCCTTGGTCGGAAAGCTGCCATGCTCTGACTGGCACCATCTGCCAAAATGAATTTTTCACGCAGCTCCACATTTGTCCTCCCTTTAGCTGCAAAGAAAGGTGTTCCATTTAATCAGATATGAAAATTGTCACATGCCTGTTTATGGTCATTTTTGCCATGCCAACTCCAACACATTTTAACAATAAATAAAATGCATTACACAGTAATGCATTTATTTTGGACACAGAAGAGTTATGTGCAGAACTCGCTTATTCTAATACTTTATGCCAGCAGGAATGAACCACTGTCAAAGGAAGTCAGCGTGATAATGGAATGCTCAACGTGCTAAATCTTTGTTAATAAACCAACTATTAATACATAGACACAACCTGATGAGCAGTTTTGCTACCTCTACAGCTATTTATAATAAATAATACTTGCTTGGATGTTCCAGGAGAAATAGCTAAGTACAACTTACAGGAAAGCAGCAAATATATTTATTCAAAACTATGAAGTTATGCAGTTTGGCAACATGCAATGATGAACATAAAACCCAAACTATGATGAGGTAATTGGTGGCTAAGAACCCACACACACATACAAACACACATATGAGAGGATGTTCTGCATGAATAGATGCAAGACATGTTAGCATTTAACGGTGTCAGTGTGAATGACAATTGTTTTTGAAACACTCTTCAAGCGTGTCAAAAAATTAGCTTGCAAAGCACCAGCCCATGTAGGAACACATTAAGCTAAATATGTTGGGTGAAGCACATTGTTAAAAGTATATATATATGTATATATATATCGTAAAAAGATGGGAAGGAAATGAAGAGAGAGAAGAAGAGGAGAAGGAGACAAAGAGAGGGGTTTGCCAACCTATAGTAGGCTGAGTGGTAATTGAAGAGTTTGATTCCGAACGTAACATTTTACTCCCGTGATGATGAACTAGAAAAAATGACACAGGACATGGGTCACATTAAAGAAAATCGTTAGCAGGAGAAGAAATCAAGTACAGCAGCTGCATATGCAAGAGACTTGGAGCACCAGGCCAAAAGACAGGACTTGAGCAAAAGCTGTCTCTAAGTGCTCTGAGGAGAGTTCTCAAAGGTTTCCTATGCCAAAAGGAAATAGTGCTTGGACAAATAGCTACAGTCCCAAATATACTTGTGTAACAACAGTATTTATCTGCTGACATAAAGAAGTGATATAAGCTAAAGTGATTTTATATAAATATGTGCAATACTTCTAAAGCTGCTTATGACAACAGCTCTTTAAAATGTGATTTATCTGACTATATGAGGAGCACTTGGTGGAAATTAGGATTTGCTAGGTGAAGAGGTCAAGGAAAATCGGAACCTGCACCACTGACATTCATGACTAATCTGCATCACTGACTTCAACCAGACTAGGACTGGGTACCAATGTACGACGTCCACCATCTGGATGATTTTATAAAGCTTGGTGTTTCTTTAGACCCACTGTGCTGACATCTGCTCACATATTTCCAAGGAAAAGGAACAAAGTACTATAGACAATACTGAGGACAGTAATATGGAATTCCAATAGTTATTATAAGTTATTAAGTATTGTATCTCTCAGTGTCAAATGAAGAACAAATTGCAACCATCTACCTGTCAACAGGCCTGAGAAAAATGTTTGGGATACAACAGAACTAACCAAGTTAACCCTTCAATGAAGTCAGATCTTTTGAGGCACATTTCATTTTTTACTACCCTGCATTTTTGAGGAATAGGAATAAAAAGCTATAAAGTAAGGAATGCTCTGCAGGCATAAATGACTTTTCCACAGTGCAAAATCAGGTGCTAAATTTCAAGTAGACTTGTGGTAACACCAATAAATGTAATATTATTCTTATATTTAATAAACAATATATACAATAAATTGGAAAGCAAAAGGACTATTTTTAACCCTGCTAACAAAGTCAGATATGTCATTGTAAAGTTATGACAGTACTTTCATGATACTATGATGTTATGGGTTTCAATATGATAAGAAATTATGTGGGTACCTTTTAAGCCTGTAGACAAAGGTTTGTAGGCCTTAGTGGCACACTGCCAGTCCTTACAAGGGTTCTATTCGTTTTGCATTTAATAGGGGTTTTATGGTAGCTTCTTTTTGAATTTAATACCCTTGACTTAGCATGGCAACTGCTAAAAATACAAGCTTTCCACTCTCTCAAGGTCTGTAACAGAAACCTTTTTCCAAAGTAGAAGCTATATAAGATGGCTGACACTGGACAAAGGTCTACAGAACAGCTTTGTCACTGTCTTCACTAGCTCATTTGCCATTCTTGAACCTTTCTGTGCTGTTCTTACACTATTACAATATTGATTATTATTACATTCTACAGAACTCCTAAGAAGTAAAAATGCAGCAAATTTAATACTGCTAGTTAATAGGATGGTATTACCTAGCTACAGAACATCAGGTCATTCTGAAAATAGTGAACATTGCTTTCTGCAGTTTTACTGCTCTGGCTGCTCTTTGACTTGTGTCTCTTCCACTACCTTCACAAATGGATTATTTCCTATCTCCAACTGTTCCTCCAAGAACAGTGCCAGACAGAGCCTACCTTCCCACTACAGAACTGAGTTTTCCACTGCTGTGTACTGAGAATATAATGCACCTGATACAGTGCTCTGGAGTGCACAGTGATAGAGCACTCCCTGCTTCTCTGGAGCACAGTGTCCTCCAGACCAGAACATTTTCCACTTGCTTTGTATAAGGCTCAGGGCTCTGCAAAGTGGTTATGGGGAGGATGCCAATGAAAAGAAAAGGTTATAAAGGTAGAGACTGAAAGACTAGACACAGCTATTGGCCAGAGAAGTTTCTTATGGTGGTGGTGGTGTTACTCATCAATTAAATTGCCTTATTTTTATTTATTGCCTTAAAACTTCTCTCTTGCTAAGAAGGTTTTATTGTAAATTTCTGTGACCTACTTCTGCCAAGTCATACAAGCAGCTTACATGTCATAAACTCTATATGGGCTAAGTTCAATTCTTAATTAGACCACTCTAACACTGAAGGAACTGTGCAGAAGACACCACAGTTATTCCAGACATACATCAGTGCAACCAAGGAGGATCTCAACCATGGGATTTAAAGTTTACAAAAACGTGACATTTAGTGAGATGATGTTTACAAGAACTGGCATTTTATACAAGTCAATCTCCATCTTGAGACAATGAATGGTGACTGCATTCAAATAATAATCAGCATGTCCATTTTAACAGTTGTGTTACATACCCCGGCAAGGATCATTTTTCACTAAGAACTCATCAAGTGCCATCCAGCCACCTCCAACACGAACCATGACTGTACTTCTTAGGATACGAACAAGGCGCAGTTGTTGAGAGTCACCAAACTGCAATAAGAATCAAACAATAGTCTGAGGTTCTCAGTCATTCAGATGCAGTTCAGCACTGATACGTTCAAAATCAGATACTTAAAAAAGTTTATTTTGATATTTAATTATTAGTAAATGCTAAAAAATCAATTTATTTATGCAGATTATTAAAGCTGTTAAGATTTCAAATCAGATGGCACTGCACTAATCCAAAGAAGACGGCAGGATGTTAAGAAAGAATCTCAGGTTTAATTTTATGCTTGATTCTCAAATGTCTGAGGTCATAAAGGAAGCAAAATTAGTAATACATTATTTAATTGGTTACAGTCTGTTTTTGTGCAAATTAATGAAGACCTATTTGCATTATTTCACTGATAAAATCTTAAGCATACTCTCTTCTGCAACAGTCTTGATTTTTAATGATGTCAGCTGAAAGGAAGGCAGCATTGCTTTAAACAATCAGGGCTGGAAATTCAGTGTGTTACGAGTGTTGCACAGTTCTATGAATTGATTCATTTGTAGGAATATTTTCAGATATAGCACTGTCACTGCTCACCTATAGTAAGGTGCATGTGAGGAAAGGAACATTAAAGAAGCAATGAATGACTGATAGCTATCATTATTGTCCTTTGTTATAAACTGTTTGTCACTCCTCTGTCTACACATCAAGGTTCCTCACAATTCAGAGATGCACAATAACCTGTTTCATACTAAGTTCTTGTATGAGTCTATTCTTCCTTTGGGCTGATGGCCAGGCCTAATGTATGTTTTGCCCTTGAAACCTGTGTAACAAAACCTGTACCCAGTACCTCCATTCAAAATCGGATCAAAGAAAATATGACCAAAATGTTGACCTCACAATCTCAAGAAAACTAACCAGAATTCAGTACTTTTTAGCCAATGCTACTAAAATATTTTGATACCAGATTATCAGGTCAAGTGCAGTGTACTGTCACGCAAACATGCAGAGCACTCACTAAAACCATCAGGAGTTGAATGCACCTCTTTAGAACAATCTCTAAACCTTGGAGAAGGCTGGCCATAATTCAACTGTACCTACTTGCTCCAGTGAGGGGACTGAAATGCTTCATATGCAAACCACACAAACGTGCTCCCTACTTGTTAGATGACTTTAGTTGTTTGTTACTACTTAAGCCAAGAAGAGAGAATAAATTTAAAGGACTATTACTTTTAGGAACCAAACAAAAGCAAAGCTTGCTGCTTAATTCAATAATAAATTGTATTTGTGGTATGTAAGAACATTCACGTGATCATTATTTGTAAAGGCTTTTTAATAATGCATTCAATATGTGACAAACAAACAATCATTTATATACGGAGATCAAAGTTTTTAAAAAATGGCATCCAAATTGATGCTGTTTACTTTTATTGGCTTGTTCCTACTGAGAATTTTTTCTAGATTCTGAAGATAGTATGTTTTTCTTTTCCTTATTTTTCTTCCTATCCCAACTTAATTATTCAGTTAGACCCCATCAGGCAACTATATCAAGGGTCAAATACAATGTCCTTTGGAAACTGCCCACCTAGCTGTGGTTAATTCAGACAGTGGGGCTCCTGGAAAGTAACACAAGGCATTTCTTCTAATGGTAACTCGGTTAATTTCCTTCTTAAAATAGCCTGGATACCAACTTTCCTTAAACAGTATTTAACAATATCTCAAATAATCAGAGCTAAAAGCATAAGGGATTTTAAGCTACAAGAAGTCCTGTTCTTGACAATAGCCATATAACATCACTGTCACTAGAGAAGCCTCAGCTAACTTCCTGTAGGAGCTTTTTACTATGGTACTGTTCTGCACCAGTAAGAGATACTCTCAAGAAATGCTGTATGTTCCCCAGATCTGAGAGTACAGATGGCAGATAAGAGGATTAACATAATTTCAAACAGTCTTTTAAAAAAGTGACTTGTTCTATATGTGAAAAACATTTTCAATTATTGTTTAGATATATTGCTTGAGGCATGTGGTAAGATTATCCACTGCTCTGTGCTTTCTCCTATATTTCAACAGCCTTTGCAAGTAAATAAGAGTGCACCCATGTTTTCAAAATCTTTAGATTTAAAATGGCTAATGCTGTTAACACTAACATATCCAGAATGGATTACACATATTATTGCCTTTTTAAAAGCATAAAATACAAATGGTATCTAGTTTGCATAAGGTATTTCCATTCTTCTCAGGCAAATATGATTTAGCACTTTTGGAGGCTGTGTATCAGTACTTAACACAGGAATAAGTAAGCACTGGTTAGCATTTCCTCCCTGTACTGCTTCAGTATGACTCACCAATGACCCAGCTGACAGAGTATTCTTAAACACAGCTCCAATGCATTATAGACTTGCCATAGCTCTTTGAAAACACTTTTGGGAGAGGGAGTAGTCTAAACTGGAACAGCAAGTTTATTTTGCCTATTTCCAAAATACATAGTTAATGATTCACTGTGTTACTACATAAAATACCACAAAGCAGCCAGGTTCTTAACCAGTCTGCTTGATTCTACCTTTTTTTTTTTTTTCAAAGATGAAAGTATTTTTAATGTAATTTGCAATAAATAAGTGATATGAATCTGGGATCTATTTACCATAATTAGCCTTTAATCTAATAGCCTAAAAAAGACATTACAGAATTTTGAAGGATTCCACTATAAAACTGAAAACTGATTAGATAATAGTAATCTCTATAATTACAGTTTAAATGCTCAGGATTTTTTGCTGTGGGAATTGCTGCTGACCATTATCTGGTTCCTTTAAAAGTAATCTCCTTAATGAGAAAAATTGCCAAAGAAAGCAGGTGAGGGATTATAGAGGAGGGATCCTGAGACAAGGAATGCCCCATAGCATTTAAAGAAATACCACAGCTGACCAGCAATGAATTAGCTGAAGATGAAAGGATGGCAAGTAGACTGACCATTGCAAGCTTAAATCACTATGCTTTAGGAAAAAAAGGAAAAAAAAAAGGAAAAAAAAAGGAAAAAAAAAAGGAAAAAAAAAGGGAAAAAAAAAACTTAATAACACATTCCACTGGTTTATACCTGATTTCCCAGGAAGAACTGATAAGAAATGAAAAATGGAAGAAAGACACGATTAGTTTACAGGAAATTCTCTACATGACTCTAGAACACATGCAAACTAACACATCAGACACTCTAAATAAAGTATCTACTTGAGGGACGAGCAGGTAGCTAGCCATCCAGAGACTGAATATGGAAAATATTCAAGGCCTCTGTTTTCTTCCCATTGCTGTTTCTGTGGTCTTTTAAAATAATCTAAAAGTATCTATTAATCTCTCTTAGCTGAATATTGCATATTCCATTTGAAATTGTTCTGGTTACTGGATCCAAGGGTAGCAGATCTTTTTCCACTACATGGTATTTATTTCTTATTACTAAAATCATTCTGCAGATATCTAACACTTTGCCTAAACTTCAGAAGTATGTGTGTTCCAATAAAATGACAAGAGAGGGTAAAAGAGATTGAAGACACTTTGGTAAAACATTTTTTAAGTACAATACAATACCACAAGAAAATAACAGTCACTGTTTTCATTAAATTAATAGAAAATCAGCCACAGTTTAAACATTTTGGGTATCCAGGCAAAAAGACTGGCTTCTAAGGAGGCACTGTTTGTATGTATTTATGTGTGTATGTATGCATGCAGTTAGCTTTTAAAAATTCCGTATGATTAAAAACAGCTTCAGTAATTTCAGCAAAAATAAATACAAGCAGCAGCATTTTTTCATATTTTTAGTCTATATGCTCTAATAAGAAAAAAAAATAAAATGTAGACAATCTTAAAGAAAACGTATAATTGCCATAAAAGATTCCTATAAATCAATGTAGCCTAATTCCTTGCATAAACCAAGTCACATGAAGAGAGCTGAAAGAACTGAGGTCCTTAAAAGACTTACCCTGTACTTATTATCCCCAATCTGTTCCACTTGAAACCGTTTTGCACATTTACATTTCGCTACCTGCCTTGTAACCTGCAAAAAAACACAACTGGATAATTACTTTACTGTAAATATCACATTTCTAAAGACTTGTGTACCTAGTAAACTTCAAATTATATAGGAGTGAAAGCAAAATGAATTATTAAAGAATGTGATCCCAGTAGAACAGAATGAAACCTAAGAAAGCAGAGAATGTACCTCATCTTCAATTTTGTCAGCGTCTGTGAGAGGCTTGTATGCATCCTTATTTGGATGAAGAGCTGCTACAAATTCATAATAGTCAATATATCCATCACCATCTCTATCAAAAATGTCTGCAACAGCACTCATCTCAAGTCGGCTTGTTGGGAACTCTGCAAGATAAAGATAACAAAAGCAAAGGCTTTATTACAAATATTAAAAGATTATTAAGCATTCAGTGACAGATAATGTCTATCAAAAAAAATCAAGGACATTCAAAACAGTGAAGGAATCTTTCAGGAAAAAAAAAACCATCTGGATCTCCAGTGTTACCCAGGTACTGGATTAAAATGAGTATCATAGTGTGGCTTGAAGACAGACACAGAAGTGAAGGCACAGATTAAACTGTAAGATATATGTTGTTTTGGTTTATTTTTTTACATTTTGACCTTCAAAATGCATATAATACCACCAATTAACAAGACAAATTATTAGTGAGGACAGGTCAAGCAAGCATTTCACTGCTAATTAAATCTGGAATGCCAGGCCTTCCCAACGCAGATCCATGCATGGTGTTTCTTGAAATCCTTCTTTAGATGAAGTTCACTGCAGCAGAATATTAACCCACACAGAGATTCTCAGCGGAATGGTCAAAGGAAATTTCAAGGTGATGAACAGGGATTATATCACAAGGGTTTAGCAGTCATAATAAATCGATACCAACTGAGTTAAATGGGTAAGCTATTTAACCTCTTGGTGACTGGGGTGTTTTTTTTTCATGAGTTTCCGTCACTTCATGCAAAACAGCAATGTCCATGTAATGCATTTCCCGAAGTTGGGGGAAAATATATAGGCTACAATATTCTCCTACTGAGTAACTGTGAGATGCTAAAAGCAGCCCAATTTCCCAGTCTTTACTGTTCAAAGCAAAAGCGACCATGATATGAAGATAAATGATTATTTTACGAAGTAGGCCCTTATCCGTTATGAGTCTGTTGCTAAAAGGAAACATGATTACGTACGGACAAGATGTGGAAGACTTACGTTACCACCAGCTGTGCATAACTAATGCATACCAATACATCAGGAAAGCTAGGAAAGTCCCTTCCTAGTTTGATTGCTTGGCATTTTGACCCTCATTTTATAGGTATATGAATATTGCCATGGTTTATGGAAACACTGGTTTCAAAAATTACACGGTTTCATTCTATAATTAAAATCATCCCATGTAAGATCTTTGATAAAAATCATATGATCATATGAACTGATTTTGAAAATCATTTTACTACTATGGTACATTTTACTATTAATCAATGAAAAGTATTTGTTGAAGCAGCTAGTGTACTGCAGGAATAACAATTCATGTCCAGTAAACCAGCAAACTAGTAGCTAGACAATAATACAAATCTGACATTTGTAACCTGATTCACAATGTAAAAGAACTGGAAAGAGTTTCTACAATCTAGAAATATTTTCAAGTAAAATAATAATAAAGTAATAATAATTAATAAATTCAAAAGGGAAATCTGTGACCTTTTAACACAATAAACATCTTAATGTACACGATATAGACAATAAGACTTCATGAGATGTTTGTTCCAAATTCCACATAATATTAATTTTAAAACTTACTCGAAGAAAGAATTCCATCAATAAATTCTTGTCTTGTAATCTTTCCATCCTGATCTTTATCAATCCTCCTAAAGAAGTCCATCACACGAGATTTCTTATGGTTCATCCATCGCATGTATTTTTTCCTCCAAATATCAAAATCAAAGTTGGCAAATTCTCTCAGCTTAATAAAAAACAGAAAGAATTTTTTTTCAGCTGAAATCCATCAGTCTAGAACATCAGTGAGATAGAAACCATCTGCGTTTTGTTGAATAACCACTTCTTTGAGGACCTACGTAAACATTTTAAATCTCTTAACTCTCCTCATTTAAAATAAGGATGACAGCCTTTAAAGCACACTACAGCACATGTATCACAGTGTTTTCAGTTAGCTGTGTCATACAATATAATACAACAAATATGGAAGTTGTATACAGCATTGACAATTTAACCCAGGGCAAAGAATATTACGCAAAATGTATGTATATTCTGTACAGTCCTTTTCTGACCTCTTCAAGTCTGTCCAAAGCATCATTAAGTTTTCTTCTCCTTTCCAAGGCCAGAAGCCAAACCTGCTGCCATTTGCTGACTAAAAGGTTTACCCGTGGATTCTTGGTTTCAATTTGTGCCTGGGCTGATGGATACATGCCTGGTGTTGGGGAACGCTTTCCTGTTAAAACATTATAAAATGCGTAAGTCTCACACAAAACAAACATTCACATGAAGCATACTTGACCCTCCTAAAATTACTCCTTCCTGTCTCAAATAAGATCATACCCTGATATGATTCCATATAATGGGATTTTTTTCCTCTTTTTTTTTTTTTCCCATTTTTGGGGAATGACCAAATGGTTGTTACAGTTGCTTTTGTCCAGCCAGAAGCAGATAGTAGTGGCTCCACTGCATGGGTTAAATTAAATCTTTGTAAATCTCTAAGAGTTGCAAAGTAAACAACTTGATTTTAGAAACAGGTTCCCTGTATGGGTAAGCATAAAATACAATGGGTAAGTATATTATCTAAAAATACAAACAGCAGTTTCCTCACTTGATTCACTTTCCATTCAACTTCACTAAATACACTTCTTATTGGATTCATATAATTCCATAGACAGAGAGAGCACAACTTTGGCACAAATCTTTATGTGAAGTTGTTTGCACTTTCAGATAACAGTAGGTTTGCAAAAACTCAACAGGTACTTGCTCTTGGAAGTTTAATAGCACATGAAAGGCTGCACGCTTTAAAAATAGCTATTGATGAAGATTAGAACAAAATTTAAAAATACGTGTCTGCAATGAGAAATTTCCTCACAATGAAAAATAAGAGATAATTAGAAAAATCAGCCAAGAGAATTTCACCCTGTTTCACTAGAAGCTAATCAAACCTATTAGATTATTAGCAATCTGTAAACTTTATAGATAAAGCAACGGTATGTGTGACCCACCCCAAAATACATCATTACTTACTGCCTGCTCTCCCCTTATCAAGGACAGGAATATGAGATTGTACTGGACTGGGTTCAAGTGCTTTTCTTTTATGGGTCTTTGTAACTTTATCCACATCAGGTTGTTTTCTGGTCATTTCCTCCATGAATGTCTACAATCAGATAGAGGTGATATTAATTAACAATACACAAAAGTAACCACACGAATGAAAAACAAATAAAAAAGCAAAACAACAAAGTTACAAAGAAAGGCACAGAAAGAAACTTAAAAGGCCAAACTCTCAAAGTAGACACAGTTAAAGGTTTTGTAGATAAGAAAAATAGACAGTATAAACTTTAAAACTACTAGAGCCTGGTTGGTAAAGGAAGCCTAAATCCAAAACCAAACCTGTCAAACTCCTCTATTAAATGTGTATAGTGAGGTGCTATACAACAAAATTTTGCCTCTGAGTACTTGCTGTTCAGACTGCAGTTCATAGAAGTGAGACAGCTCCGCTGTGTAAGCTTGGATAAGTCTGTGAGCATTCACTGCACCAGCAGCTCCCTCTGGTACTTCATAAACAAGTTTTTGAAACCCTATCAGTGGAGCCACACTGCAACACTAGTTCTAAGTTGGCAGCACTATAATATATTTCATGTGGGTTTTCTTTTATTCACATTATCCTTTTTCTGATGGGGAATTGTAGGTTTGCTTTTAGAACAATGTGACACTAAATTTTTGTTTGGTTGGTTTTTTTATCTCTGTACTGAATAAACCATAAGCACATCGTACACATACAAAACACATGACCGAGTATCTGAAAAGGAATTCAATTATGAGAAAAAATAGCAAAGGAGATTCACACCTGATTAAGAATCCTAGCTGAGATGTGAGCACCATGTAAGTGACACTTAGCATTCCTTACCTGATGTTCAGCTATAAGTGCTTTCACTTCCTCAATCTCCTGGGGAATAACCTCTTTATCTTTTTCAGTTAGTGTAGTCTCTGCCCACTGCAACCAGGACAGCAAGGCTTCCAGCAATTCCTGGTTAGCAATAAGTCCAGCCAGGGCTCCTGCCAGTCTCTGTTGATGTTGTTTAGCCCATGCTACAACCTTGATAAAGGAACCAATGTGTGAGTATGCGCACATCTGGAATTCTTCACAACGTATTTAAAATTGCTTTATTGACTGTAAACCCAGAGCTACCTCTTAGGCCTATTGATGTTTGAATATCAAAGGTGTTAAATGTAGTAGCTGATCACTAAAGGCAGCTAGATAACTAGAGTTCCTAGTTCAACACAATTTTTCCACAGATATTCAGGGTTAGGTGTGGCTAAACACAGTAACTAGCACTTTCCGGCAATATATAATTTTAACAAACACGATGGCATCCATCCTCCTGTGGGCACTCTTGAAGCCATACTTCACTAACACCAGTATTTTGTTTTTCTTTAAACTTAATGTAAAACAGAAAATACCATCTTAACAGTTGAGGGTGGTACACACTCTGCAGCCTACCTGTAGCCACTTCAATACTTTGAAAATCTCTAGATTAGGAATATGTTGGAAAGAAATCCTCTCTGATGCAATCAGAAAATCCTTCACATTTGCCCTGTATTTTTTTTCCTTTGTAACTTTTAAGTTTACAACTAGAAACTGTTGGCTTTCCTCACTTGGGAAGTGTCAGACAGTATTTCCTTTAATACATACAAACAAGGAAGCTTGGCCATCTGCTTTAGTTCTTAAAGCCCTGCAAGTTTTGAAATAAAGCCTAGGGAAGCATGGTATTAACATCCATCCCCATAGGTATTTTAAATGTTTAGTTCTCAACAGCTGGATCTTTTCCTCCCAGTGTAACTACCATATTAGTTGTTAGCTATATTCCAATCAAAGTTGGACTGCTGCAATGAAGATGGTTTGACATATACTGACCTCTTCAAACCTGGCTCGGATGATTGTTATCCAGTGCTTAATTGTGGTGATGGAGTCTGGGTGGCAGATAGCCAGAATAGCTTCTCCCATACCTGTTGCTTTATTCAGTTCTGCCTTTTTCTCTTCCAATTTCTTCATAAATTCCTAAACCAGAGGTAATAATTTCAATTAGATGCTGAAAAAACTTGCAAGAGAAATGTGAGTGCATAATCTGGATGGTCAATGAGCCTCTTGATTACTCAAAAACATTCAACTTGCAAAAGGTAAGTTTAATTTGCATGAGAAAAGCTTAAAATGTTTAAAAAGCCTATTCCACATAAAGTACTAAACACAGCTCTAAAACCTTTATCCCAGCTTGCCACTCCTTAAAAGCCTACCACTCTAAATACTTGGAAGACATGTACCCTTATTGAAAAAACAAAGGAAAATCACAGCATTTAGAAGTGCTGTAAACAAATTATATGATGGTTAGAATCACTGTTGGCAACATTTCAATGACTTGGTTTGTCAGTTACAGTAATTCTTCATAATAAACTATCAACCTCCTAGCAGAGGCTGGAAATGTCCAACTATAATTACATGCTCAGACAAGATGACAGAGGAGTTCAGGAGCAGCTACACTAAACTAACACAAATGTGAAAACTCAGCAGCTGAGGGGGAGAGACACAGCAAGAACAGAGACAGCTAATTAACCATCTGTTTTCAGAGGCGCTGCCACGTGGGAAAAATCTCGTAAAAGCAAAAGGATGTTTACAGTTTTAGGCATCCAAGCTCATAGCCATTGTTATTCCTATGATGGCAGGACCACAACTGCGTGCAGGGGGGAAACAACAGGAAAAAAACTGAAGGAGGACTTTTCCCATCCTTTCTATAGCTTGCATTGCTTTCTATCTTTTTTCCTTTTTCTTTTTCAGTTAATTATTATTACTACAATGGTTTTATTATTCTGCCTAAATGTTATGTAAGTCTGTGTCTCTTCATGAGAACCCTTAATTGGAACTGCCAACATCTCTCAGTGCCTAGTCAAATTTTTTTGAGCCAAGTCAGATCCCAGAAAATTCAAAATCACCAAAACATTGTAAAAATAGATTCTTCAACAGGTCATCGTGATATTATCCTGTGCCTTTACAAAGTAACTATGAAGTTATTATGAAATAAAAGTGTAAAAGACATAATCTCTTCCACTTTGTTCTACAAGCCTGGCATAGGTAGGCTCCATAACTGATTTTGATTTAAGCTTAAATTATTGCCAGAGTTTAAGACCCAATCATAACAGCAAACCTTTCCTCATAAAAATACAAGAGTCCTTAGAATATTTCAGTTCAACATAGTTTTGGAAAAGTTGAAGTGAGTTGTAATGAGATTACCAAAATAAGCCAAGGCCAGGAGGAGAATAAGCAACAACATTGATTCCCCTGCCCAGCTATACTAGAACATCTCAAAAATTAAATCTATGATGCATTACATACAGTGTATTAAGCTTTCCCTCAGTAAGGGATGAACTCAGTAAGAACTCACTTAATTGTGTTGAGCTCTGTGGCAATCCAGTGATACAGACACATTTACAAGAGTGGAGATGGGATGCTTCTCATTCAGCAATGCAGTGTATTAACCCACTATAGATCTCAGTCCCCAGAGAGAAGGATGAGTGACAGAAATCTCTGTCTGAGATAGTAGAATTCACTAAATCATGTGCATTATTCAAGAAAATAAAGTCAGAAAAAAGTAAAGATGGACCATTTGAATAAAATATTGTCCAGAAGAAACCTTTCAACACACAGCTGAATACAAATGCAGCAAAACTATTTTAGAAGAATCACAGTGACAAAAGGAATATATATTTCATATTTATGTAAATAATTTCAATCATGTATTTTTATATTAATATTGCAGCATTATAATACATAATGGTGTTTAAAAGGAATACATATTCCTTCTTCCCTGATTTTCTGGGTTTTTTTGTTGGTTTTCTTTTTCCTTTTTTTTTTCTTCTTGAAAGCTAAAGCTTAAAAGGAGAGATCACTTATTCAAGGAAGACTGAGTAAGTGGTAAAGCGGTAGTACCATAATCTTTCTTATCTTAACAATTTCTCTATTTCTATTATTTAGCCTTTAAGAAGAATATGTGTTTGGGAGAACTTCTTACAAAGCCTACTAAAAAAATTTTAGTACAGTATGGCCACATCTAACACCGAGGCTGGTTGTGTTGTGCTAGCAATCATCCTTCCCAGCTGGACAGGGTTTCTCAGAGACCAACTTTGCTTTGCTTTGAGGTTCCAAGTTCTGCTTCAGCTTTGGCAGCACAATTCTAAACTTTAGTACAGAAATATTTTGTTAATCCAGCTACAGTGCAGAAGAAGAAATTTGAGACTTTTTTTTTTCTAATTATTTCAGTGGACCTAAGGTTTCACTCCATTCTTTTCTTCTATTCAGAAGATCAAAAAATCAATTAAAAGGGAACTGGTGAAGCACGTGTGGAAGAAAGGCAGCTCAAGACAAATTTCAGTGCATCAGAGAGATTAGGTTGCTACTGCCAACATTAGTGATATATTTGATATATGCATACACACACTAATTCCCCAGCTAATGAATAGTACCGAGTTTCCAGGACCCCAGATTTAAACTGACAACTTTTTCAAAACACTGCATACTAAGTACATTGAAAACTCCTTAGTTAGGAACTGTTAAATAGTTGTATCTTGCATTCACTCCTCTGCATAATAATATTACCAAACTAAATTTAAACAGGATGCTTTTCCATCCTCCATTTTGTAAGTTTTGCTCCAACTTTCTTCAGAGCAATGACAAACAGATCCGTGCCTTATAATTTGTTCTGATACACTGTGCGCACTACACTCTGGAACTGTTACTACTGCACTTACAAGTTTTGCATGGGTTTAAATGTGCATGTTTGTAGACTCCTGTTTGGAGAGTGAAAATATGACCTCTGTGCTCTTTAATTAGGCATTTTCCCATTTCATTACTGCAAAGTTAGATGGCACATAATCTATCTGTAGTACCTACGCCACTGCAGTATTTCAGTACCTAATGCATATGAAGTATGACAGCACGCTGTTTCACCATGACAAAAGGTTAATGGATAATAACATCATTCTGCTGACATTTACAAATGACCTTGAAAGAAAAGTATATGCCATTTTGATCAATGGTGCTAAGATGACCAATATACTTTTGCTACTGTAGCCATCTGTGTTGTAATTGCAGGCATCATATACTTCACAGAGGGGTTTGAATCTGTCTCTAAATGTTTACAGCACCTTTCTAAAGGCCCATTATTTCCTCAATAAGCCAAGATGACTCAAACAAGAGCCCAAAACCAGTATGGACATCAAACTATCAACTACATTAAATTTCTAGCTTTTCTTTTATAGAAAGAGTTTCAAAAACCAATACTGGATGCTTGATACAACTACATGTGACAGACTGCCTCCTTTCCTTTATTTTACCCTCTATCAGAGCAATTAGCATGAAGAGGATCCTCTTCATTTTCTTGCTTACCCTGTGCTGCTCTATCAGTGTACGCAAGGCCTCTTCATCATCTGGAAGGATGCCATGAAAACGAAGAGCCTGCTCTGCCTCTGCCAGCCACTCCAAAAGGACATGAACAACAGAGTGGAATTCTTCTGCCTGTTAAAATACAAAAAGTCATGGTCACTCATGAGGGGATCAGACAGACATGCTGCAGCTTACACAAGGAGACTGAGCCCACATTTGGAATCATTAATCACACAGCAGTACCGGCACACTATCTTTCCATTAAAAAGTCAATGATATACAGTACCACATTTTCATAACTGTAAAAATAGCTCATGCTTCTCAAAAAATTATTGGAAGCCTAAAAGCCTGTTCATGCTTTTAGCCATCTGATTTATAGTGTATCTGCAGCTCAGTCGTGAATGTCATGCCTTTACACTGACAAATTACACGGGAGGTGCTCTGCTTTCAGGGACCAGCTGGAAAGATGAGAACTGTATTTTCTGCACAGCCTAAATCACCAGTTAAGCAAAATGAATTGACAGCCTGTGGGAGAGTGACCCTTTTATGTCTGGAGAAAACAAGAAAGATTCACCTTTGGGCACAGCCATATTCAGACAAAATCAGAGTTTGAGGTAGCTTAGGATTATGTCTGCTGAGAGACTGGAGAGCTGGACAAGCCCTGGGAAAAGCAGAGCAGGAATTTTGTACACAGTGGATAACCTGCTATTGAAGGAGCCCCATCCTAGCATCAGTCCAAGCTAGTATATCTTCAGAGAGCTGTACATCCATATTATCTCAGATTTGCAAACAATACAGATAGATCTATTTGTTCGGGATTGGTACCAGATAGTATTGACATACATAGACTGTTCTAACTCCTGAGTGCACTCAGCCAACTATCTTTTCTGCAACATACTTCACCGTGCATTGTAATTGTGCCAATGTAAACAGGTTTTCAATACAGAAATTACTTCTTTCCAATAAGGCACAAAAAGCATAAATACAATTGCAATCTCCAGCTTCTTGTGAATGGGGCATAGTTCTTAATCATCCTTCATGCTTGACTGCAACTTCAGTGATTTCCTTAGATGGTAAGGTCTTTGAAACATTTGTTTTGCATTTGTGGTAGAGACTAATAATAACGGTAATAATAAATGCTAAGAGGCACTATTTATGTGCTATGGTAAAGGGATAGAGACAAGGTAAGCAATGCATGAGCAAGAAATCATTATTTTCAAATGAAATGAAAGTGAATGACATTAAGTGAAAATGAAATTAAATTTTTGGCAACTAGACTGCAAGATATTCTCGCTAGTTCTCATAGAGTACATGTAGTGACAGTAGAATTCCTTACCTGCCGAAGAGCCTGTTCCAGTCGTGTTTGCTTGGATACTGACAGGGCACAAACTGTCTCCCAGCGAGTGCTTAGCTCCTGCATTTGGACTTTGACCCAGGAAGAGTCATCACGACTGCCTTCTATCAGCTCCCTCGCAGAGCGCTTCAGAGCCTGCACACTGCTCGTTCTTTTTCCCAACTCCTTCTGGAAAACCTAGGCACCACCAAATATATTTGAAATGTTTAACTCGTTAAGGCATACTTATGCAAAAAATAACAAAAAACTACTGGGTATGAGAAGAAATCAAATGAGAAGAAATGTTCACACTAGTAGATGGAAGGAGCTCCAGTTACATAAAGGAAGCTCTTAAAAGAAGATACAGCAATTACAGTACACCATGCCACTGACTACAACTTACTTGTGATACACAGTGGGATTTCAGAAGCAACTGCAGCATATTGCAGCCTAATTTTTATAGACAACCCGTTTCCAAACATGAGTTTTTTCATGAAGGATGAAATCTTCTCCTTAGTGGGGAGGAGATACTGAAAGTCAGCGCTGGATGAACAGAGGGACCTTCACCACATGACCTTCCCAGGCTCCAGAGCTCTGCCTATGTGTCGTCTTTGCAATGCAAGTAACTTCAACAGTCATTTCTGCTGGCAGACTGAACTGCAAAACTGGGATTCAAAGGCAAAGTCCAACATCTCCTACTTGCTCTCATCTGCTAAACCACTTCAGCAACAAAATACTGCAGCTTTCTGATGCAAGCTTCCTGGCTCATGATCTAATTGAAATCTGTGCATAACAGGCACTGCAACTAAATATATAATAATAATAATATGGCCAGTCTTCGTGAACAAAGATTTGGGAAAGGTCTTTTTACCTTTCAAACCTGCGCAATGGATTTTTTAGGTGAGACACAGCCTGCGCTGAACTGAGCCC
>JAWWLV010000121.1:90218883-90272208 GCA_035041135.1 Platyrinchus mystaceus | reverse complement strand
ACGTAGGTTTGTTTAGAGTGACCTTCTCTTAGATGGATGGCCTTAGGGGCTGACGAGCTCCATCTACCCGGGGGTGTGTCCCTGACGGATTCGGGAATCGAACCCGGGTCGTGGCGGTGAGAGCGCCGCATCTTAACCACTAGACCACCAGGGGTCCCCCATTGCAACTACTTTTTTTTTTCTCGATAAATATACAGCAGCCCCATAGGTCTGAGAGGCTACTCCAGTCACAACAAGCGCACTGGAAACTTGGTTAACAGATAGACTAAAAAAAGAGCTGTCTGCCCCAGAGTTTTCCAGTAAAACAATTTTTGCCATCTCTTGCCCACAGACACACATTTTTAAATGCATACTTGTGATTTATGACATGATATTCATAAATACACAGGATAGCACCACCAAATGGACTATCTCAATGCTAACTGGTGTCAATGAGTCACTAAGAGTTGTCCTCTTTCATGTATGATCTATAGCATTTTCTATTGTTGATTACATGTTTGTGTTACAAAACTATTCCATATTTCTAAAAATTACAGAATAGTCAGAGATGTTACACTTATGAGCAGTATAGTAATTAAAAAAGTATTTTTGGAATTACCTTGTGATTGTCAATCAGGTTCATTACTAAATCAATGTCTCCATGTACTGGCTGATCTTCTGCTAGTTGAGGTTCAATTTTGTATAACCAGTCAATGAGAGCTTGCAGAGCATCGGTAAACTGTCCCGAAAACAACAGGGCTTCCTCCAGTTTATTTTGTCTGGGAGAGGAAAAAAAAAACAGAACACACACACAAAATAATAATTTATACACTTTAAGAAAACATTTTCAGCATAAAAAAACAGAATAATAGAACTATGACAGTTAGACAAGACCAGTAAGGTTGAGTCCAACCGTTAACCCAGCACCACTACGTTCACCATAAACCATGACCCCAAAGTGCCACATCCACACTTCTTTTGAACACTTCCAGGGATGGTGACTCAGCCACTTCCCTGGGCAGTCTGCCTCAATGCTTTACAACCCTTTTAGTGAAGAAATTTTTCCTAATATCCAATCTAAACCTCACTTGATACAATTTGAGAGTTTCCTCTCATCCTGTCATTTGTTACCTAGGAAAAGATGTGTCTGATCCCCATCTGACTACAAACTCCTTTCATGTAGGGAGCAATAGGTCCCTCCTGAGCCTCCTTTTTCCAGGCTAAACATCCCCAGCTCCCTCAGCCACTCCTCATCAGACTTGTGCTCCAGATCCTTCACCAGCTCCATTGCTCTTCTCTTGACACACTCCAGCATCTCAAGTTCTTTGTTGTGAGGGGTTCAAAACTGGACACAGCCCTCAAGGTGTGGCCTTCAGAGACTGAAACATTAATTTACACATTCTAAGATCACCAAAAGACTTTTGCAAACTGAAAATAAGCATCTGGTCACCCAGCAAAGCCCACCCCTCACTGAATACTGCCAAAGGACCTTCAGATCAGGTAAGTGGGTGCCACTGTCCAGCCATCTTAGGTGCAGATGTATACCTGAAGTTACAAACTGGATCTCCAGATAAGGGAAGAGGATAAGAAGAGGTAAATCCTGCGAAGTGGGAGAATTCCTCTTATCATGCCAGTGTCATCCCTTGACACGATAACTCCGCCCATCTAGCCTGGGCTATGCATCTCAAATATTGGACCATGATGGACCCTGATTGATGCTGACACAACAGGCAGCTGCAGCTGTCTTAGAAGATGTCAGAGACTCAGTGACATGTCCCATGTTTATACTATCCATTGTAAAACTCCCTGCCCCAGGGAGGTACAAGGCGTTCTCACCTGAGCTAGAAGTGTATAATTACTCATAACATCTTTGAGTTTGGGCAGGGGGCTTCTCCCAGCCCCAACGGATCAAGATCACCACTTCAACCAACAGACACAGAAGCTGCAACTACCAAGTTTCATTGCTGAATTCCATGGGTGGTGACTATATATGTCTTTCCACCCTTATCCTTTCTTTCCCTTTCTCTCCCTTATGCATTTCTTTTAGTGTATCTTTATGCTTTAATATCATTATGCTTTGATAGTGCTATATTGCTATGCTTTAATAGTGCTATACTGCTATGCTTTATTGCTATAGGTGCTTTAATATTGCTGTGCTTTAATGTTGTTATATTGTTATAGATGATAACACCCAAAACAGCAACGTATCTGTTTACCTTTGAAACAAAATCGTTCTAAAATAAACCTTACATATGTATGTGTACAAACACCGATTATTCAGTGTCATTTCACTCTAGTCCACCCCAAGGGATTTATTAATAAGAACCTGGGTCACCCTCCCTTTCTGGGGCAGGCTGCAACGCGAGTACAGGGCAATGATCACTGCCCTGGTTCTGCTGGCCACACTACTGCAGATACAAGCCAGGATGCCATTGGCTTACTTGGCCTTATGGATACGCTGCAGGCTCACGTTCAGCCAGCTGTCAACCAGCACCTCCAGAGAACTTCAGATCAGTTTCCCTTTTTAAAGAACTCTTCCTTCCCCTCCCTCCCCCTACCCTTCTTCCATACCATCAGGAAAGTATGCATTTACAGTATTTTACTGCTTTGGCACTCCTAATCATCAAACAAGCTAGCCACTCTGGTTGTACTTTTACACAACAAAACCCAAAATAGAAGGCAAAAGAATCTTCCTAAGCATTTCTCTTATTTGATTAATAATTTATGAGTTTTCATTTACCTTTCTACTGACTTTCCACAAATTGTATCCCACTTATCCCTTAGTTCACTCAGCATATCATCAAGTTTCAAATTGTCATCAGCCAAGGTGGTTTTCTCTTTCAAGGAACGTCCAGTTCTATTTGTGGTATCATACACAGAATGTTTGGCACCAAGAGATTTCTGGAATTCCTACACATAGGAAAGAAAAAGATAAAATCCATATATCATTAACTGCTTAGAGGCCATTGTTCATTAATCTTTGACATACTATTTGCAATGTTAATTGTAAATGTTGCTGCAAAAATATTTTAAACTTACTGCAAAATTCCTGTGCTAGTGCTACAGTGCACCTGAAATTATTGTGGGGCTTGACACTGGCAGACCCCTGCTTTTTGTCCTTCTCTGGGAATGCAGCTCTATGCCTACTGGAATAACTTCTGCTAAATCCCTCCTTCAGTGAGGGCAATGATTCCTGTCCTACCATAATATTCCCAAATTTCAGCAAGGGGTGCCTGGTAGTCAGAAGAATGTGAAAGAACTGCTACTTTGGGAGCCATTAACTGAGAATTCTTCACACTACATTCTTACAAACTAAGATTTCAAGACACTTGTAGAGCTCTCCAAGAGCTACAAAGGTTATTCTGGTTTAGCTCAACATGGGCAAGCTGGAAAACCTCCAACCACAAGCCTTTAACTCTCTTAAGATTGACACATACTATAACTGGGAACAACTGTATGCTAAAAGTGTAGATCCAGGCACAAGAAGTCAGCCCCTTAACTCAGTTTGTGCTAGAAATCAAGATCACCAGCAGGTTTCTGTGCCTGGGGACTTTGAACAATGACAGTGACACGGCAGTTGCATCTGCCTGCCAGCTCTGAGAGGTCCTTCTGCACAGACCCTTTGGAAGCTTTCCACAGGCACAGAGGAACACACAGAAACACAGTTCATCTGATACTGCAGAGGAATTAACCCACTGACAGAGTAAATAATTAAAAAAAGGAACACTTCCAAAAGACAACAGGGTTGCAGTCAGTTCTTTCCTTGAGAGACTACATCATATCTACTTTTATTTGATTTCACAGAGGTGTAACTAAAAGTAGATTTTAGTTTAAGCTGCCAGGAGCAGACAAGTAAGTTAATTACTGAGATTATGCTCATCTAGCTATCTTCCTTCTAAGGAAGATGGGCACATACAGATAAAATTAGCCAAGTTCATATAAATTTACTGTAAGGAACACTCAGCATTAGCACAGGAATAGACTGGGTGACCTAATATTGTTTTTTCCATTCCTGCCTCCTAAAAATGAAAAAAAATTTCTGATAAACAGACCATGAATAACCCCCAAAAGTCCCTGGCAACACACTAGATATGAGTGAGAGAGAAAACATATTATCTTGGCTTTTCTTTTTCAGGGACTTTTTTTTTTGGCAGTAACAGCTGGCAAAAAGCAAGTCCAAATTATTGCTTACAGCACACATTCAATTTGGATAGCAAAATGGAGCAAGGAAACCTTCAAGGCTGGACAGAAAAGACAAAGACAGGCACAGGGTATATGTGGGAGTGGAAGGAAAAGACTCAAAATACAAGGAAGGACATTGCAGTGCTGGGAGGTTTGACAACTCATTAAAAAACAATTGAGTTGATTTCTTGAGGGGGTGGTGTTTGAAGTTTGAAGTCACAAAGTTCACAGAACTCCCTCCGTCACACACATTCGTCTTTTTCCTCCAGATCACCAGTTTCAATCCTCATGTCCCTGTACCACATTTCATCCCATTCCTTAATGAGATTCAAGCAACTCAAGCAGAAATGCTCTGCAGGCATTTTATATGAAAGAAGCTATATCATTGACAGAAAGGATGAGTCTGCCAATCCATGTGAGGAAGCTTGGGTTCATAAAACCTGTAGGTATAAGGTAAATATCAAGTTTATCACATTTAACATTTCTGAAGAGGAGAGAAGAATACAGGTAGAAGATAGTCCTGAAAGGACCTCAAAACAAAGTGACAAAGTGTCAACCATACTCGTGAGGTCAGTATATATATATGAATATATAATGAAAAGAGAGGACTGAAAGGATTAGAAGATTAAGAGTCAGAGGAGACAAGAAAGACTATCCTAACAGCAAGATTCCCCTTTGCCAGTTTCCATCACCAACTTCAAATTCTGGCAACAGCAGCAATCCCAAAAAAACCTGAAATTGCAGAGTCAGCATAACAGAATGTCAGTGTAGGTTTTATGTAGAAGTTTTAACAGTAAACACAGGTAAACTACTTTTGCTTGACCAACAGTCAGCTTTCCCACAGACTGATGCAGTAACAAATCATTAATATACATGACAAAACTTGTTGGAGGTAAAAGCAATCACCAGAAGCTACAGCAAAAATAAAAAGTTAGATATGTAAACTCTTGGGGATATTGTGCAGAATGAAAACATAAGAATAAACAGAGAACAGTAAAACGGACATAAAAAGCAAATATGTGCCAAAATGTAGAAAAATGAACAGTCTTTCAATACTCTGTCTCTGATGAGAAATCTTAAAACACAATCACATCTCTGAGGATTCTACCACTCACCCACTTGCTCCTCAATAATATATTACTCTAGACATTTTTACATTTTCACCTACAACAGCTGGGTTTGTGAAAAGCTGATTTCAGAATTCAGAATCCCATGAAGAGAAACCACCTGTGCTATTAATGGTGTTACTGTACTTTCTAGGGGATTTCATTATCATTTCCACTTGACATAAAAAGCAACTGCCAATCAAAATACAAGATTATTTTACAGTTTTGAATTCATCCTGCAGTATTAAAAGGAAAAAAACCCAAATAAGTGGATGGTAAATGTTTGGTTTAAATACTGAAAGAAAGCCCCTTCAGAGATTCCTATTCTAAAATGGTATAAATTTGCTTTTCAAAGTTTCCATGATCCTTTCCTCTTCATTGTTAACCATTCACCCACATATCAGGTACTGTGAAAAGTCGGGTTTTTTTTGCACTCAGCCCCTCTTAAGACACCATTTTATTTGATATGACTAAACACTCCATTGCAGTGAGGCCACAAATCTACTTTCTTTGCTGATTGATCAGCACAAGGGTGATAGACTTACCCACATTTCACTTGGCACTTTGCATTTCATGACTCACCTTATGCTGTGCGAGCTGCATTTTTATTTTATCAGGGTCATTTGCAATTTCAAGATCTGAGTCCAGAGATTTCTCTGACTCTTCCAGCCATTCCATAAGTTTGTGCCAGGCTTCATGGAACTAAAGAAAAGTGAGATTTGCATGGATTTTAAAATTCACTGGGTCATATAACAGTTCAAAAACATTAAACTCCAACCAAGATTGGTAGACTTTGACAAGATTTGATGTGTTTTTTCTCCCGGCTCTCTTAAACAGAAGTGGGTCAACCACATGCTCATTGTATTTAGCCTCCCTTCTCCTAAGTGAATTAGCAACCTTTAATGTACAGGATGTGCACACGTAGTATGCATCTGTCAGAGACATATTGGTAACATCTGTTGATGTGTTGATCATTTAGATTTCTACATTTTTAGTAATGGATAGTAAATACAGAAAGAATGGGGATTAGCTATTGCTTATACAGCAAGATAACAGTAAATCACTGGGGAAAACTTCCGTCTGGATGACTGCCCAAGATCTTCCCTGTAACACCCCTGAATGCTCTCATTATATTAAATGCTATCTTGATGGGCAAGGAACAGATTTTTGATCTTCCTTCCTGTTCTGACAAAAAAAGCGCTTTGGGGAAGGAAGCAGGGAAAAACTAAAGATTCAACGAGCTTTCACAAAGTGGCATCCCTTTGGGTTTTGATTTTTTTAAGCTGGTCGTTTCTCTGTCTTTTGAAAATTCTTATTGCCTGAGCTGCCTACACATGAAAGCACAACAAACTAGTTCAGAAACCTCTCAAGGCTCCTGGACCCTGTTGTTCAGGGCTGTTGATTAGGCCTTGACACCGGTAGCCTTCAGTACTCCTTCAACACTCTACACGGGCAGTTGTCATCTTAATAACACTGTATTCAGCTTTGTAAATGGATATTGAGATGAAATCCATCTCATTGCAGAACTGCTGTGTGCATGAACACACAAAAGAAATGGCTGGATAATAAGTAACATGATTGGCTTATGGGCTAATTTATTGCTCACAGAACTTCTTGCTCTATGAGCTGAGTGGTGGTAGCGCTGAACATGCGAATGTGGTTTGGCTGTGAACATCATCAAACCTTGAATGATCATGTTCACTTGAATAAAAGAAAGCTAGAACTTCCTCTTGCCATTCAAACAGATTATGTTTCTCTCACACATTTGGCATCTCATCATTCATCCTTCTTTGTGAGGGAAACATGTATCTAAGGAAAAAAACATGAATGCTTCCCAGTGAAGAAAATTGCGTAAAAAAAACCACCTCTCCAGGTTTATAAGGAAATAAATGGAGATATGTTACTTCACAGAAGATATTGGTCTAGTAACTAACATAAGAGATTGAGTGATAAGTGATGACTATTAATCAGGGCACAACATAGATTCAAGATGACAATACTAAGGAATATTCCCACAGATTAGTGAAAAGGGGTCATCACATTCTTTAAAATATATGGGGTTGATTGTGAAACTTCTTTCTGAGGACAGATGGCACTAATACACATCTGGAATCCATGCAGTTACTTTCTTCTTTCAGACTGTCCTGTACTACAGACAGAAGTCACTGCTTGGGTTGAAAATGACGCTTTCACCTCCCAAATGAAGTGCTCTATGATTGAATCACAGAAATTGCTCCACTAACTCAACACTGTCTGTTACATTAAACCCAGGCTTGCTTTGTAAGTGCTTTAAAGCACCATATTTGTCAAGAATCTGGATGCAATTACAGCTAAGTTCAAAGAGCTGTAAAACAGCTGTTGTCCTGTTACCTGCTTGGCTCTTTTCCTTGCATCATCCAAAGCTCTTCCCCTTTCAACTAAGCGTTGAACTACTTTTTCCCATCGGCTCTGTACACTAATAAGCAGATTCTTAATAAGGACAACGTCTTGTTTCTGGCTGAAATATTTCAAATGCGTTCCAGTTTTGTCCAGTTCTATGATTTGATCTCGATGAGAGTTCACTTCTGTGGCAAAAACCTTGGGAAAAAAGGGAGATTACTGAATACTGTGTTGCTGGGTAAACACTGAAAAAACCCAGTCTGATAAAAAATGAAACAGCAAGAAAGACTACAAAATGCAATTTTAAAACAAATGAAATGTTTCTCCAAGTGCCAGCATTATAGGGTTCATTTGGACATTGTTACAGTATCTCCACAGAGTGGGAGAAAAACATTACACATCTGTTTCTTTACATACCTTGTGTTCATCAATTTGAAATAAGACAGTGTCCAAGATAAGACTTGGCCGAGAAGCTGCAGTTAGAGTTTGCTCTGCCTGAGTAAGCCAGTTGATGAAATCTTGAAGTGAGTTGTGGAACTCCATTGCTAAACTGAGAGCTTCTTCCAGTTTGGTCTGTAAAGATAGGTCATACTTTAATAGCAGTTGATACTGTGCAGGGGCTTCGGCCAAGGAAGCCATTTTAGTTCAACACTTTGCAGTAAACCATTTTAGTTGAGCATTTTAAAACACTTTTCCAACCTAAATTTTCTGAGTTTTAAAATAACAGCAGTTGAGCATATTCAAGGAGATAGATAGAAGATTAACAACAAAAATATCTATGACAGATGAATAGAAAATACAGCACCTGGTATCAAGATAAATTTTTCCACATTAGAACATATCTTCTACTACTTAATCCTAATGGGACATAAGGATTTATCAATTTCAATACAAAACCAGTAGAATCTCAGAAATCTAAGGTGGCAGTGCACTTGGAAGAGCCTCAAGGAGGTCATCAAACTTGCACTAAACAAAGAATAATTTTTCCTAGACCACTTATTTTTAATAAAGCTCGGTTGCCATTTTGGTGTTGTCATAAGTGTGCTGCATATCAGTGAAATCATGCTATTGTTCTGTTAGAACAGAAGGTAGTCACTTGAAGTAAGTGGCAAAAGGACGAGAGTTTGGGAATTTTAAGAAAAAATGGATAAAAACTAGGAAAATTAACGCAGAAATTCTGTACTGAGAAGGAGATAAACTTGAACAATCATTGAGTATCTCATGTCTATTATTGCAATAAAAACCATAAAAGCCCTAGTCCTACTAAAAGAGCATTAACAGTATCAGTTAATGTATTTCTATGGAACAGACTTGTGCCATTCCCACCCATACTCCCCCCTTCAAGTATGGGTAATTAACTTCTTGAAAATCATTTTTCTCAGTACTTTCTAAACATTCTGCCTGTCTCTACAATTGGTTTTAAATATAAAAGATCAAGCAAGTATGCATGCATAATAGCACTGATCATTAACACCCTTAAATACATGATTTACACTTCTGTTTTTATGTAAAAACACATACTTTTCTTTCACTGAGCTTTGTTTGCACAGATTCCCATTTTTCTTTTAAGTTATTTATGTCCTGCTCAACGTTTGTTTCAGCAGACTCTGGGCATCTTGCAAGCATCTGCTGGCCCTTCTGCATTAGACACTTATACGTCTCTTCTTTGGCTTCAAAGGCAGCACAAAGTTCCTAAATAAAGAAAGCACCAAAAAACAAGTAAGGTAGAAATTCAATACTCTTTATAAATGCCAGTATAACATTTATTCCTCCCCCAACATTTAGCGGGTATGATTAAGACTAATAAAGGAAACATATGTAATTCATAAATCCCAAATGAGCAAAGAAAGGGCCCAGTTCTTCAGGAAATGAGAACTTGTACTGTCTGTCAGTGTCTTCTGTAAGATCCAAAGCTTGGCAAAGAAAGTACTCCACACTTATTACACAAGAGTTGCTACAACTTGGTTGGTTTAAAGTCATCTGTAGCCAAAACACAAGAAGTGTCAGCATGACACAGCATGCCGAAAGCCCAGACCTCCAAAATGCACCTTCAAAAGTGGGTGGGACAACTTGGGAGGGCTGTTCTACTGTACATTGTCTGTTTTGTCTGTATCTTCACTTGTTAGGCATGAGCACTGAAGACATTTCAGACATACAAAGCAAGCTGGAATAATAATGGTAACACGTTTTACCTGTTCGCTATTTTACTAACGATGCTTTTCTAACTATGCTAAAAGTAAGCTGGCAGGAGTCTGGGACCTCCCATGCATCCCTCTGACTCAAATGGGCACATTCAATATTTGTAACGGATAAACCAAAATGTACAAACAACATTACTGCAGACTCCCAAATGAGGAATATTTTTCAAGGGATGAGGAATAAAAGGCTTGCAAATAAGAGGAAAATAACTTTTTCCTCTGATTCCCAGGAGAAAAGCCCAAACCAAACACTTTCGGTTAAGAGATAATGTACACAGGGCTTGTACCTAATCAAATAGGAGGGCAAAGCAGGAAGCAGGTTTAATCATGGGTTTAAGATTTTGACAGGACAGAAAGTTTCTCTGCTTGTTTTCTGAGGACTATGGAAAGTGTTGTCACCTAGTCTGCTTCCTCCTACAGTGCCAACGTCCCTAGAATATTTCTGATTTCCATCTTACTTTACTGCAGCACAAGAACTGCTCAGAAATAAATGCAAGAAGCACAGCAGAGGTGAGACAAGGCAAGGCAGGTGTGGTTCCAAACACAGGGGCTGGGCCTCAGCCAGAGACAACAGCCCATTACAATGGTTAATTCTGCAGTCACAGTCACACTCTTCAAAGGACAGGAGCAACGAAAGTTATTTTAAGGAAGAAACTGAGAACAATGATTGTTTTAAGAAATGGAGAGGGATGTTCTGAGCAGCACTGGGACAGATAAAAAGGCTTCTTTTTAAGCCCCTTTCCTGCTGGTGTCCTGTAATGTCTCTTCATATCTTTTGTTTCCCTGGAGTTGCCTTAGCTAGAAATGCAGCCCAACCTCAACTCCATTTGAGTTATGGTTGAGGGATCTTTTATTTATATATGTAGAAACAGGCCTTATACACAAGAAGATGGTTCATAACTTTATTTCCAAAGAGAAACAAATCAAAATATAGTGCTAAACTTCCTCCTTCAGTTTCACGTCAGAAATGGTTTGTATCACTTAGGACCAAGTTTGAATTCAGAACTTATGATGACTAATAGTCAACATGACACTGGCCTCAACATTTCAGCCAAAAAAAAAAGAAAAAAAAAAAGAGAGAGAGAACTAACACATATCTGCACATATGATCTAAGGGTTAACTAAAGGAAAATCAAGTTCTTTATTTTAAAGGTTGATAACAGCCAAAGCCTGCAGTTATATGATGGCCACCAGTATAGTAACGATCTGTTAAAGTGTCCATGTACAGTTAGGGAATGATTGTACATCTAGAACACATAGTACTGGGGAGAGCCAGACTTGGTCCAACTATGATACTACATTCAGTTTAAAGGTCCTTTAACTAATCAATGTGTAAGCACTGTAGGTATAGAACATTTTCATAGCAAAAGAATGCAGTAAAGACAATCCTGAAGTTTTTAATGGAAAAATTTTGGGTCCTAATCTGACTAAGTCCAGGATGAAAAAAGGAAAGAGCTCCATTGACTTTTAGGGAATTGTAATTATATCCCACCCTCACAGAGGGGGAAAAAAAGAAGCTCTTTTCTTCCCCCCCTTTTTTTTCCCTTTAAGACAAAAAGAGAAGGATTGGGGGGTGGTCAAAACCACAGGATTATTTCTGTGTTTTGATCTAGTTTCCTGTTATAACTGATTTTAAAACTGTAAATTAAGTTTCTTTCTCAATTATAGTTAGTGGCAAATTTTGGCAGAAAAAGAGGAAGGAAAAAAAAATGTGCCCCATGTTGGTGACCTTCAGCATCATTCCAAAATAAAATCTTATTTTTAATAAGATTTGCTGCTTTGACAATGCAGTGTTCTAATGGAAACTGTGTCAGGCATATTTGAGTTCAAGGACAGTTCAGTAAATACCACTGTTACATCTGAGCCAGGATTTCAGAAGTTTAGATCACCAGGTTTGGGCTTATATCCCGGCCTAATGGCATAGCATGATTTTACATAAATGAAGCACTATGAACCACCTTCTTCTGAGGTAAGAAATCAAGTTTAAGTGTCTTTTTCTAAGCTCTACGGTTCTATGGGAGCAGAGAAATCCATAGAATGTTTCTTAAAGACAAAGAAAGGGAATAATTCAGGCATCCTGGCAACTTCGCCATTTCTAGTTAAAGCACAGCCTCTACGAGCCAGTAGCCCTTCCTACTTCTATGGTAATGATGTCAGCTTTGGTTAGGTAAGGAATAAAGGATCAAGTCTCTTAAGCCAAAGTTAAAAAAATGTGGGCCACTTTTAGGTTCATCTTCAAATCCTAGAAAAAGCATAAATTTAATTGTGGGGTCAGAAGAGAAAAGGAATTACTGAAAAATGTGCAAACATCTTCTGTTTTTCTTTCCAAGAATAAGGATGCAAAAGTTATTTTATTTGTCTCAACACTATTAATGGTTCAGCTTTGGGCTTATGTCCCAATAGACTACTAAACTACACTGAAAATAAGTGTTGTTTTGAAGGTTATTAAATTTTTATAAGATACTGTACAGACGTGGTGATATATAGAACATGCTCCATATTTACCAAAAACATTCTTGAAAGATAGTTAGTCCTGAAATACAAATTGCAAAGCATTCTGATAGTGATACCTACCATATGTGCATTAAGCTGTTCTCTTGCTGTTTCTGGTAAGCCTCCAACAGGTTTTGATGCCAACAGTTGACGTTCAGTATCTGTCAGCCATTGCTGCAGATCTTCAACTTCACCATGGAAACCTTGTGCCTAAATTACACCATATCATTTTAGAGCTTACTTAAAATGTTATGCATTCTAATACCAGCTTAGATGCATAAGTACACTGGCAACAGATTTAATCAGATATTTGTAATGATCAAATGAAATGAAAGGGGAAGAAAAAAGAAAAAGGCAAATCAAAATATAAACTAGCTCAATTCAATCTGAAGGATAAAAACCAAAAACATGGAAATCTTGAAAGCAAGTTAAATGACCTACTGTGAGACCAATGTTTTCCCTGAAAAATACACCAATACAGAAATTTCACCCTTTAAAAACATATAGACCAAAAGCCGAAGCCTTGTTTCAACAGTAAAAGAGACAGAGGACAGCTGTGGAAGATACAGCTGGATTCAAACTTTCTCCAGATTCAGGGGTGTCTGCATTATGGTTTTGATTTAGGCCAACTTCTAATACATGTATCTATGTACTTCATATAAAAAGACACTTTTTCTGAGTTATTTCTATATTCGATCATTTCCTGTTCACCTGGATCAAGGCACTATCCAGCTGCTGTTTCCTTTGTTCTGTTTTTTCCAACAAGTTTTGCCAGCGCTGATTCAGGAGTTCCAACTTGCTCCGTAAATTACTTGCTTCTTCAACAGCACTTGACTCAATCAGGTCATTTCCTGCTTTTTTAACAGCTTCCACAGTAGACTGATGAGCTAAAACATCATTTTGTAGCACCTACAATTGTAACACAGCATGTATGACTGGCCATGTTGGTAAATTACTGAATGAAGGCAATCACAGTGACTGAACTAGTTGTAGTCCAGTGACAACAGTCAGCACAGACATCAGCACAGGTATTAGCAATTAAAGCTAATAACTAAGGCCTCCTCAGTCAAAAGCACTAACAGACCATTCTGCCAAAATACCAAAGTTTATGTTTGTTTCTTGGAAAAAATAATATATTCCCTCTGAATACATATATTTCTGAAATTATTAGAATTTTCTAGTAGCCCTAGGAAAGAATTTTTTCTTCACTTTTCTTAATTTATGACATATTTTTGTTTAATATGATTTTTCTTTGAATACTATGTGCCCGCTGTGCTATACAACAACCTGACTTCTGTGATATCTTTTTATGCATTTCATGGCTACAACTCCTTTCACATGAGTCAGGCTACCAGGGCACTTGAGCTGTGCTAAAATCTGGGGAATGGTTGTAGTACTAACACCACACGACCTTTTCCATCTGCTTGAAAACCCGTTATCATCAACCATAGTAAAACCATACAAGGCAAAAAGGACATTTGGGAAACAAATGCTGTTTTCAAAAGGATAGGGGAGGGGAAAAAGGTTTAATATAGAACAAAAAGGAACAGAAACAGGAAAATAAATAAGAAAAATGTTTGGGAGGGGAATAGTAAACACCATCTAAGAAATTCAAGTTTATGACTGCTGACCTCTATGGAGTCTGACTCAAACTTACCTCAAATGCTAGCATATGGAAAAAATATAAAGCTAAATACAAAGGAATTGTAAAATAAACTATAAAGAGCACATAATGAAACAGCAAGTCACAAGTAGCCCTTGAATACAAAATTCACATCACATTTACTTTAATTCTTTTAAGCTAAGCACTAGAAGATTATTATTATTTTATTTTCCTAATGGTGAAAAAAGGGATCCTCACAGAAGCAGATGCATCTTTATCCCTTCCTTCCTGCTGAGACTCACTAAGAACAAGGTCTATTCTTTCCAAAGTTATTCAAGGGATGGATTTTTTTTCAGGCTACCACAGGATGCACTACTGTGTGAACTTTCTAACCTATAAACTCTGTATTATGAAAAGGAAGTAGATTCATTCATGTGTTTGCCGAAGTCCTTCAGCACAGACATAAATGATGTGTGGATGCTTCTTCACTAGTAAAACACTTCCATTAGATAAGAATATAAAAGGTTCATGGAGCAGAACCCGGTTTTGTAATTCTATTTACTTTATTTTAAAAGGGCCTGTTTATAACAGTAGTCACATAGGCATTGTAGATGCTGTGCTTTACTCAAATTCCAACTAACCACAAATAAGCCTTCGGAAGCTGCATAGCTGCATTAACACAGACAATGAAAATACCTTAATTATCTGCATACAGTCAATTTCAATTAATTCTTTCAAAATCTCAAATGAACTCTGAATACTTTTCACATCATATGCAGGCCAAAAATTAAATGGCAGATTTAAAAGGAGAGGACTTATGAGGTTAGATTGAAATCTTCAAACCTAGAAAGAATACACCATCATGAACAGCAGTGTCACAAAGAGGTAGGGAAGATCTCTTGCACCTGGGAAACACTCTTCAAAACAAAGGCATAGTGGAAGCATTCTTTCATGGGCTCCAAAGTCACAGCGATGAGTAAAAATACTAAAACAAAAAACTAGAAAGTTAACCCTACACTGTAAGTAACAAAGAGAAAAAGATGAAGGGTTTAGAGGTTTTCACAGAAGCATTCTCCACGTTAGCTGGACCCAACTGACATACAAGTTTGCAGAATTCAGAACAACAAATCACTACGTTCTGAGAAGGAAGAAAGAACCAGAGATCTGCAACAGTTGTGCAGTTTGTGAAATCTGGCTTAAACAAAACTAAATCAAGAAGTTTATTGCTTCATGGGGAGTAGCAGGTTCACTAACTTTTGAGTTCCCTAGGTCAAATGAAGGTGATTAGAGGTGGAGACTGAGGTGAGCAGCTCTTTTTTGGCTAAAACCTATGCCACTTGCATAGCATGGGCAAGAAAGGGAGAAATGTAGATGAGTAAGAGGAAAGATATTATTTTTTCCAAGCCTGCATTTCAGCTATAATCCGCATCTTGAAAATCTATGTAGAGAATTACCAAGTTTTACAAAACTCATCCCTAAGATAAATATCAAAAGAACATTTCAGTTAATATTCATTATAATTACATACATGATGTTTGGCAAGTTCAATTTCAATAGCCTTGGGGTCTCCACCCACGGGTTTCTGTTCATTCAGCAGGTCTTCTGTATGTGTCAGCCATGTCAGTAACTCATCCAGGGCATGCTGGAACTGCCCCAAGGCTAACAAGGCACCTTCCAGCTTGTGCTATAGTAAAAATAAAATTAACAACAAAATAGTTTCACAATGCTATTGAATTGGCTTATATTACTGTTAGTCACTATAATCCAGAGCAGAGTCCATGCATATGACAGCATAAAAACCAGGGAGAAACAGTTATCCCGCACAAGCAACTGCTTTACAATTAAAGCTGAGTTGTCAATTCCACTGTAAAGCCTTACATTCCAGGCTTAAATTCCTGACCTTGGAAGAAGCCATGCAACTAGGGCAGAGTTAAATCTGAAGGTTCTCTCATCAGGTATGTCAGTAGTTTTTCATCACTAAACCATAATTTCAGTATAAATGCAATTTGGTGCATGATCTTTTTAAAATATTTTATTTGTCATGGAATGATTCAGTTTAGAAAAAATAGTATACTTCAAAGTACTGCATTTTTAAAACTCTCCGTTTGATAATATGTGGAAAGAACACTGAAATAGTTTAATATTAAGTTGTTGGGGTTTTTTTCAAGTGCTCAGTTCAGGAGCTAATATTACTTTTGCCCATACAAACATGTTTTCAACTGCTACCAAACAAAATAATAATGATTCAATGGGAACTGCTGATAGAGAATTTAAAAAGAGGTTTTTAAATAAAGAATAAAAACCCCTCAATGAATTGTAGAGTTCAAATTCTATTACATACAGTTCAGTAATTTCCAAACTAAAAGAAATGTGTAAATTAACATGAACATTATAATAACAAAGATCTTTTTGCAGAAATCTGAGTCATGAATAAAGCCCCCACGTCCAAGCATATTTACCTGTCTACTTATAATTTTTTCTTCTAGGCTGTCCCACAATATTTTGAGCTCTGAGAGAGGGTCTTGAACAGTGTGCTTGTCACTCTCCTGTGTTACCTTCTTCAGCAATAGTTCTGCCTGATGGTTTAGTCTTTCCATTTCTATCTGCTGCTGATAAGCTTCTGTCTTAAATTGCTAGGGTAAATAGAAAAAGAATACAAATAAATGTATCACAAGTAATTCTATGATTCTGTGTTCTAGTTCTTGTAGTTGTAATGGCATAATGCTTTAAACTTCTAATGAAATTACTCTTCAAAAGAGCTGAAAGCAATTTTCCTTTAGTAGAAAACACTTTTTACACTTTTGTAACTTGTGCAGCAGTCTGAATACAACCTGCACATGTATGTTTTTCTGAACTATGTATGGTTATGATTCATTTGAAGTTATACCACAAAATAGATAAAACAACCTACCCACAGCCAACAAAATCTACAAGTGAGCAACAAAACCAAGAACATTCTCTGATCATTATACATTCCTGCTTTTTAAATATAACATAACAGCCTACCAATGTCAGAGGCATATTCAGTCACAGATCCAGACTCATGCAGACAGGTTTCCAAGTTAGCCTGAAAATTTTATTTTCACCTTACTCATGTACTGGGAATGTCATGACCTGTGTGAGCATTTAGATAAAGCCTATAATGGCAGAAGCAAAGCTTTGGAGGCATTTGCTCAAAGCCTCAAAGAATCTGTTCTTGTTAGAAACCAGAAAACATAAAGGTCATAGCAAAAGAACCTGTATATACTAAGCTTAGAGCTTTTGAAAGAGAATGAATAATGCCAAAAGCATTCCTGGGCTATCAGATTGTATTAAAAAATAAAATGTAGTCTTACCAAAATTTGGAATAGATTTTAAAATTAAGCACATTTTAAAATGAAAAGTTTGTAATGAGATATTTGGAAATTTTTATAGACATTCTGTTTTATCAGAAATTTAAAATGAAAATTGCTTTTGACTCTTGAAAAATACTAAACAACACAGATAAATGCAGACAGATGTAAATATAAAAGAAATAAATTGCTAGCTCATACCTTAAGTTCCTCAGTTTGCTGCTTTACTGTCTCCAGATCTGTTCCAACTGGGGACATAGATGCTAAATTGCTGCCAGCAATGTCTACCCAGTCAAATAATGCCTGAAAGTCACAGTAGGAAATTCAAGGGTTAGCAGAGAAATACTGACATGTTTGAAAGTTGTATTAAGTAAAATAGCAGAACTTTTTTTTTTTCATTCCAGAGAAGTTATTGCTGTGCTCTTTGAAAGAAAATAACTTTCTCAGCAAAAGGGTTTCTTTGCAATACAATAGAACAAATGTCAAGTATCCATATAACAATTACAGAAATGTACAAGCTGTAAGACTGAATGTACAAGCTGCTGCTTCTATTAGCAGCAATGTTCTGCCAGAATTATTCCTGCTGAGTAGCACTCTGCTTCTTGTGTAAAATCTGCAATTTTTATTAATACCCTAAAAGGTAAATACACAACAAACTCTGTTCTACTGTTGTTTGGAGTGAAAATGGAAGGTGGTAGATAACATACCTTAAGTGAGGATTACAAGCAAAGTTTTTTTGAAGAATGTTATTTGTGTAAGAAACATGGAACTACACATTCAGTATATATTAGGTGGTGAAGGACCATAACTGAGCTAGAATGAATTTCCATAGGATAACGCAGTTATAACCTTAAAAAAATAAGCGACATCTCTCCAGTTCTGATGCTTTGTGAGTATTTCTTTTGCTCCTGATACAATGCAGAAACCCAAGAACACTTCACATAGATTAAGAACAGCTGCATCAATCTGGGTAATTGCACGGGATAAAAAAACACCTCTGCTAGACCCTTTTCTTCCTGCCTATTATGTGTAGAGATATTATTATGAAGAAAGGCTTAGAACAATTTGTTGAACTTGCCCACTGCTACACAGCTCTCTGGGAAAAGGAGAACTACCCTCAAAATGCTCAACAGGATGAGGCAGCTGCAGTTAACAATCTGTTCATGATACTTTTCATACTGTCCATTGAAATGAGAGCAAGACAGCACTTGAATTCAGTTCTTGCAAAGTACCAAGCTTGTAGGATGTACAATGTAGAGCCACAGGAAACAGAAAGCACTTAAACCAATGGCTGTGTTCCTAATTGCCTAGCCAATCTCTGCACACTATGAACATAGGAGAACTTGGAGAAAAATACTAAGTGTGGATGCACTGGAAAACAGGCATGTTGCATTATTATTAAGGAGTGTTCTGCTGCTTGATCTGCACCAAATACAGAAGTAACTGCCCTCAGTGTCATGTAAAATTTAATTTTAAAGATTTAATGAGCCTAAGAAGACAGTAACTCCACCAAGCAAAAAACAAACAAACAAAAAAAAAACCAACACCCCCCCAAAAAAAAAAAAAAAACCAACAAAAAAACTCCAACAGTACATAAAGAGAAAAGACATAGAATCAAAGAATAATTTGGGTTGGAAGACCTTTAAAGGTCATCTAGTCCAACCTCCCCTTGTGATTTTTTTTTTAAACTTCATCAGTTGTAGGAAGTACAGTGTACAAGATATCTTAAAAAAACTGCTGGAAAATTTACCTACAGATTTAAAAAAGGAATCATCTTCTAAAGTACTGTGATAGGATAAATTATACTAAGAATGAGTATAATGGTCCAGCAACATTATGCTAATAATATTTTTTGCTTAAAATATATAAACTTGACTAGTTGACCTATAAAAAAGGTGGAATAAAATTCAAGTCCTTTAACTGTCCTCCACTCAAAAAAAAAAAATAGCAACAAGTCAGTATATGGACTTGTAATCTGTTCCTTTCAGATCATGAAGCCGTGTCCCAACTTCAACTTGCCTAGCATGTGAAGCACTGACTATCTCAAGAAAATGTGAGCAGGATTACTATGAATGTGTGATGTCAAAAACCCTCTGCTCTTATCAATAAACAAGGAGACACTAATTTTTAATCTAAACTCAGTGCAATATATGGACATGAAGAAAACACACATGAAGAAAACAACCCAACAGATTTATTCTTTAATGGAACCCCCCCCAATGAAAAAAAACCCAACCAATCTTGAGAAAAAATACCTGCCTCCTGAAGAAAATAGTCATTACAATCAGGGTGATACATTACTTGTCACCTACCTAATCACATGACATTTTTTACTACAACCACATTAAATACTATTGACTCAGGATTGGGTTAGGTATGTAACATCACCTTACCTGCAGTCCATCTTGGTATTGAACAGCTGCCTGCATAGCTTCAGCAAGCTTATCTACCCGTTCTTTCCATGTTTTGTTTAGGGCATCCCAGGCAGAATTCAGCTGCAAGTAAGTGCAATTTATGCCAATGGACAAAAGAACTCTACTACTGTGTAATAAGCATTTACTAATTCTTCACTGATCAATAACTAAGCATGAACAGTTCGTATTCATTCCACTCTTGTTCTCCCTATCACTGCATATCTAGTTTCTTTCAGAATTCATTATAAATTCTGGATTACAAAAGCTGTAACCTTCAATACTGAGTGAATATTTTTATTAACATAGAAATTGTAGTTAAGAGAGGAAATACTGTTACATCATTTGAAGTTGCAACATTATAATAAAAGTAGCTTAAAACAATCATACATTGCAGAACACTAGAAAAATTAAAAGTACAGTACTTTGCAGTCATCCAAACAAGATTGTCTCGGTTAAGATGCCTCACTGGGCATAAACTAGATATATCCAAAATTTATTCTAGCATTACTTTTGCAAGAAGTAGTCATCTACCATATTAATCAGTGAGTATTTAAAAAAAAAAATCTGCCTTTTACAGAAAAAATCAGTGTCTGTCTTTTACTATAAATCAATGAAATAAAATAGTCTGTACATTCTAATCTATTCTAAGATTCATTTACTCAAAAGGCAAACCTTACTTTACCATAAGAGCTTCAGGGTTGTCTCACTTTTGCCACAAAATTTTTATTTTCAAAATTTGTTGTGGGCACGGGGAATACACCAACTTCAGCTGAACAAGCATCTCATGTAACAGACCTAAGCATGTGCATTTCCCATACCTCATCTATACTCTTGTTTACAATAGGTTTGTCAGGCTCTCCACAAGCAGCTCTAAGTTCAGAGCCAAGGCTCACAACTGTTTCTAGTTCTTCTTGTAGTCCATCAATTTCTTCTTTAGCAGCCTACAAAGAGAAAAAAATCCAACACTGTTATTACTAAATTAAATCATTTATGTACAACTGGCTTTCAAGATAAAACACAGCACGATTCCCCCTTTGTTTTCTTTCAGGTCACTTGGACTTACAGCATCCCTTTGACAGTATCAGAGTGAAATCAGCTGACATCAGTCTAAATTGTAACAATGGCTTATGATACCATTTTGCCTTAGATGGAAAAAATAAACAGGAAGTCTTAAATTAGATTTCTTTAATCAGAGTGTCTTCTTTGTCAGAGGTTATCATTCAACCTTTAAATCTTTAACTATCAGCATAAATAATTACAGGCTTAGAGGATAATTCATAGAGCATAATACATTTGTACACCTTTCATTTAGATGTAACATAGTACTCAAGGAATCTAAAGTATGTATAACTTTTAAGAGTCTTGGTGACATGGTTATTATATATATGTTTATAAACAAATACGGAAATATAATAGCAAGCACATGTTGCATGCTCATTGCAATTAAGCACTGATACATGTTATTAACTGTAGACTCTTGAGATACCATTATTGTAAATTTCTACACAATTATCCCTCTTGGTCTCTAAACAAATAATATATTCCCCTATGGTATTTCATAGTAATTCTGTTTTTCATCTGCACACCATTAAGTACTTCAAATCAACAAATTACTTTCTACTGACCTCTGCAGCTTCTTGCTGTTGCTTGACTACAGATGGGTCAACTCCAGGTCCCTCCAGTTCTCGAATGAAGTCCTGAGTATCTTTAATAGTAGCTACAAGAGCCATATGATCACACCAAAACTTTTCAGCTAGTTCCATTACATCCAGCAGTTTGGCCTCCCTTTCCTCAGTCAAGGTCTGAATGTCTTTCCAAATTAGGACCATTTGGTCCAGTTTATCTTGAACAGCTAAACAACAAAGGAACTAGATTACTACCTTGGCAAATAATTGTTGGCCATAAATCTCTCTCCAGTTCTACAGCAGAAACACATGTGTACATTTTAAAATTTAGACTCTGAAATGGTTTCTTCATAGGACTCCTTATAATGTTAAGTGGAAAAAAACACTATGGCCTTTAAAAATAAAACAAAGGTCATATCCACAATTAATTATTTTAAATGAATGCTTTGCTTTTATAAATCGTTAGCAGCTTCTCCAGAAGAGCACATTCCCCAGATTAGTGGTCATCAGAAATGAAGAATTTTACATGCTGCAGCTTACTGCATTTCCACTACATGAAAGTTTCCTCAGTCTACTACCTTTAGCAGATATATCCTTATCAGTGCCTTCTGAGCGAGCAATCATTTCCTCCCCTCTCTGTTTAAGCGTCTCATACACTGGCTGAAGTTTTTCCAGATCCACAGATACATTCTTATTTTCACTGATTTGCTCTTTAATCTTCTCAACCTCTGCCGAGATTGAAGGTGGCTGCCTCAGACGTTCAACTATGCGTTTCAGACTCTCAAGAGTTGGATCTATCTTGTCATGAAACTGGGAGGGTGGTAAAGGACAAAAAGAAGTGGCAGAGAAGTTAGAAAAAAAACCCTTACATGAAAAATGGCATCTGAAATGCTCTTGGAAAAAGGTACTTTAACATCTCTATCCAACATATATACGTGCAACTTGCAATGCCCCCCTCCTGGCTCTTTCAATACCTAAATTACAAAAACAACCTTGCAAAATGGTACTGCCTCTCAAACTTAAGAATTTTACTATTAAGTCTGTGTTCAGTGCTGAGACACTTCCTCTAAAGTACAGCAGAATCTACTTGCATTTAGTCCTGTGTAATTCATAAAGTGGTCGGTAGCTTATTTTAGGGAGAAACGGCTGTCTGATTTCATCATTTCATCATTTAGAAATATATTTACCTTACTATTAAATACATACATTTTCCTGTTACAACCAACATACTGTTAAATAACCAATGATTAGGGCTTGATATGTGAGGTCATTCAAAAAGACATTTCTTAGTGGCCAGGTGGTGTTTGCTCATGCAGTAAAGGTATGTTACTGTCTGCAACTAAAAGTACACAATAATGTATATGGTATATTCATCCATGTTTGACTGAGCCCAGGTAGGTGCTTAGAAACTGAATTACAGCTGTGTTAACATGGTTCATCCTTTGGCATAGGTCCAAAGTTAGCCTTTACTACATGCTTTTGGATTCATAGAGATTCCTAAAGATCTCTCACCACCAAGCCCATTTTTGAATTAAAGAAATCCATAAATCGTGGGTGCATTTAATGACTCTCCAGGATCTGCAAAAAGCACTCCTGACAACACTTGGGAATGGTGCTAGAAAGAGCACAGCAAAACAAGATTACCTTATGTGAACAAATAGCTACATCCCTTCTATTCAAAAGAACATAGGCAATATAAATGTAATTACTTTTTCCCACCATACAACCCACTTCAAATCAGACTCTGTGACTAATGTTATGGCAGTCAGTGTTTTTGTTAGAAGTGTGAATGTCATACAAGCCAGCAAAATGTATTATGAAAGATAAGTAGCCCTCCCACATTTAAGTCTTCTAAAAAACTGAGTGTGGCAACAAAACCTGACAAAAATTATAAAAACTGAAATTAAATTGGCAATATTTAGGTCCAATTTTAGGACATATGTTACATTTTTAAGCTGTCAGTGCATTCAGTGGCCCTCCTTGTACTCAACCTCAATGAATGAGACAGTGTTTTAGAACTTAAAAGGAATAAAATGCAAGTAATGACACCCTCTCATTCTAGCTCAATACATTATGCCCTTGCTTTGATACATAATGCAATTTAATATAATTTAAAACATGAAGAGTTAAATAATTATTTTTCAAGGAATGTCTAGACAAATATTGACATAGACTTCATAGCACAGAGCTGTGATAATATATACTTATGTATCTTAATAAAAAAAGAAGATTATATATAATTACATTCTGTGGGCATTACAATGTTTTGCTTTGCCATCTGCATATACATTTAGGTATATAAAATGAACCATAAAGTAGTGCATAAATAATTAAGTATTTTCTCAACATCTGATTATATTTTAGGTGTTACCAAAGAATGCACTTCTAATTCTTGCTTTCTGTACTTAGCCAGTACAACACGTTGATGTCTATCACATTCAAAACAGGGACTCGAATACTAAGTAAATATCTTGATTTTCAAATGGGCAGCGCCAAATATGGGGAAGACAAAGCATTTCTGACATAGAAAAACACAGGATCTAAATAATCAGAGGTGTGAATAAGGGTTGTTTAAAATGTATATACATTATATATATATATATATATATATATAAACAGTTCAAAAGCAAGGTGACATCCGATGTCACTTATTTTTGCCTCACATTCTTAAACTCAGTCTCCAGGAGCTAGGAATATGACATTAAGTATAATGACCTGACAAAAATTATTTAGAAAGTAGACTTGATAAGCACTTCAAGGTGTATTTCTTCATTTAGTATTTAAGACCTTAACAGAATATAGCACTTAATTTCCAGTGAACAGAGAAAAAAGGGGAATTTCGTATAAAAACACCAGTATAGAACAAAGTATTTTTACTCAGGTTTTAGCACGGGTTTATGTATAAAGCTTTACCAAGTTCTTTTCTGAATTTGGGGTTGAGTAAAAGAAGTTCAGTGTCGGTTTAATGGCAATTAACCCAATATTTAAGAGTCGCTAGAATGCAACACCTGACAATCCTCCGTTTAGGTTCATTTCATAGACTGGTGAAGCTATGAAATGAAGATGCTGCATTTGTGGACTTGACCTGAATTTTATGCTGATGATGTTTTTTGAAGTATAACTTTGCTCATAATACTTCTCTGTAACGGTTTCAGTATATGTTACATTAAGTTCTTTTGGAGTCTGCAGCAAAGAGCAAATGCTATTAACACTGCTAAACTACCCTCTAGTTCCACTGGTAGTTCTCTGCTAACTTCAGCTGCCAATTTCTAGAAATAACTATACTCAAATTAACTGATCAAAAGTGACTTTCATTTACAAATGAAGCATCAGCTACTAACAGACCAGTAAGAGAAAACAAAAGTGAAAATAAAATCCCACATTTTTAGGCCTCTTGATTTTTTACTTCAAAATTAAGTAGCAACAACATTTTTCACTTGCTCCAAAGTCATAATACTGACCAATATACAAAATTATAACCTCTCAAGATATAGAAAAATCAATGCTATTAGCTGTGATATGAACATTCGCAGGCCATTAGGTTGAAAAAATCCAGGTGAAACAGCAGTTTAGTCTTGATCTATACATATAAGATGACAATGTGTATTTTTCCACTGAATGAACCCAATTATATTTTAAACTTAAATTGATACCTGGGTACACTGAGAAATGGCTTCATCCAGTGCCAGTGCTCGCTTTTTGACATCTTCCTTGATTTTACTGTAAAGGATGTCAGCTGCCACATATTTCTCTTGGATAGAAAAACCTTCTCCTGGGCTCAGCTCCAGCAACTGAGGCCCAGTTTTGTTCATCTTATCTATATGAGGCTTGTGCTCAGCGATCAGCTCACGCAGTTGCTATAACAAATGAAAAAACTTATCAGTTTCTTATGCTTGCACCACCACATTGCAACTGTCCACACTTCCAACACATCCAGCTGGCAAGAAATTCTAAACAAATACCCTTCATCCTAATGTAAAGCAGAAATAAAGTTAATGACCACTTTGCCAGCAATCGTTCCCATTCCAACAGAGAGCTATCCGGGCATAAAACATCAGAATTAGAGACACACTGGAAATGCCTGTTCAACACTCAGGTAGGACATATGATTACAGGTAAATATAAGATGCTAACTATGCATATGATGCTAACAACAGACATTCCCCATCATATTTAGTACCTATAATAAGAGAAACGGCAACAATATTCCAGACATGGGTGTAACACCACCACATATATACTTTTCATGTTGATACTGGTCACTGGCTGCAAAGCCTTTCATTGAGGAACATCACAGAAAGAGGTACTGGCATTGCAAGAAAATTAATTCAAATTATTCTTGATTTAAGAAGAGGAACGCAGCACAAGGGAGTGGAAAAGAAAGGAGTGAAAGGACAAAAGGACATGGAAGGGTGATCAGTAGAGACTTATCAACCTAGTTTAGCAGTCTCTGGCCACAAGACCCCTCTGTCTTCATAACAGCACTATTATTCAACTGACACGATGTTTAACAAGTAATTAATAAGTGAATTAAATTTGACCTCAGCTGTCTACTGCCTCTCATCATCCACCCCTGAAGTCAAAACTGTGCCAAAGATTGAGCAGAGGCTTGTGGAAGTGAAATGTCACAACCTGTCTTCCAACTTGTTCAAGGATTTCAGATTTTCTTCCTTTTGCCCATAGAACTGACAAAAGGGAAAGGGTTTTTTTTGTGGGAGTAGCCCCATCCTTCCCTCATTTTATTTACTTTCTCATATTTTACCTCCCTTTTCAGAAAAAGTGCAAGGCACTGTCCCTCTCAGTGCTATGAACTTCATGTGTTCTATCCTAGAGGCACATGTGCTGTTCCTCCCAGCTGAGAGTTTGTTTAAATTAATGAGGACACAGAAAAGGGCCTATATCAGTCTCAGTGTAAATAAATTCCCTTCTCTTCAACTACGGCCCTTCCCTTAAAAAGAAATTCCCAAACTGGCTTGCTTCCTTGCTCCTCCCCAGAAAGGCAGAGGTTGAGAAGACTGAAAAGACAGTGACCACGACTCTTCACAGTCCCACAATGACCAAACAGCAATGAAAATACAACCCCCGCCTTGATTCTAACTACTTACTTTGAATGTAACTCTCTATACCTTGCCACAAGAAAAATAATGTTGATTAGCAGAGAAGAGGAAAAGGAGAAAGTAAGAACAGTTTTAAAGTTTTTAGAAAATATAATTTTGTGTGTTTTACTTTTGAGCACAGAGATGATTTGACACAAGGCCACAGGAGTGCACATTTCTGGGACCAAACCTTGTGCTAATACTCTGCCCACAGCTCATTTTAAACCAAACTGACTGCATATTACTCACACAGAATAAACTCTATGAATTCCACAACTTGGAACAAAGATAGTCATCAGTAAATACATCAGAACAGAAATGTTAAGTTGTCAGTTCACACTGAAAACAACCTTTTTCCCTTCTTCTTCTTTTTAACAAAACAATGAATGATTTGGTCTTCTCTATGATCGACTACTGGGTAAACAATTCCAGTAAACAAGTGTTTAGGAGCAGATTATGTGTTAAGAGTGCCTAACATTAATCTTCTAGTTAACAAACAAATCTCAGCTAATGGCATAGCCTGGGGCAAACGCAAAAATAGAAGCTCATCTGAAAGGCCTCTCATGGAAGCAGCATGATTAAAGTAGATGAGGAACAATCCTGTAAGTAAAGCAAGCATGATATGGTTCACAGTGACTAATCAAGATAGCTTGTAAAGCTCATGTTACATAGCTAGTCTTAACAGAACTTGTTTGTTCATTCTGGACATAATAGGAAGACAAATGAGTGAACCCTGTGTTTACCAGTACATAAGAGTGGCACATTTCATTAGCTGGTCTCAGAGTAAACAAGACTCTGAAGCCAGGGTTCATCCTATCTAACTTGAGTCACTTAACTGAGGTAGCTGAAATAAAAAAAAAACAATTCTAGCAGGGAGAGACAGGTATCTCCAGCAGCCATTCGGGTTTTACATCTGCCAAAACATGCAGGATTTTAACCTCAGTGAGATACACCTGATTCCATGTGATAATAGTAGTCACTGTTGAAATATACTAATTTTTATCCCAGCTGATTACATATCCACATAAGAGAGCCCACACAGTGGCCAGTCTACAACAATATTGCCTCTATTTTGTGATATTATGGTAAACAATTATTTGTTTTAATTAGTACATAACAAACATTCTTGACATGAGAAATTATTTGGCTGGATCCAAGCAAGCAATTTTTGGCCCTCTAATTGTCCATCTTCTTGACTCAGGTAGGTTTAGTTTCAATGTTACGAACAAAATAAAAGCTAAATTTTTTATATGTACATAAGATCAACACGTGCATATCTGTATACAGACTGTTCCCTCTTTTTGTTTCTTGCTCCAAACAACCCATGCCTGTTCTTTCTGTTTATGTGTTTGGTTTGTTCCAATACCAACATTAATGTGTACTTTTAAATATACTTCTTAACTAATAACTTTTATGTGCTCAGTTTTCTCAGTACAATGGTAATTTTTTTCTCCTTTAGCCTTCTTTTATGCTTATACATAATTTTCTGCCTTCTCCAGAGACTCCAGTTTGCATGCACAGTTTGGTAAAGAGTAGAGGAACGACCGAAAATATATTCACTTTTTATTATTATTTTAAATAATAGGTTTTTTTCAACAGAAAAATATCTGTTTGGGTTTTAAGCCTTTTGCAGAGTGCTCCACAGTTTTAGCAAAATACTCCCTGGGTTTTGACACTTCATTTTTCAAAACTGGCAAAATGCTTACCCTGTGTTCTTCTTGTTGTTGCTTTAAAGTTTCATATTCAAGGGCTGGTGCAGGAAGCTGAGAGATGATCATTTCTGTTTCAGTTAACCATGGCCAAAGCTCTTCATAAGTCTCCCAGAACTGGTTAACCAGGGACTGAGCCCGTTCCAGCTGAAGATTTCTCTCTGAGTTCATTTGACAGACTGCATCATATTTCTGCAAGAGGCTTTCCATTTTTTTCTGTAAAGTAATATTAATAAAAAACTCCATGTTTTTCCATGAGTCCATTACCTTAATTTCTAAACAGTCTTTGATAACTATAGCACCAATTCACAGTGAACCAAATTTTAGTTTTGATAATGTTTTTACAGTATCGGTGTTTAAAGCGGACAGAATCAATAATGTGGCAGATCAGAATTTGGCAGAGTACTTGCAAAGTATTTGGAATATATTTAATGATACTGGTATTTACAAATAACTCTTTACTCATAGAGCTTCCAGTCAAGCTGCAAATGATCTGACTGCCGATCTTAGCCCCACTTCCTTACTGCAGATGCTTATCTTCAGTGATACTTGGCAGAAATTAAGTTCCTAACAGCATTTCTGAATCAAAGCAGCACGAACAATACACAAAATCTGTTGGGCTGTTGGGTTTGGGGCTCTTTTTTTAATCTGGCAAGAGAATAGTTTACACTGTTGTGATTGTAGTTCACAAACGTATAAAAGCAACCATAAAGCATTATTTTCTAGGTTAGTATATATTACTTAATGAGAATGTATTAACATTAATAGCATAGATAACAGCGATAGAGCAATAAGGTTTAAACATTACAAATCTACTGTATTTGGGCATGTGATAATAAAAGAAAGTATCAACTAGCCATACATTTTTCCTGTGGAAAAAAAAAGTTTATGAAATATTATATATGACAATGCATATAAATCCTAGCCTTGGAAAAACTAGACATATAACCAAGCCTTTGAATGTGAAGTAAAGAATTTTTTTTTGGCAGAACAAGCTATCCTTTCCTTTGTTGTGTCTTGCACATAAATTAAGTAAAGAGATGCTATCCAGAGGACAAAACATAGTCTAACACAGTATTTTTGACAAATAAAACTATTTAATAGAGACTCACACAAAACTGGTCTCCCTTATGACTACAGTTTCATAGACAGGACTTCTCATCTATTTTTAAATTCACTTAGGCAAATCAAATTTATTCAGAGTTCTTGCAGCAGAGCACAATTACTGAAGCACTGCTGTTCAAGGAGTGTGGTCATTGGAAGGACTAAATTTACACAACATACCCAGCCTCACCATAATTTAGTAAAAAAATCCCAACCACACAACTAATCCTTCTTAAAGCCAACAGCCAACACAAAAAATCCATCTGTACATGTTTGCAGCCCCAACATTAGGCTCTGTGTGTATGTGTGTAATAAAAAAAAGCATAAGAATGCCTTTCATAGGGTGTGACAGTCAAGAGGATAGAATAATCTTGGCAAGCAAGGCCTATAAGGAAATCAGCAGAAATGAAAGTAAAGATTCACACTGAGGTGCACAGCCGTTGAATCCGGCACAGAAACGCACACGCCAGAGCGTCACTGACCCAAAAGAACTCGGAAGATAAACAGCCAGATTCCAGATGACTAATACCTCTTCACTCAATCATCCATAGGCTAAAATACTATTTACCACAGATGTAGATGATAAATGGGGCTTCAAATTAGTGTCAGGTAATGAAGCAAGTATACAGTGTTTGCTCTTTGAACACCCTGAAGGAAGGAGAGGGATAGACAGCAGCATTTTCTCTAGTACTACAATTCTCTGACTAGAAGTGACTATAATTAATGCTTTCTCATTAGTATTTCAAACAAGACACTATACAAATGCTTCTACTTACATACTGTCTGCATATCTACCACTGTAGCTGCAATTTAAGGAATTTTACCTTCATCATCTGTTTCTCTTCTTCAGTGCATGTTTTCATAATCTTATCCCCAGATTTAACAAGTTCATCTATGGTATCTTTGTGCCTTAAAATCTCCATAGTAAAAGCCTTGAAACACAAGAAAAAATGGTTAGAATAAAAAAAAAAGTATATAGAGCAAAAATTGGGTTTTGAAGTTCATTAATTATGATGGACTGAAAATTAAATCATGCCAGTACATTTTCTAGATGGAGAATGTGCTGGCCAATAATTAACATGACAGTTGGAAACGCATTTCTTTTACCTTTTGAACTTGCAGCTGAGCTGTGGTCTGGTCTTGCTCAAGTCTAATATCACCCAGAGACATCAGTTTCTTTTCTGTTTCTGCAATCCAGGCAAATTCAGCATCAGCTGCTTGATCAAACTAAATGAGGGAGACGTGAATTAGTTCAGCAGTTCTATAGACATGAAATCAGAATAACTGTTTCAAATATTTTAAAGAAGACTAAAGAGTATACTTTTGAATTGTTAGAAAGATAGTGGCTCACTTTACATTTGAGGTTTTTATATAATGAAATACAAAGCCCAAAATGGTTCTGAGGGATTGTAATACAAGCAGCTTAATTCATCAGAATGGCAAAGCAACAGAAGCCTACAGCCAAAAGCCTACAGCTCTCTAACAGTCATAAGAAAATGAAAAAGGGTTATAATCTCAGAATTTTAACTAGATTGTTTATTTTAATTTTATTCTACTTTCACATGTCTTTTCCATCTCTCTGTTTATTATTATTGCTAGAGTTGCAATTATCCTGAGACACAGATGTTTGATGATACCCTATTAATCTGAAGAGCTGCTTTGGTATTAAATTATCAAGGCAAAACAATCCCAGTTCAACCAAGTCAGGGCAAAAACCTCACTGAATTCAGAGAAGGAAGGACTTGATCCAAAACTAGACCTCAGATTAAATGCAAAATTTTTTTTGAGCACTTAGGTGCAGCCCATTCTTTTCCTAAACAATTAATTTCTGACTACAATGAGTCAACATTTAAATGTTTCAGAAATTACCTCAAAGCACTAACGTAATCAGAGGACTTAAAGGACCTGTTTCTTACTAATTGGCAAAGAAGAGCATGAAAAGGAGCATGTGGGGATCTAAGTCTTCTGAAATCTAAGACCAAAGTAAAAAAAAAAAAAATCATATATTCTCTCTTCAGATCAAGTTTATAGGCATGCATCTTAGCATACACATGTTGCAGCTCAACCAGGGCAGCTTTGAGCCTAAGCCATAGTGAAATATTACATGGATGTATCAGACACACAATGTAGAAACTGCTAAAAATTTATTTTTTGAATTAAACTCTGACCCCCACTGAAACTAGCTGACATTAATATGGCCCTGAGTTATTGTAAAAGTCTATCGGGACATTTTAGGTCAGCAGCTGCTACTTGTGTTTATTGATACCCACACTTTCCTCAGAAGTCTCTTTCTGAACACTCTCAGTTGCACTTGTCTTGAAATATGCTGGTCTGTGACTTTATGGCTGTAGACCATGACAGCCCTGCTCCTTAACATAGCAGGAGTTCACTTTAGTCACTAAATCAGGCTTGTCTTAGTGGCTAAACATGAGTTCCACAAAACCAAAAAAGTGGTTCTGAGATTTCATTCTTTATGAGTCATTTTTTTTCAGCCATTTGTTACATGAAAGAGCACAACATTCTTTTTCACTATATGTCATTTCTCATTTAAAGTAAGAGAAAGTAAGTTTTGTCCTAAATATTGTGACTTCCTATATGTATGTTCTGAAACAATCAGAACTATAAACATCAGCATGAAGCACATGCACCAGTGGTAGTTAAAGCCTGGTTTTAGAAACCGCAGTTCACAACCAAGCTCTTTAGAAGCCCATCTATTTATGACATAAATGGAAAAGGTAATTCCAAATGTGTTAGATGTACAAACTAACTGGAGTGTGACTACCTGGTACCCAATATTCATGGGAATGTACGTAATATTGAAAAATATTTAATGGAAATAACAAAATCAAGGCATGACAGTGAAACTTCCAGGTTAAATAGCACCAAGAAGAAGGCATAGAACTCAAAACTCAGTTTGCTAAGGGTAATTTGTAATGCTTAAAAACAACATTAAGGAATAAAAAGCATAAAATTGGTACTCTCTGAATCCAAAATTCAAAATGTTTTCTTTCCATTATGCATGACAGTTACTTATGAGCCCTTCAGTCACTATGACATGATTTACTTAATCCCATCCAGTTTAACCAAGCATAGTTCATTGTGGTACTTTTTCTTCCAACCAGGAATGATTGACTGCTGAATGTGATGATGCTGTGATTTGCTCCATGAATGCTTTCTAAAACACTCTCTACGGCTGCTTCAGAGTGAAGAACAAGTAAGCCCAAAGTAGAACATGACCTTGTGTTTCTATGTAGCACTCCTTCACTAGAGGACCCCAACCAATGCATTCAGTATTGAGAAATGAGGATTAAACCATGCAGCTAAATTTCTGTCTAAAATAAATCTATCCATCTGGGAGCATTTTGGTCAGGTAGTTAAAACCCAGGATATTGCATTAGTTCTATTAAGCCTTCCAGCTTCCATTCACAACGTGAAGCACAATTAACCGTCCGCATAGCTTACCAAATTTCTCACCTCAGGCCAGTAACATCTAGCACAAACCCCACACTACTCCTATTAAACCCTCATGCTCTTAGCAGCTTTGTCCTCCACTCAAAACTTCTTAATAGTATAGGCACTTGAACAAGTTGCCACAGGGCAATCTTACAAAAACACTAGCTTCTCCAAAAATGCTTTTTGTTTTGCATGGTGTAAATGGAAAGAAGCTTATCCTTCACAGGAAGTGCATTAAGCCACCTGATACTTATCACAGCATATAGTGTATAGGAGTTTATTGTGGTGATGTGAGCTGGCTGAAGTGGAAGTTAGGGGTATGCAGGATGAGGGTGCAATGTGCCCTTGCAACATTAGCTAGTGGAATAGCAGCTCTGGGCTTTTCATGCCTGGACCTGAAACTGCTGAACTTGTGTTAGAGGATGCTACATACTCATGGAATTCAAAAAATCTGAAGGAGAGCCAAAATATACTCTCCTATCTCACCCTTATCACTCACTGAAAAAACAAAAAAAAAAAAATCACCCTTCATTTTTGAGGATTTGGTTAATAAGACAAGATAATATTCATAGCAAACCCCTTAAAAAGAAACAAGACGTTATTTTTAACCTCAGTTAGAAGAAAATCTGAATTACTGCCAGTGTCTTTTAGATGGCTTTCAGCAAACTTTGAGATTATCCCACATGCTTTCTCCTTGTCCCGTTACAACTGTTTATGGGAACTATTAGCAGAAATAGAAATCTCCACCAATATTTTTATGCCTGAACTGTAGACAGACACTGGAAAACTGTGTTTCCAAGATACATTTATAAGCAAGCTTAGACATAAAACTACTTAGTGATGAAATTAGAGGTCAGTTCTCAAAGTGAGAAACCTCCACATACGAAATAACTCAGTTTTTGAGCCCCAAGAAGAAAAGCACTGTAGATAGGAATAAAAGCAATTGTTATTTAAATTCTCCATTACAGCTTGAAAAAGATCATCCAGCTTTTAACTGTGTAAAGTACAGAGGAGCTAGACAATCAGCTGATGCTAAAAGGTGTGGCAAGCCTAGAGATATCAGTGTTGCATCCAGTAAAGTTGGCTCAGGATCTGGACCATATTTTACTTAACACAACATGATTTACAGAAGATGTGGGCCGTTCAGTTCTTAATTAAACAAACTCTCCCTTAAGAAGCCACAAGATAGTTATAGCAATTTTAGCCAAAATACCGATATTTGCATCAACAGAAAGGCAGACAGCTACAACAGTGTACATATTGACAGAGTTCTGGTATTCGTATCTTAACAATAGAGTCTCGTTTCATTCAAACGGGCCTTTTGCTGCTCAAGCATAACTAGTTTTGGCAACATTATTAAAGGATATCTTTTGTTCAGGTACACATAGCCAGAGACTGTTACAGCCCAAAGAACAGTCTTCAGTACCTGCTGGGATCTCAGGATTGCAGCATCAATCTCATCCACCTTCTGAGAGATTGTGTCGCTCACTAATCTGTAACGTTCGTTGTCCTCCGTTATCATCTTGTCAAGCCCCTCTCGGGCTCTCCACGGCACCAGTTCCAGGAAGGCACTGCCAACTTCATTCAGAGTGTCCAGTAAGCTTTTGTTGTTCTTTGCTTCTTTTTTCAGCTCCTGAAAAATGCCATTTAAAACAATTAAATCATTTAAACATGGCAGTATATGAACAAAATATACCCAGTTTGCACAATTTTCATTCTATCAACTATTCCATGAGTCAAGAACTGAAATGTTTTCCACACAAACCAAAGGGATAAATTACCATACTTATTTTCAGCTGAGCTGTATTAGCTTTTTGATACTGTAAGTTGTTTGACAGAAAGATGGGTGATTCTTAAAGACAATTTTCAAAAGAATCTTTCCTAAACGTATTTGTCCAGTCAATATGACTGTATGAAATTCTTTGTAAGTGAAGTTATTAGAACTTCATGAAGCAACCAAAGAAAGTAAAACTAATGGATGGTTGCAAACTGCAACTCCATAAGGAAGTAAATCACCAGCAAGTGAAATCAGCATGCACAATAGCAAAATACGATGAATTCAAGTGATTTCTTAAATGAACAATGACTGGACCAAATTCCAAGAACATATTAACACAAAGGAATCAGTCTTTACCTGTACAGAACACTCCCCACTGTGGTTTCATTTCTTATATATATATAAAAGAAATTTAATGGATTTTTAAGCTTCTCCTGCTCATTTTCCAGACTATGCAGCTTATATTATTTTTTTTTCTTTTTCAACAAATCTAGTTTAACAAATTACTAATATATTTAAAATGCTGATTTTTTTATACTTTACAGGATTTTATCCATGCCACACTAAAGAACCAAAATAACTCATAAGTTTTCCCAGTATTAGTCAACTCCTTGAAAAAACCAGAAATGTTGTGCTTCTCTTGTGCTAAAAATAAATCTCAGTCCAATTTCATAAGTGATTATAACAGATGACTCTGGAAAGGGAGTTTGACTCTTAACTACTGCAGCATTTTGTCAAATGATCTGATAAAATAATTAGTTATTCAAAAAAAAACTTTATGTCAAACATAAGTTAACACATAACCTTGCTGAATCACAGAGCAATAAATACTTCACAGATTCCAAAACCTACCTTTTGTCTTTCTTGTACTTGGCTTAATTCTTCACCCTTAGGTATTTGAGTTTCATAGGAGAGTAACTCCACCTCTACTTCATCAAGCCATTTGCAGAGTTGCTCATGAGTTGAGTGCAGTTGACCTGCAAGCTGCAGAGCCTGCTCCAAAGTCTTGGATACATCAGAACTCAATTTCATAATATCTTTATATCTCGCTTTAATGCCTTCCAGTTTATCTTGAACGATGACCACTTCATCACCTAACATATCAGAGGGGTATTATTTCCCACGATCACAAATATTAAAAAGAAAGCAAAACAAACAAACAAAAAAAGAAAACAAAAAATGCACCAAATCTCAAACCCCATATATTAAAAAACTCTCAGTATTTAACTTATAAAATAACCCAGAAAACACAAGGTTGATCCTCAACTCTTTTAAATTACCCTACCATCACTAAAGTCCACAGAGCTACAAAGTTTACCTCAGCTCAGGATCTGTCCTTCTGTCTTTTTTCTGCTTTACTAAACTATTAGAAAGTAAGGAGTTAGATCAAATATTTAAAACAAATGCTAGTTAAAAAAATTCCCCCTTAAATTCATATTTCTTATAAAAGCCAAAAAACCTCATAAAAGGGATTTTGAAAATATGAAGAACAAAAAAAAAAATCAACTAGACTTTCAATTTCAGTAATATTTGACATCACCATACACCTTCCCTACTGTCCATTTGAAGCACAGCTCAAAAGGCTAAAAGAAAAAGCAGTGTATTGAAATTTATTAGTCTATGTTCAGATGTCATTATAGAATATGCATAATGTCTAAGTTTGGAACAGAAAAGGATAACACCAACCCCCTGAACATATGTATATCTCAAAGGGTTCAGGAACTTTAGAAGTACTGGAAAATCTGGACAGATGTTGATCTACAAACTGACACATCGTAGAGAACTGGAATCCACTTAGTTCCAGTGGATGAAGCTTCCCTCTTGCACTAAAAGGTACTTTAATATCTCGTTCATCTGTGGATGCCTGCAGGGAATTGACTGCGTCCACGGCCAAACAGCCTTCCATTATGAGTAATGCCCATAGCTTGCTATTAGGAATGGAATGCAGGTTCACTAGAATAATTTTCCACGAAAAATAATAAAAAGATTCAATGACAAAATTCTCTACAGGCAAAATAGGAATTTCGCTCACTTACATTAATAGTAAAATTGGTCCCAAAACGTGACCTAGCTTGACCTCAAACCATTATTAAACTAAACAACTATAATTGCTTTAACCAGCAAATATGAACAATATTTACAAGTTTCACTTTAATTTTCTCTTAAGCACCTGCAAGGACAAGGAAAAAAGGTATGACAAATCATAGTTTTATGTAAGTTCTCACCTGTTGTTTGCTTGAGGAGCTCTAAGCCATTTTGTATAGCTAAATCAACATTTTGTTTTCTAAGAAGAATCTCTTCCTGAAGATCCTAAGACAAAAGGCCAATTGTGTTAGCACAGACATAACAAAACATCCTTTTTTGGAATAAGGATATTGACATTTTAAACCCAATAAATCAATGAAAATAAATGAAGTATGGGGAATATAAATAAAATTTTAAAAATAATGAAATAATAAATGAACAGAAATCAAAATACCAGTAGTTCAGAGTGCTGTTTCTCAAGCAATTCTGTGCTGCAATCTTGGACTGATAATCTGTTCAGTTTATCATGGATTTCATTCAGCCAGTTCATCAATTCAACTTCGTCCTCCCCAAAAATCTGAGCATTGCTGTAAGCTTGCTGGAGAAGTTCAGACCTGCTGTTGCTCTTCTCTTGAATTTCAATGAATCGTGCCTGAGAAGAATCTAGCTTTTCCTGCACCATATCTTTATCTTCCCTGGAGCTCATAGTCTTTAAGGACTGACCAGCACTAATGGCCTGATGTAAACTCTTATTGTGAGCTAGGACATCATCTTCTAGGGCCTATATTTTATTTTAAATAATGAAGAATAATGGAAAACAAAATTAGAAAAACATAAAAGAAATGTAAGTGGAACTCAATAAAAACTGAATGATATGCCAACATAAATATATAAAACTGAAATTACAGGGAAAAAACCCAAACCAAACAAAACCCAGTATGGCAAAACATAGGTTTCCAGAACAGTTTTGAACGTTATGCTTTACAGGAGCATTAAAAAAATGACAAAAACAACTGAGTAGTTTGTATCTTACTTTATGCTGAGCAATTTGCTGCTGGAGTTTGGAGGCCTGAGTTCCAATGGGTTCTGCATTTGCAAGCCTCTTCTCTGTGGCGCTCAGCCACTCCACCAGTGGTTCCAGAGCTTCGTGGAACTGCTGTGCTACCACCGAGATGCCTTCCAACTGACGGTTCCTATCAACACACCAAGGGCACGGTTATTTTTTGTGCTGAAGTAAGTTTGAAACAGTTTAACAAAAAAAAAAAAAAAAGCCCCCCAAATCCTTTGCAAAAAACCAGAAATAATTCAGTCTCATTGTAGGAACCAGTCACCAAATGAAACAGAAATATATTCATGAGACTCAATGAAAAGAAAGGTAAAGTAAAAATCAAATAAAATTAAAAAAAAAAAAGAAACAACAAAAAAACCCCCACAAACCAAAACTAAACACCTCTGAGGGCGCTTGAAACTCTTTTAGCCAATATACCAGTTTTGCTAATGAAAATATAACTTTATTAATTCAGTTTTTGCTACAAATAATCTAGCACTCCATTCAGCAAAACACTGTTTAATACTCAATTAGGATAGTTCTCAAGTTTCTAGCTGTCTTAAAGCACAGTTACATTCCGTTGACTATTATGCATGTTTTAAAGTTAGGCAAAGCCTTTACTGAACCAGAACATACTGTCATGCTTCCTCAGCATTGTAAAATATCTTTAAACATTTGTTCAATGATGTGAACAGAACTATTTGGCTCTAGTTTTACATCTCTTGTTCTGGGTAAAAGGTCTCAATGAAGTTAGTGAAACAGCGTTAATAAAGCACAAAGACTTGACCTTCAAAATAGAAAAGCAGTATCTAAAACACTTCTGGTTCATATTATTATAATTCAGAGGAGACTCTTGATTAGAGGAAAGTCTTCTCTACAATCAGTGCTGAACAAATGTCATTCAAGCAGACTTATAGGAGAGATTTGTCCTACACGAAATACATCACAATATTGTCTTTCAAATGAGGATCTCATTCTAGATAAAAGCTATGTTTATATGTGCTTTCCAAGGCTTATAAACAAGGTAGACTTGAAAGATTTAGCCATGGAACACTCTGTGAAGTATTTTATATAGTCTTCAAAATCATCCTCAAATCCTCTTCACTTCTAGAGACCAGCCAAAGAAAAATGGAGACAAGCTAATAATGGATGGCTTTGAAACAGTTGCAATTTCATTTGTAATTAAATATCACCAGACTGGGAGGATAATATTAAATTAAACATGACATTAACAATTACCCCAGCTAATGAGTCAGATTCCTTCAATAAAATAGGAAAGAAAGAAGGAAATAATGGTCTATTAGTGGTTGACTAATTAAATAATCATATTATTAGTATGAGGTAACAAAACAGGTTGAACTAAAGAGGCTACCAGAAGGAATAGAAGACAGAAGTGAGTTCAGTGCTTCTCTAAGCGCCAACACAACAATTTGTTCTTCACTGTAAAGCTTCACTGTTCACTTTAATTCTTCTTCAGCTTTCCAAGCCCTTTCTTATTCTCAATTATATGTCTTTTTCAGGCTACTTCTTATGCACACTCTTCTTCTCTCTACTCTGAACAAGGCTGTCCTTATCAAACTCCCACCCAGAAAACATGTTCTGTATCCTTTTTAACACAAACTTCTTCAAAGACACTTTACAGTTCATAACTTTACAGGTATTTTATATATTTACAACTCATAAATGAAAGTCTTTGTATACACAGATACTATGTGTATGGTTTTTGTTTTCTTTTTTTTAATAGGAACTTGAATTGGTCTGCAATGTCTTTTAAGAGACAGCGTTTTCTGTGTTGCTAGGATATATCTATATACTTTAATAGTCCTTTGTCTTCTTGAAAATTAAGGTAACCCCAGCACCATGCATACATCAGCAACTGACAGTATATAAGTTGTAGAAACTAATTATGTAGATGACATCAAACAGAAAAAGGGAAGAATTGAGTGCCCCCTCTTTGTAGCAGTAAGTCAGGATTCTGAAGTTCCAAGGGCATATGATTATTATTTGTTAACTGTAAAATTTGCACTTAATTCTACTGCAGAACAGCTTCTTGCATCAAGAAACTTGCACTCTAATTAATTAACAAAGGTAAAATGTTCAGAAGATACATATGCAGTTAATTTTAGCAGATTGTTGCATCTGAGACTAAACTTTTTTTTTACAAGCTTTTGGTCTGTTCAAACCACTTCTCTCCTCTTTTTCCTCATTATATCAACATCAAGACACTATAATGTAATGCAATAACAAGAATGATACTATTTCACACCATAGCAAACTCACATTATAGAGTTCCATATGCTGCTTCTAAACATCTATGCTATGTCTACATTTTTCTAATCCATAAAAGAATTTCAAATACCTCATTTCAGCTTTACTGAGCAATGCATCCCACCGACTATCCAGGAAACTCAACTGTTTCAAGATTTTCACTCTATCAGCAGGCTCTGCTGACTCAGCAATTTTCTCCCCTTCACGCTTGATTGCCTCAACAGTAGGCTTGCGGTCATCCAGCAACCTCTGGAGAAGCTGCAGAGAAAGCAATCAAGCACTAGGTTATTAAGAAACATTGCAAAAATGCAAATGTAAAAACAGTAGGCTTCCTGAAAATCTGTTAAAGACCAAAAAAGAAAAAAAAACCACAAAAAAAACCCCACAACAAACAAAAAAACCCCAACAACCAAATCACAATGGCTATATTGTGATAAAAGCGTGAACTATGCTAATCAAAGAGACACACACATGCCACACACATCAACCCCTTCCCCTCCCCAACACAGGCTCATTTTAGTTTCTCAACAGTTTTCCTAAGAACAGCAGTTTCACAAAGCCCAAACAACATCCCTGATTTCTCTGCCCAAAGAAAGAATACATAGAGGAAAAAGTTCTACTTAGCACCATTGAGGGAAACAAGCTAATTAGAATATCTCTTACATTTTATAGGAACATTTATGAGAAAGCTGCATGCCCTTCTAAATTTGGTATCACAAAGGTAATTTTGATACATACAGAGAGAGCAAAATAGATATAAAAATTATTGTATAATCAACTCATTACTTGTTTGAGATACAATTGAGTTCACTAATCTAGTCTGGTAAATCAATTCCTTCATGAAGAATAAAACAGACCTCTGTCTACAATCCTCTCTTCCTCCATTCTGTACTTGCCTTTGGTAACATTAACATTTTGCATCTGCAGATATCCCAACATGACAACCTGTACTGACCATAACTTTATATTAAATCTGTGTGTGGCAGTGGACCACACAGTCCAACTGCATGAACTGTATGTTTTATCAGCTACATTAGCATTCTTTTTTCTATAACCATTATTAAAAATTGCCAAAGTTGATGACAATGATAGTGTTTATACATTAGCAGAGGCCATTTCCCAACCATGTTTCAACTAATTAACAGCAACGATCACATCAGGATCTAAGAGCCAAGAACTTAAGTCCATAATCTGCAACATCATCTTGGAAGTATAACAATAAAAATTGACTAGTTTTTATTTCCTACCTTCCAAATGGCCAAACACTGGATTTTATTCTTGCTCTTTTTCCAATGGACTTTTAACAATCCTTTCCAGACAGTGTTAATAATTCTAAGCAGACCTCAGATTGCACAGCATTACTCTTTATCTCATGTCCCAGAAGATGAGCACTTCTCCCAACCCTGGACAAAGTCTTGAATTTTGAACAGATGGTTCCTTTAAAAACCTCAGCACACTCCAATGTATTATAATACACTTGAACAGATATTATGCTTTGCCAAAGACTGGGAATTTATTCTCATTGATCCAGTGGACAGAGAGATATTCTGAAACCATTTCACTTACTTTCTGTTCTTGTATTTGGGCCTTCACAACTTTGAATTCAGCAGATGGCGGTTTCTGATTAGCCACAAGATCTTCTGTATCAATGAGCCAGCTAAGCAGAGATTCAAGGGCATCCTGAAATCTCCCACAGTGGAGGAGGGCTTCCTGCAATTGCGCAGCACGCTGGGCAACCTAAAAAAAAGCAGGGATCTCACCTATTCTTTTTATTTCTATGAAATAATTAGCCAAAATCTGTAGAACATCTGTCAGTATCGCTAACAAATGCTCTCATTTTTGTAACTATTCATAACAACACTATGTCACAATTCAGCATTAATCTCCCGGTTCTGCAGACATCCAATGAAAAGAAGAGGTTATCTCCCAGTAAATCAGCCTGCTCTAGTAATTCCTTACAAGATAGTCCTGTTTTATATAGCTACAGTATTATGAAGTACACTGACAGGATGTTTGTGTTTCAGATGGTCTTTATTTTCCTTATAGAAAGAACGAGCCAGGAATTCAAAGTAGCAACTCTTAATAAGGACAATAACACCATCAATAGGAAGAAAAATAGGAAAGGAGAAGGCAAACAGGTGAACCACGGGTATCTGTAGTTCTGCTGCATCACTCCTTCAGGAGGAGAGAGCAGAGCAAGATGAGCACCATTTCTACCTCCCACCCTTCCCATTTTCCCACAGCAGCTACTGCTGGAAGAAAACTCTTGAAAAGCACAGAAGAACAACTACAGCCTGTTTTCCAAAGCAGCGATACCTCCTCGTGTCTCAAGCAATACAATCCTTAGGGTGCTATAAAGGAAACAAGCCACCAGTCACACAACACTGGGCTGTATCACTGCTCTGTGCAGGTACAACAGTGTACCTGAGCATACATAACAGAGTCAAAAAACATGTGAACAAACACAAAGTTGGATTAGATGATCTCCAGGTATTCCTTCCAACCTCAACCATTCTGTGATTCTGTGACTCTTTCCTGAATAAAAATCCAGGACAGACCTACATAGAGTTTGACAAAACCTTATAAATGACAGCAATACCTCTGGCTACTAGTGATAGCTTATCCTTAGAATTATGAACAAAGTGATTGTGTAAAGTAAATATAATTCATATCCTTCATGAATATTTAATTTCCTGTATTTTAAAAGATGTCAGTAAGCAAAGAATCAAATGGCAGAACACAACAAAAGCAGAATAGTATACAAAATAATAACCTTCTTATTAAGAGTCTTCCATCGGGTGTTGACATCTTCAAGGTCATGTTCAAGGTTTTCTGTGTTGGTACTTTTAGCAGCACTCTGAATAAGGCCTTGACCCAACCAATTTACCTCCTGTTGTTTTACTTGCAAGGGTTCAATTTCTTCTTTCTGGAATACCTGCAGTTGAAATCCAAGATAGACATGAAACATGATATCTTCTGAAATAAAATGCATCTAGTGTTTACACGACAGTATGCAATAAAAAAAATATCTTAAAATCGTTGTCTAGAAGAAAGGAAGCCATTCCTCATCAGGACCTTCCTAAAAATATTAATAAATCTAAACAGAATAGACTTAATCTAAACACAGTAAATGCAAAACACCATAGAGGGGGAAATGGCATACACTTCCATGAGTAATTTTAGATAGAAGGGAAAGGGACAGAGATAAAGAGGGGCAGTGGAAGTTTTTGGGGGTTAAAAAATGGCCCAGATCAAGAGAGACAACTGGGCATTTTTTCAAAATTAAGACAGATACCAAAGTTTAAGTCAAAGAACCAGTGAAGAAAGAGGTATTTTAAGGTCGGGTTTAGGAGATAATAACGGTAACAAGTGAGGAGAAGGCACTACAGATGCCGCTGAAACAGTATCCCAGCAGACACCCCAGGAAAATGGGCTTTCATTCAAAGGATACTCTTTCAAATTGCCAGAGCTTTGACCATGCCCAACAGCAGCCTGAGCAGTTTTCTGTTCGCTTTATTTTACTCTTGCAGGTAATTTAAACTTTTTTAGAGTCAGATTATTATAATTAGCAACAGCAGTGTAAACTCCATTTGTATTCAGCAGCATTAAACTGCACTGACACAAGTGTCAATGAGATCAGAAAATGGCCTGAAGCCCCTGAATTAATTACACAGGCCACTGAAAAATAACCAATGAATAAACAATGCTAAAGAATGCTCAACTTTTGACCCTAAATCCTTCAATTTCTATAGCAGCATTCATTAACAGTTTTAGTGTACACTTACTGCATTCAAAGCAACCTTTTTTAGCATCCTGAAAAGCAGGCATCACTCTGAAGGTACCAGCAACTCTCCTCTTTTGCACTAAACACAGTGTGGCAAGTGACTGCATGTAAAGCTGCAGACCTCAGGTGGCTGACCATACTTCCACCAGCTTGACAAATCAATCTAGAGGCTACAGCAAATACACTAAACATGAGGGGTAAAATAATTAAGCACCCCTAACAGTTTTGTTCTTTAAAAAAACAAAAACCAACCAAACAAAAACCAAACAAAACAAACAACCCCCCAAACACAACAAACAAACAAACAGAAAACCCCAACAAAATAACAACCCCTCCCCCCTCCCCCCCCGAAAACTCTAAGACTGTGGTTACATGAAAATTGAGAGTATGGAATGAGTTGGCTGCTCCTAGAAAAAGGAAAACGATTGTGTTTTTCTTGACTGTAGGGTAGGGAGGAGGCAGAATAATATTTCCACACAGAATAAATAACAAATTCTTCTTTTATGTGCCATAAAGCCTCATCTTTTGAGAGAAACATCCTACCACAGAGAGAACTGATCTCCACAGTCTGCCCTTTAAAAACGCACACATTCTTTGTGGAGAGAAGCCTAAAATAAATTACAATTACTGCTGAGGCCAGAGTTTACCAGAACAACTTAGCAACAAAGCTTGAAGTGTCTTAGATTTCAACCAGAGTGGGAAGAAAAACATTACAGACCCGACAAACACCCTTTCCTTATTACAAAGTTTCACTTACTCTCTTACCTCATCCACCACTCACAAAGCACTGCAAGTTCCAGTGCTTGTAAAATACTACCATAGAGTCAGATCTGCTTTCTGGCACGCAAATGCAAAAGGCGGCTCTCAGAAGAGGTGATGAACCTTTAATCTGCCTGCTTTGGAAACCACAACCATCTGATACTGTTGCTTATACCTTGATGAGTAAGGCTGCTCAAGCTGAACACATGGGCTGTAGCTGCCCTTGAATGGCATTGTAGCCACACTCTGTACAGACACTGAGCACTACCACGGAGCACAGAGGAGGCACTCCAGTCAGGAGTAACAAGCACCAGCTGGGCAATAAATAACCCTGCTCAAAACAGCTGGAGTAATCACCCCTCTCAGAATTTGCCCCCAATTCATTTTCCATTCTGACCATCCCACCTATTTTGGATACCCCATGTGTGCTACGCAAATGACACTGATTACTGCATCTGCCTAATTAATAATAAAAAAAAGTTACATTTTTGCAACAGTGACAAAATAAAGTTTTAAACAAATATCTGTAAGGTTATATTACAACTATTTCACAAATATGTGGATTTTATTTTTTTTTTAATTACCTTATTGGACAAGAGGCCATTGCAGACTCTATCCAAGGTATCTTGGATGCCAGTAGTCCAGATACTGCCATTTTCCCCTGGAAAAGCTTTTGGGCAGTTTACAGTACTATCTAATTCAAGCTGTTGTACAGAAAATGCCATTTCATTTGATCCTGTATGCACTACACTGAATTCCTCTGTATCAGATAAAATTTCATATTTTGCAAAATCCAAGTCACTAGTATTTACAGCAGCATTCATGTAATAAACATCTACATGAGGAGGTGCATCATCCACATAACCCTCCTCTACTGCTGTGACTTGCGTTTTAGTTTTTTCATGAACTCCATATGCATTTTCCATTTCATTTTTGCCAAGGCTAATACCTCTTCCATCACTTTGAAGAGGATCTTCATGTGACAGAGGTTTCTCTCTGAAACCTTGTAAGTGAGAGTATTTCTCCCCCATCTCTTCCTGATCACTCTCACATGTCTGTGCATTGCTTTGTTTTACTTTTCCAGAGGGTAAAACGTCATGCAAAGCCAATCTGCAGTTTTCATTGACAGTGACATTCATGCTTGCATGCAGTGGGGTTTGCTGCTCTCTGCAAATTGCTGGGATATATGGTCTGAACTGACCTACTGCATGGATATCTTCTGCAGAAGACAGACTTTGTATTTGAGTTTGATCCCCTGCTAAGAGTGTGTCTTGTTTATCTTCCCTTTCTGTTGGAGGGCTGCATAAACCAGAATCATCCTCTTCCGAGGTAAGAGAATTCGTACCCCATTTACATTTGCCCAGTCTAGCTGCCTCTGACATATCAGCAGCTTCGTTAAAGGAGCTTTCACTTTTATTAGTGTAATCTGAAAAGTTGGGTGGAACAAGCATTCTCCACGATCGTCTGTGCTCCTTCTTTTCTGTGTGAGACTTCGCTTTGGGTAATCCAGCTGTCCGAATTATATCGCTGTTCAGTTTAAGAGCATCAAAGATCATTTTTTCATCTAACTTGTTAGCTTCACGGCTTCGGAGCTCAAAAACACTGGAAGAAGTAAGGGCACCATTGGAGCACAAAGTGCTGATGTCCAGTGTTCTGTGACTGTAGGGTAAAGTCCGGTCTGTGAAATGCCTCGAAGAGAGGCTGCCCTTGGAGCCCGAATCAATCTGTTCATTCAGCCGCACAGTGTCATAGATAGATCTCTGGGGAACATAGCAGTCCTCAATATTTAGATCTTCATCTTCTTCCCCTTTGCCAACACATGGAGGATTCTGGCGTAGACAGTCTGGCCTGCTAAGTGGCTTCCCCATCTCCAAAGTATTCACACAAGTACACCACTACACCTCTGTTTTCATGGATTCAGGGGAAACATTTAAAAAACACTAGCAGTCTGAAAGAACAGTAAACTCGCCCTTAGCATAAGATGCATAGACACAAAATATACATCAAAAGTTATGAGGTGGCTGAGGTCATTCATAATCAGTGCATCCGTTTAAATGTGACTTTACCTGGATGTGAGGTTCCACACCCCCCAAAATATAAAGTGCTTCAGTTAGAAAGTAACAGAAATGTTCCAATGCCACAAAAAAAAAAAAAAAATAGCAAAAACCAGCAGTAGCCAAATATTTTAAACATTCAGTGGAAGTCCTCATTTATTTTTCCAGGTCAGCATCTGTATCTAAAATCTCCCAAATAAGCCTTCCAAATGAACAGGCATTATAGAAGGCAGTACGTTATCTCCTGTAGATGACTGCTTAACTGTAATCCATTTAACTGGTTTGCAGGGTCCCATCTTCTTTATAAATAAAACATGGTGCGGCAACTTGTAAAGACAGAATCCACAGTGGCTGGTATGGTCCTGACCAAGGCACGGAGAAAATCTTGGGGCGCAGGGGGGAAATAAGTTAAATCCAGAACGGTAAGAATAATAAACCGGTCCTTTACTTTTTTGGCAGTAGCTATAAATAACCTTGATCTGAAAGGCAGCTTATCGTCCTCTCGTACCAGGCTTGTCCGTGGTGCCTCCACAAGTCCCAGAGGAAAACATCACTTTCTAGCAGCCGAGCCAATGCGTCCTTCGAGCAGATCGTCGGAAAACGAACGTTTCAGACCGATTCTCCCAGTGCCATCCCGGAGAGCTCTTTAAGGCAGAGCAGAGCAAGCGCGGCTCGTTCCCCGAAGGCACGGCAGGTTTACATTCAGCAGGTCCCGACTACAAGCTGCAGCTAAGCGGGCTGCGCTCGCTCCCTCCTCCTCATTTCTGAAGCGCAGCTACGAAGAAGTAGGCGAGGGAGGGAAACCCCCGTCGCGGAGCGCTGGCGCGTCCCGCCCGCCCAGCGCCCCGGCTCGCCCCGCTCCGCTCGGCCGGGAACGCCCCGCCCGCTCCCCCGGCAACATCTGCCACCGGCCCGCCCGCTCCCGGAGCGCCGCTCGGGGGACTCCCCCCGGGACTCCCCTCCCTCCGTCCCTCCCCGCCGCCTCCTTATCTCCTCAGCCGCCCGCCCTCGCCTCTCGCTGTGTGCCGCGCAGGGGGCAGGCAGGGGCAGGCGGGGAGAGCTTCGCCGCCCGCCCGGCGCTGACATCACTCCCGCCCCAGCCCGCTCCTGGGCGCCGGGGGAGCGGCCGGCACGACTGCCTTCCCGGGAGAAACTCTGGGGAGGAAGCATCGCTTTGACCGCCGCCCGCACCCCATCACCCCTCCTGATAAAGCCGAAATTTCAACGGACGTCTCCAGATCAAAGTTACACTGGAACTTTACCTGTGTATTATTTAAAAAAAAATTAAATCCCCCCGAGTCGTCCCGTGTTTAGATTAGGTGTTGGAATAGTTGCACATTGCTCCATCTGACATGCAAAATGAGACGTTCAGTTTTCACTCTCTTCAGTCTGGTTCCTGACTCTAAGGCAACAGCTTAGGATGGCACTGGCTGACAGGGCAGCCACCACCTGAACAACTAAGCTCCCTCCAAAAGAAACATTAAAGTATTGGAAAAAAACTATCTATATCTGCAAGACTTTTTTTTTTTTTTAATGGGATTTATTGCAGCCCCAAACCAGCCTATCAGGACAAAGATTCAAGTTCTGTACATTTACATCTTTTAAATACAGTTCAACACTTCGCACCTACACTTCTAGCTCATAGTCACGGAAGTGAAAGGTTGGGAGACTCACAGGTAACTCACCGACAGTACAGGAGGAGCTGCCATGATCAAGCAGCTGTGCTCCAGTAGAAACCATACCCCTAATGACCTGAGCTGCCTGTGTGACTGCAGCTATCAGTTACAGGGACAATGCAGACCTCAGTTTAAGGACAGCATATGGCACTTAGCGCTAAAACAGCACAGTGCATTCACTACAATCAGCTGGAGCTTTCCGCATTAAGCAGCAAGCAGGATACACTGTATGCAAGAAATACAGACACACCACACTTCATGTTTATTGATTTACTTGATAAACAGGCAGCTACATATCAAAACACTAAGGTCATGCAAGACAAATTCTCTCTTCTTCCTCTCTGGTAGGCAGCCATATAACATTGAAATTATGCCAAACAGATACCTCTGGATTCTCTAGCTGAGAAGATACTATAATGGTGAAGATGAGAAAAGCAGTTAGAGGTCCTGTCATCATGGCTTTTCTTACCCAAAACACCCACAAACAGATCCTTACTGAATTCAGAAAGTTCAGCACCATTTTGTAGGGGAAGTATATAACTGAAATTGGTTTGTATTTGTTCAACAGCAAATTTTATTAACACTCAGTAAGAAACCTCTGATTATTCTTTCAATATTATTATTTCTTCAAAACAAAAATCAGAGGACAGACACACAAAACTAAGAAAAGACATATAGATGTGGCATTTAGGGACATGGTTTAGTGGTGGACTTGGCGGTGCTGAGTTAATGGTTGGGCTTGATGTTCTTAAAGGTCTTTTCCAACCTAAATGATTCTGTGATTCTATAACATAAGCCAATTAAAATCTTAGTTCAAGCTCATTGGCAGGAATACTCAAGCTAGCTAAAAATTCCCACAAAGTCCAATTAGACAGCAACCTCTAATTACTGTATCTACTTTTGTTCAAAAAATAAAAGCAAAAATCAAATGAACTACATACTAATGAAAGCTGTAACAGTGCCATGTTTGTTTAACTAAGAAGAATGCCTTTTAATGGCAGTACAAAGAATTGTGCAAAGATTTCAAGAAAGTTTCAGCAAATCATTTGAGTTCTTTCTCTATTTCAGAGTTAAACTAGCTGCAAATGCTGCTTCTACTGCAAAAATCTTAGCACTGTGCAGCTACTGAAACCCAGAGTGTTCGGTTCAGTCCATTTGCACAATTCTTTTTTGTTTTGCTTTTGAAGAATGGTGGCAGACTCAGTGTACCTCAACAAACCTAATTTACTGAAATTTCCTTTCAGGACTAATCTACACATTGTGGTACAGACTTTGGGAAAAAAATGTCTTACAAAGCTGCGTTAATTAGCAACTAATTTTGTGTGATTTATATTGAGACAGATTCTTCATTTGATTATACTCTTCCTGAAGTGAAGTAAGAATCATGGCTCTACTTTCAAAGGGACTACTCTGGAGATTTTTATTTACAGAAAGCAAATTTTGTATCTGCATTGTAAATAAACATTGTTTAACACTGACTAACTATCTTCAATTTAACACTCTATACTGACTGGAATAAGTAGATTACAAAGAAGAAATATAAATAAAACAAGTATACATATGTATTTTATATATCCATATACAATTCAAGGCCAATTTGTTCTGGTTTTTTGTTTTGTTTTTTTTTTTAATACACATTTTAACACTGCGTCAAGAAGATGCACAAAGCTCTAACTCTTTGTGCATGAAAATTGGTCAAACCACATAAACCACCTCTGGCCCATTACACAAGATCCTCCCCTGAAGAGAGTGAAGATTTCATGCGAATACACCTATACCAAAGAACAACTCTTTTGCTTTACTCTTGAGGAATAGAAGTTGATTGTAGTTGACCACAGAAGCTAAAGCCATAAGGAGCCAGACTGTGTTTTTGTGGCCACAGTCACATTTTCAGGTTGTGTGTGTTTGCGTACGTGCACAAATACACCACCAGTGGAGCAGGATTTGTGGGAGCCAGTCTCCCTACAGTTTTCTGCCTCAGGTAGAAGGGTAAAGAGTATGAACAGGTAGATTACGTATTGTAATTCTGATATGTACCAGTAGCACTGACATCAAGTATTAGGAAAGTTGATCCTTATCCTAATCCTGGTATCAGTCTACCTTCACTAACTACATCCTCACCTAATAAAATTTCCTATTCTGGTCTACCTATTTCCTTTCTTCAAAGGCTCCTCACTCTACTGCTTTATTTCTGCATTTGCTCTTCACTTATTTAAACAAACCCTTCACCTTTTCATCTTCCTCTACCTCCTGTTTAATGGCACTGTGTTTTTATTCATAAACAAAAGCATGGCCTAAAATATTTGCTTCAAGCAAAAACAGATTTCTAAGCTTATAAATATCTAACATAAATACAATCCCAGAGTAGACTTCTGGATATAAACATGCTGCTATCACTGTTCTTCTTTGTCTCCCCAGGTTTTTGGTCTTCTTACCATACAGGCTCTTGTGTTGTGGGGACACTGTCTCCCCACAGGTCTGTACAGACCAGAGAAGGCTCTTACTCCCAACCTGTACAATTGCTGTGTCATTTCCAATGTCCTAACAAACTACATCACTGAGACAACACACAGGGAACTGGGTTCTTCTACCATCCTCTTATCAGGCTGCTAACTCCTAGAAGCATTGTTCTTTGTAGCCAACCAACCATGTATTAACAAAGACCTGAAGCTGCACCAAAAGTTTGAAAATGTAAGAAATGTGGTAAAATTAGAGATCTCAAACTGGCTACAGCTGAAATCCTGTACAGTCAGTGTAGGCAAGAGCAATCACAGCAGGAGCTGTTGTTATTTTCCAATATCCAAAGTGTTTTATGAACCATACACAAAGAAAAGCCATTTGTTTCTCTTTGGATTTGAGACAGACTGGCATACAATTTTAATCCTCCCAGTCTAATGGAATCTCCCCATAATGTAACTATTTGTTCAAGATTTTTGTCTCTATTTATGCATTCCAAAAGATCATCAAAACTCACAGTAACTTCCATTCGAAATTCCCAGATGAAAGTTTTCTGGTTTAGTTTTCCTTTCTTAAATAAGCAAAATGCACCCTCTGTTGGGCCAGGCATGTAATGACTGGCTGCACAGAGTGTCTGAGCCTGGTGTTACTACCCGAGGACAGTGCGAGACGCCTGCGTACGTTGCGAGTAGGTGAATGATTTGCTGTGCTTAGTTGCAGAGTTCAAGGGAGAAGTGGAGAGGCTAAAACGTATTAGGGAGAGTGAAAGGGAAATAAGACTGGTGGAGTCGTACCCTTTCAACCCCAAAGGAAGTCCAGCAGGAGATGGTGAAGTTCTGCCCCTCCTGCCATCAGGCAGTTGGAGAAAACCAAGTAGATGGGGGGGAGTGGAAACAGGTCCCCATAGAGGTAAAGGAATCCCCTCCCGCCCCCCATCACCTCCCACAGTGCCCTTAAAGAACAGGTATGAGGCCCTGGACCCAGAGAGTCAGGCAGAGGGCAGTCAAGAAGAGGATCTGTCTGGAGGGTCTCCCGGTTGCACCCCATCTACCAGACAGATTGCAACCACAGCTACAAAGAAAAAAAGAAGGGTAATTGTAGTAGGCGACTCCCTTATGAGGGGAACTGACGGTCCTATATGCCAACCGGACCCATCCCACAGGGAAGTCTGCTGCCTTCCCAGGGCCTGGGTAAGGGATATTAGTAGGACACTCCCTGAACTAATCTGGCTCTCTGATTATTATCCACTGCTGGTGGTCCAGGCTGGCAGTGATGACATTAATGGAAGAGGTACCAGGCTAATTAAAAAGGACTTCAAGGCGCTGAGTTGATTAGTTATTAGTTAATGGGACAGGAGCACAGGTGTTGTTCGCCTCAGTTCCTGCAGTAGCAGGGATGAACAAGGAGAGGAGTAGGAAAACTCATCTAATCAATAGGTGGCTAAAGGATTGGTGCCACCAGCAGAATTTTGGTTTCTTCAACCATGGAGCAAACTCTACGGTACCTAGCCTGCTGGAGTCAGATGGGCTTCATCTATCCAGCAAGGGCAAAAGGACTGTAGCCCGTAAGTTGGCAGGGCTGATCAGGAGGGATTTAAAGTAGGTTTGAAGGGGGAAGGGATTGAAACCGGGCTCTCCAGAGATGAGCCTAAGGGTGGAAAGCCTGGGTCAAGAGTGAAGCCAGCAGCCCAGCTGAAGTGCATGTACACCAATGCACACAGTATGGGTAACAAACAGGAGGAGCTGGAAGCCATGGTGCAGCAGGAGTGCTGTGATGCAGATGCCATCAGAGAAATGTGGTGGGATGACTTGCATGACTGGAGTGCTGCCATGGATGGCTACAAGCTCTTCAGAAGGGACAGGAAAGGTAGGAGAGGTGGAGGGGTGGCTCTGTATGTTAGAGAGTCCCTTGACTCTGTAGAACCTGAAGTCAGTAACCATAAGGTTGAGTGCCTGTGGATCAGAATCAGGGGGAAGGCCAACAAGGCTGACATCCTGATGGGAGTCTGTTACAGACCACTCAACCAGGATGATGAGGGTGATGAATTATTCTACAGGCAGCTGGCGGATGCCTCAAAATCACCAGCCCTTGTTCTTGTGGGTGACTTTAACCTGCCGGATGTCTTCTGGGAACTTCATAGGGCAGAGAAAAGACAGTCTAGGAGATTCCTAGAGTGTATAAAGGATAATTTCCTGCTCCAGCTGGTAAATGAGCCTACCAGAGATGGGGTCCTGCTAGACCTTCTGTTCACAGAGAAGGCCTGGTGGGAGATGTGGCAGTCAGAGGCTATCTGGGGCACAGTGACCATGAAATAATAGAGTTTTCAATACTCAAGGATGCAAGGAGAGCCATCAATAAAACCTCTACGCTGGACTTCCGGAGGGCAGATTTCGGCCTTTTCAGACAACTGGTTCAGAGGGTACCCTGGGAAACTACCCTTGAAAACAAAGGGGTCCAGGAGGGATGGACATGCTTCAAGAAGGAAGTCTTGAACGTACAGGAGCAGGCTGTCCCAGTCTGCCAAAAGGCAAGCCGACGGGGAAGACGACCAGTCTGGTTGAACAGAGAGATTCTAAACAAAATTAGGGTAAAAAAGAGAACCTACTGATTATGGAAAAAAGGGCTGGCTACTCAGGAAGAGTTTAGGAATATAATTAGGCCTTGCCGAAAGGAAATCAGAAAGATGAAGGCAAAACTCGAACTTGATCATGCCACTTCTGTTAGGGTTAACAAAAAGTCTTTCTATAGATACATCAATAGCAAAAGGAGGGACAAGGAAAACCTCCATTCTTTATTGGACATGG
>JAWWLV010000121.1:90199666-90218783 GCA_035041135.1 Platyrinchus mystaceus | reverse complement strand
GCAGGGCCACTCCTGCCAGCATACAGCCCGGCTGCATCACACCTACATACCAAGCCGAGTAGCCCAGTGACAACCTCGCTCAGCTTGCAAGGACCCACGGTCGCGGTTTGGACCCGAACCCCAAGCCGCAGTACTTTCCAACCCATCTGATTCTATGATCCTATGACTCTATGACAAGAGGGTACAGTCTTAAGCTGTGCCAGGGGAGGTTTAGGTTGAATATTAGGAAGTAATTGTTCACAGAGAGAGTAACCAGATATTGGAATGGGCTGCCCAGGAAGGTGGTGGATTCACCGTCCCTGGAGGCTTTTAAGATGAGAGTAGACGTGGCACTTAGTGCCGTGGTCTAGTAACCATGGCAGTGTTGGATCAATGGTTTGACTTGATGATCTTGGAGGTCTTTTCCAACCTGGTTGATTCTATGATTCTATGACTGTTTTCCAAGGTCATCAAATTTTTAACAGCATAGCTTATTGAATTCTGTTATGAAGATTTAGTTTTATCATTAAGTGTCAACTAATGTACAAGTCATACAAACATTTGAATCAATATTAGATTGGAATGAATCCAAAGCAGCACAGAATATTCAGTGCTACTATGTAGCCATTAGGAAATTTATTATCTTCTTCAAACACTGCTTACATCTATAGGATTTATAAATCTTTCTAATAAGCACTGGAAATTCATTTATTATAACCTAAACCAAACAAATATCTGTACTTCATTGCAGCACCAAAACTCAGTTAACACTCATTATCACTGCAATGCATTTTTTTTGAGCTGGACAAGGATTGCTTACTGGCATATTTTAAAAGCTACATACAGAAGCTACACAGCACATTTTGGATAAGGATGCTACAGCGAACTCCCAGTATACTCGGGGGCTCATTTTGCCTGTTGTCTTTTTACTAGGATGTTTCTAGGTAAGGGTGGGATTCAGTGAGGTAAAACTGGCCAGTGTATCAGAAGACAAAATGGCAAAAAGTAGCATCTTAAATCTACACATGCTGAAGTCTATACCCGTGTGAAAAAAACCCCTAAACTACCTAGATGAGCAAAGTGAATGTGGGCTAGTATGTGAACACTGGAGTCTAAAACTCACACCACTGTGAAGACAAAAGTTGTGCTACACATAGACATCAAATAGAGACAATACACAGTTTCCCAAAAACAGAAAAGGCAGACGGATTACAGAGGGTAACAAGATAATGAAGAGAGGTCTAGAAGGAACTGGGGTGCAGGAACTAGGAGCTGGGATGCAAAGTTTGCAGTGTCTGCCAAGCTGTAGCAAAGGAAAGCTTTTCGGGAGCATGAGAAGATACCCACTTAAAACAGATAAAGAGCATACAGGCAGAACAGACTGCTGTGAAACAAGACTCTTCCAAGGTCTGCACATAACCAATCCCTTTTTCCCTGTGATGTTTAATAAAGTTGTATTGTGGTAAAATACTTTATAGTAGTAAGAAAGCAATCTTCCTACCTTGAATGTATTCAGCTGTTGATTAATTGTCTCTGTTTCCATTCCAACAGGACCTTGTGACTCTTCATGTTCTTCGGCTCTCCCAAGGAGACTGGAAAATTCTTTTAGCTTACTGTAAAACTCCTCAACACGGGAAATAGTATCCTCTACTTGATCTTCCCTGGCTTTTGCTCTGTCTAGTAGCTTGTTGCACTGTTTATTTAAAGCTTCCAAGTCTCTCTTTATACCAACAAGATCAGGAGAAGCTTCAGCTTCTGTGGCTAGCATCATTTTACAATTTTTATTAGCATTTTCATTATTCATTATAAGATCCTCCAACTTTTTCAGGAAATATTTTAAGTCCTCTCTCTGTGATTGCAATACCTTGAGATCTCTCCCCACTGGAGCCATGCTATCAAGTTCATCATCAAACTCTGCAAACTGAGAGAACATCTCTCGGATGCTGTTTTGGAAATGGCCGATTCCCTGAAGTTTTGCCTCTAAGAACGAGCACCTATCTTCAACCTGCTTGTTCACTGCAGTGTATTCTTGCTCCAAAGATTCAGCTTGGAGCAAAAGGTCAGAAACACCTGCTGAATCAGAAGCTTCTACTACCAGGTCTTGGGCAAGCTTTTTTGCTAGATCGACATGAGGCTTTAAAGCCTGCAAGGCTTTCTGCTGGGCCTGCATCATTGTCAGGTGTTTGTTGCTGAATGACTGAGGTCCAAGTGAGTCATGAGCTTCCAGATGCTCTTTGGCACTTTTAAGCTGTTTTTCAGTTTCCCTGGATGATTCCTGAAACTCTTTCAGTCTTTGTGCCATATTTTCCAAGCACTCTCTCTTCTTATGTAACTGTTCTGTAACCACATTCACATTCTGATTCAGCACCTTAGTTTCTTCTTGAACAATTTCTTTATCTGTTTGACTTGCCCTGAGCAAACTTTCAGCAGAATTATTTAATAGTTCCACCATCCCATGGTGTTTATCCAGGTCCTTCTGCCACGCCCTCACCTGAACAATAGAATTCTCTATTTCAACGGGGTTTATGCCAACTTTTAATTCACACAGATTGCTTTGGCACTTCTCTATCCATGGCCGCAGATTTTCTACATGCTGCTTGTATTTGAGGGCTTTCTCCAGACAATCTGTTAATTTATCTTCCCTTTCTTTTACCTGTTTATTCATTTCATCCCAGTTATTTCTGAGTGTAGCAATTTGGGATTGTAACGCTGCTTTGTCAGCTCCTTGAGTCTTCTGTAAAATACTTTCTCCTTCTGCAACAATTCTTTCATATGAACTAATCTGATCAGTCATTGTCTTCTTAAAATCCTTCTGCTCTTCAATTAGTGATTGCAAGACATCAAGTTTGGCTGACACAGGACGAGCCTGGTTCAGCTCTTCTTTCTTTTTGCTTAGCCAGGTTTGAAAGTCCTTAGACATTTGCTGGAACTGATGAGAAGTGGTGTATGCTGACTGAAGCTGCTGAACATGGTTATCTACAAGAGAGATTCATTTTGTCAGAACCTGCTAGTATTTAGTGGAAAAACCCCATACTAATATTGATTCTATTACACATAATCATTAATGCAAGGAAAGCTGGTCCTTCGTATGTGGTGTTTGACTGGCAGACAACCAAGTCAACAAAGCTTTTTGCAAGGGACAGACTCATGCCTATAATACAGCAGAGCAGTGAAGGCAGTAGAACATGAATCAAACAAGGTAAGCTTAGCCAATCTGTGTCTATGTGAACCCTGTTCAGGCAGATTTTGGCAGTAAAAACCACACAATCTTGTTTTATGGTATTATGAAGGGTAAGCACAGGGAATATTAAGTGGTCTAGCCTAGTAGTGTCTAACTCATGGCCTGCAGGCAATATGCATTCTTAGGAAGATCCTTCGAAGTTCCTTGTGACCAGAGGAAATTAAAAAGCTAAAACTGAGGCTGCTAGGGAGAACAAAGTATCATATCACTTGCAGTGCATTACTTGCTCAGTTCTGTGTTCACAGGGTAAGGGAAGGCTGCAGACTACCAGCCCTCTTCTGTCACAGGCAGTTTTGTACAATTGCCACCGTGTTTCTCCAAGACATTAAGGGGTTCTTGCCTAAAAATTACGACTTTGGCTTACATCTGCCCCTATGAAGTTAGATAGCTCAATGAACAGCATCATCTCTTGGTATTCTAATTCAGTGAAGATGTACCTGAAGGAAGAGATGAGAAAAGCAGCCCTGCTACTGTACTTCAGATTCTCTCCCAAACTTTTCAGTAGAGATCCCAAGTAGTGTTCTTACCTTTTCAAGGTATGGGGACTCTCCTAAATTCTAATGTACAACTGCTTGGGGAATGGACTGGATAGGGAACTGGCATCAGGCTCAGTTCATTCAATATCTCTATAATAAAGTCATGTTTAACTTTATGCCTTAGTTACTATTTTTCTTTAAGTAAATACTAACCTGATTTTTGCTCAATATCCTTAAATGATTTTAAGATGCCATCTAATTGTCTTGTAAGTTCCGCTTTCAAATACTCTTCCCCAACCAGTGTTGACAGCTCTTCACAAAGAGTTTGCGCGGCATTTATATTCTTCATTTCCTGTTCTATTTCCTCCTTCATTTCTCTAGCAATTTCCAATTGTTGTTTCACAGCATCAGGTTGTGTACTCACAGCCAGGCTGCTGCTGAGCTTATTATCCAAGGCACTTAGCTTATCAGACAGATTTCTGAGTAGACTTTGATACTCTGTGCTTTTCACAATGGCTTGGTCAATTCGGTCACATCTTTTCCTCAGCTGGCCAGTCAGACTGTCCCATTTCTGTGCCACCGCTGCCAGTTGCTCTTTTACAATTTCATGTGAGGGTGGATGTTCACCAGGTCTCTTCAAAATCCCTTCACCAGCCATAGTTAACTGCTCATATTGTGGCTTTCTGGTGTCAAACTCTTTGAGCAGAATCTAGAAAGAAAGAGAATTTTAAAAAAGGATTTATCTCATGAGAAAAAGAAGAAAAGTGCTTCTGACAAAAATCATGTAGAATTTGTTGTAGTTAAGCTCTCTAATCCACCTCTGAGCTTAAAAGCCAGTGAAATAAATGCACCTTCTACACATAAACTGTGCTGTTTCCAAGAATCTACATCAAAGAACCAGAAAAAAATTAGGTGAATTTACACATCATCTAATGGAAATTCAACCAGGAGATACAACTAAATAATGAATTCTGTTAACATCACAGTAATTAAGTAACCACACCAAGTAAAGATAGTGCTGTTTGCTTTCAAGCGGTGTCTTGTTTCCTAGACAGTTTCGGTATTTGTCCTAAGATAGACCTTCAAAGAAGGTGTATTCTGACATAATACTGCAATGTATTATCATAGCACAGAAAATACTTAGATAATTCACAAAATGACTGAATGTGTACTGTGAGACCTTTATATCACTTGTTTCTAATATATTTTTTTGACAGTAAGTCACAGTGCATGCAGAAGAAGGGACAAATATAATGCTTTTACTTTACAGAATATTCCAAACCCTTTCTTTTTAAGTCAATTAGGTTGAACTTTTAACGACTGTTAAGTGATACATTATAGTTTTATGCCATCGGTCTAGATTTTTGAAGCACTTACAAAGCAATATTGAGTCACTTTCACATAATCTTAGAACATAGTTCATGTTTTAAACACTTCATTTTAATCAATATTGATATTGCAGCTTTAATAATTTTTTGCAAAAAATATGTTATTTCACATCAGTTTAGATTAACTGGCAGCAATAGAAATGTTTGAAATTAAAATTTCTACATTCTGCAGCTTCATCTGATTTCACTTTTCTTTCTTTTGTCTGCAGTTTCTGTATTGCTGTTAGTAAACTGCTCCACTTTTTCATTATACTTTCTTCTGTCTTTCACACCCCTGGCCTAATATCTATCCACAGTAACATATTTCACTTGCCTTTGTATTTTTGTTAGCTACTAGGACAGTCATTTGAATAAAATCTCAAAAAGCTAGTTCTAAGCATAGACTGTAATGAAGAATGACCATAAGATGTCAAATTAATAAAATTCAAAGGGATATATTCATTCCACTCCAGAGAAACCACACTATGGTCAAAACAAAAAAAAATCTATCAGAGGATCAATATCTTCTCAATATCTTTTCCTTTACCTGTTCTGATCTCTCTTCACTCTTATGATATTTTTTTTCTTATAGTTACTGTAGTAAACTAAGACTTAAGCTGATAGAGAAATCTAATGGGTCAGACTAACCATGATCTACTCTAGATGCAAACCAGTACTTTGCTAATAGAAAAAAAGCAGAAGAAACTGAAATCAATAATGTATGTTGGCACTACTCACCTGAACCTGTTGCTTTTGTGTATTCAGCATATTAGGATCAATTGATAGTGGTCCCAGCACACTGACCATCAGCTCTTTTTCTACAAGCCAGTGCTTTAGCTGGGCTTCTGCTGTTTGGAACTGGGTCAGGTAATTTGATGACTCCTCCAGTTTTTGTTGTCTCTCAGATGTAACTTGATTGAGCTCTTTCCATTTGGAATCTAACAATGATAATGTAAACATATTGCATGCATATTCCAGCAGATGGGTTGTCAGACAGCAGACTATATATGAAACATAAAGAGAGCTCTCTCATAAGGTTTCTTGCTGATTAGCTCCAGATGCCTTATTGCAGTGACTCGGCAAATACCTCTTTTAACAGTCAGACCCATATACACTTGGATGAAGGTCAGACACGTGTGGAAGTTTTAGACCAATGAATATACAACATGTAATAAAACTGGACAAGTATATTACTAAATGAAATACCCCCAAATTTAGGCTTTGGTCTCTAATGACATTAAAGCCAGAGGGCTGTACTCAGTTATAACTCAGGTGCCTGATTTAGAGAGACAAATCGTCCTGCTTATTCAGTAAAAAACCCCCATAACTTTATAAGGGTTAGCAGAAACCCTAATTTAGGCTTCAACTTTGAACAGCTCTCCGAAAAAGCCTAACTCTTTCAAAGATCTGTATCATGAGCCTGTGGAGATTAACTGTTTCATTTAGACATCTAATCCAGGTACCTAATGACAGGCAATGAGAATACTTCTATTCAGCTTCTATACAGCTATTTCAAAAGTACTGTGTGAGCTTAGGCTCACATCTATTCCAACATATGGTCTTTTCCACTTGTGGCAAGTGGCTTCCAGAGGAGCCACTGAGTCTTACAGTCTTGCAACTTTCCCCTTCCCCTCTGTGCAACTGTGAGTGCTTGCTCAGTCAGCTCTGGTATTTTGCTAATTCTCCCTGTCCTTGATGCTCATCCCTCTTTTTTCAGTTCCTTTTTGCTGCTTCACAGTCTTTGACCTCTCCTCATTCTGTATTAATTCCCTTTCAACACTACAAAAAATCTCTTGGAGATCTTACCTGCTACTTAAACTTCTCAGACTTTCACTTACAAACAGCACAGACTGGAAAAATCCTCAGCTTCCAAGTTACTGTTGGTGTAGCTATAGAAATGCTTATCACTGTGGAACAAGACTGACCTATAATTTATTTAAAACATGGCAAACCTAAAAAGAATCTTTAAAAGCTTATGACAATTATGCACTGCAATATCTCCAAATCTATTGTCCAAACATGGTCATTTCCCTTTCTATTTTTTTCTGGCAAAATGTATAGAATCAGTTTTAGAAAACAGCAAAAGGCTACCATACCTAGCGAATGACAAAAGCCACTAGTTCATGGGGGAAAAAAAACATGTAGAAGAGCATTACCAACAACTCAAACTGTTCTTTACATGAAATTAGCATCAACTTAATCTGTTGTATTGTCTAAGAAGAATAAAATATGTATGTTGAACAGTAACTGGTCAGTTAAGTTTTAACTGAAGATATAAGATAAAGCCTTCTAAAGCAGGGAGTCAAGCTATAGCCTCTCTCAACTGCACTGATATAAATTCAAAGCCCATGGACATCACTGTCATTACTCCAGGTCTATACTCCTATTAAGGGAGTTATTTCCACAGAATTTAAGGGGTAGGAGGGAGCAAGATACTAAAACCACTAGTGATTGGTAATACATTAAAAAACACGTAATAAAACAACTTCCAGATCACTGAGCTGTGATACAGCTTTACTGAAGTACCTATTTTATCCAATGTTTGTCTCCACTTAGGTGCCTCGGGAGAGTCAGAGTTCTTCTCCAGCAGCTCTGTCACTTTGTCCTTTAGTTCCTGCACTTTATTAGCACTTTGCTTTAATTCAGTTTCAAAAAGCTGTAAATTTAAGTGATAAAATAAATAAATAAGAGACTAAAGAAGAATGGTAAAGTTTGATGTCCTTAATACTGAGATGCCAAGCATGAAGATAAACAATAAATATCTAGCACTTATATACTACTTTTCTGCTATGAATCTCAAAACACTTCATAATGGTATATGTTGCTGCTCAAATTTTTTTGGAAAAGAGAACCTGAAAGATTTAAACTACATTAATAATTATTGCTTAATTTGAACAGGTGACAGAACTAGAAGAACTCAGATAAATAAGATCCACTAGGTGCCATCATATTCACATATACTTGGAATCTGTTAGTGTACAGAAGGCAAACTGACTCTGCAAAGCACATTTCACAGCAGAAATAACCCAGATAGCACCAACAGAGAGGAGTGTGGTGTGACCTCATTACCTCAGTAGGAGTCCTGCTATCACAGACAGACTGTTTATTGTATATCTCCTAAAACCATAGTTTAAAGAGAACCGTAGCTTAAAGTAAGGCCTAACAGGAGACTGAGATGCCCCAGCAAATGCTAATTCATGATGTTCTTGCAACATCATGTGATGTGAACAGTTCTTATACTACTGGCAAAGGGCTCTTATATGAATGTTCTTAAGTAACAAAGCTTGCCCTGGAGAGCTGCTTTTTAATTATCCAAACCCCACTAAAATAAGCACTGAACAAACTGTACTTCATTTAGAACTTCTAGCAAAAGGTCCAACTGGATCAGATGACTCTTGCCTAAGCACTCATTCAGTTTTCCAGTTATTTGTGAATACTCTTCCATTACTACACCAGGGGTAAGATGCTCATGTTAGCTTTGCATATTCTCTGTTAAAAAATACAGAGCTAGTTTTATTCCACACTTAGTCTGAATTTTAGGATTGAATGTTATCCAGCTCTGAGAAAAATTGGTAGCTGTTCAGGTTAATTTTTAAGGATGACCTGCCAAATATAAAAGAAGCTCAGTTAAATCAAATTCTGTTCCTTGTTTAAACACAATCACAAGCAAGGAAAGAATTTCCCCTATGCATTACATTTCCCTTTATAGATGAACCTTTACATGTGTAAACATTGTCCTTCGCTGCTAGGGAAGCATATGTCTCCAAAGCTGAAACAGGACAGAAGCCTACTGCTGATTCAGTGGTTTTCTCACATGAGTTAAAAAGTGGGGAGGAGATTGTTTTGTGCAGCTATATAACTTAACAAGCATGACAAGGCTGCTGAAGAGAAACACTGCCTTGGAATAGACATAAGCCGCTGCAGCTGCAGAGACCAGGAGGTCTGTGGAGTGTCAGTGAACCAGCAGCTGCAGAAACAGCTTTTGGACAGACACAGCCCTTCAGATATTACAAGTAATCTAGCATATACCTTTAAACCTCTAAGGAGACCAAAAAAGTTAATTGCATAATCAATAGAACCTCACCTACTTTAACTGTACACCAAAATTACTATTTTCTGACCTGCAAAACTGGTTCTCTCCCATGCAGTGCTCCTTTATTCCACTGACACAGTTTGCCAGATTTGCTCTAAGCCTGACTGACATGGTTACTAGGATCGTCTAAATACTCTCAGCAACATTAAGCTAGGCTTAGATATCAGTTATGTCATAGCATCTGCCCAATAAGCAATAAAAAAGAGTATATTTTTGAAGGCACAAAGTACCTTATGTTTCTCAACTTGGGCTTTAACCGCTTCACTATCAGTTGGAGCAGCTTCCCAATCTGATGCAGTTTTGTCCATTTTTTGCAACCAATGCATCATTGATGTTGATTCTTCCTGAATATTTTGCATTTTTGAAAGCATACTTTCTAGTTCTGAAATCTTTTCATTCAATAGGACTCCCAAATCTTCGTAACTGTGATTTACATCAGACATAGCTTGTTGAACAGTTGTCAGTTCTGTAAAAGGAAAGGTGCACAAAAACTATGTTAGAGGTTACAAGCTCTTCAAACAATATTGCCTGGACTTCTAAACAGTACTCTGAGTTACAATAGCTAATAGTCCCCCAAATAAGAAGTTGCTGAACATATTAGAGTTATTTCCAATTAACTCTCAGTGTGGCAACACTACATCAGAACGAGCTAATGTAAATTCCTATTTGCAAGAATTTCTCAATTCACAAAAATCAGTAAAGGTTTTATGTAAGTTTCTTTGTCACAGTGATACAAATGTATTTAAAATGGGTGTCTTTGTATACATATACTTGTATATATGTTTGTTGTGAGTGCTAGTGCATGTTAAAATTTCAAACCCCATAGACGTGTATTAGGATTTTCTCAAAAGCCATATGTTATATCAAAATAGCTATCCCTGTATACATTTATAAAAGTATATACTGAGTCATAAAGCACAGCCAGATTTAGTCTTCAAAAAAATAATGAGATAGGTATTGTTATAATTAATTTTTTTATCATGCCCTAGTCAATATAATTTTCTTATGTGATGGTGACGTGAACAAGCAGATTTATGTACATTAAAAAAATACTTCCATATTTATTAGCAATTGGCAAGTACATTTCTTTATCACATGCTGAAATTTTTACTGACCTTTATTTTTCAGGAAATCCTGAGTTCCTGGAGCTCCTCCTTCACCATTTAATATTGTGCCACCTGTGGATCAAGAGAGAGGAAATCTCATGCTTATTCCCACCCAGGAAGACCAACCCCCAGCACGGCATTTCCTCTTCAAAACAGCAAGATAAATAGCTATTATTACAGCATTAGGAATAAATAATAAAGCCCCAGCCAGCTAGTACCATAAGTGGTACCACACATGCACAGCATATGCATAGAGCACGTGCGTATGTACATATGTACTTAAGGCACCTTTACCCACCAGGGAAGTGGTTGAGACACCATCCCTGGAGGTATTTAAAAGGCATGTAGACACGGCACTAGGGCACATGGCTTAGTGCTGGACTTAGCAGTGCTGGGTTAATGGTTGGACTTGATGATTTTAAGGGTTTTTTCCAACCTAAATGACTCTATGGTTACCACTGTACCTCTACACAAAAAGCTCTTGACACCAATTGGATTAACCCTCCCTATATTGTCATAACCAAGACTTGAGCACATGCTCCATGACAGGGATTGTAATGTGGAGTCCTTACTGTTAGATCTGAAGTCCTTACTGCCACTTGGAGGCAGCCACTCGTCCAGGCAACCCTACTAATTAAACATAATTTCAGAGCCTCTGGAACCAGAGCTACTTGAGCTTTGCTAAAACACTGTCAGACCACAGAGCTGGGGCACATGATCATGCCACAGAGAACTGCAAGGAGAATCACTTCCCACTCTCCTGCACATATGTATTCCCAGCTGAGCAATTAACAGAGAAAGATTAATGGTTTCCTTGGAAAAGGCTATGCATCCACCCTACAGTACCAGCTGGACAGTGAGGACCACATTAGTGGCAGCTGGAGGATGGCAAGAGAAAACAAACCAGATAAGAGAAGTCACAGGCCCCTGCCAGAGTCTTGTAAATCTTCATGCTCTATTAGCTCGACTTCAATATTTTTAACTGTGCTAAAGTGAAACACAGTAAAGCTCTTGTCTAGGAGGACAAATGCTCTAGCCTGGAGGATTATAGCTGCTCTTACATATTTATCTGTTTTTCTATCTGGATGCATAGAAGTAGAGAAAGAGGCAGAGGAAGGAGCCCAGATAAGGTTCTGAAATGTTCCTTGAAAGGTTTTTATTAAAAGTTCAAAAAAAACGAAACTACAGGTGGCTACTACAAAGAGATGTGAGAAAGGAAGTGTTCTACTTTTTCCCACTAGGTATCCTCTGGCAGTCTCCATCCCCCCAGTGCTTTGCAGATGACCAATGAAGGCCAATACACTTGAATTTATTTCCAGACCTAGTCAGTTCAAGAATTGACTGAAAATGTGCTTATGGTCATTAAAACACCCAAGGTACCACATCCTTGAACTGTGCCTGGAATGATACTTAGCAGAATAACTTGTTTCTGTAAAGCAAATAAGATTCAACACTGGAGTACAGAAAATCGTTGAAACGGATTTGCTGTCTTTAAATTTTGATTACCAGTAAAAAAGAATTTATCTGAAGGTCCAGACTGAAAACACATTTTGGTCCAGGAAAATCATGCTGGGATATGAACTGATAGCCTTCTGTGCTGTTGTTTCAACTAAAACACTGACTAGCATTAATTATACTATTATATTGGGACGAGTAGGTTTACCTAGGCTCACTTTTTAGGTAAACCATGTCCTCGTTACTCTTCTAACAAAAACTCCATGACTCTGCAAACCTTTCTGTGTTTGCTTGGTATCACAGAATAGTCTTCTGGCCATTAAAGAGGTATCTCTGTGCAGGTACATCAGTGTTTGCAAAACCAAGGTTTGTATTTCTCCTGCTTGCAGACTTGATGGATATGTGAATCACTGAACTTATCAGAATAAACAATAAACTTCACAATTTCTCAGTACCAGAAGCTTTCTGGGGTGAGGTGAAGGCAACTGTGATACTGTCATTTTGTTCACTATATGAGAATTACATACCAAAGTAACAGCTTTAGGACCTGTTAATCATTAACATCAGAGCACTTTTACACAATTTTGGCAGAGTAAAACAATTAGAATGTGTGTTGAATTGCTACAGCAATTAGATAGTTTGAATGAGAATCACAGCAAACAACGATCAGAAGAGACATAGCTAAATAGTTTCTCACAAGCCATAATATTCAGAACGTTAATCCAAAGGTGAAATAATTTTTGTCTTAAAGGTTTTAAACATTCCTGAAATATAAGGCTTACCTGATTATACAAATGCATACCTGACTTGGCAACTGCTCTCAGTTTTGCAGGAGAAGTCACAGCAGTAATTAGGTTACACAGCAAAGTTCCTCTGCTATTCATTTTCTGCAGTTCAGGTGCTTTTAATGTCCATTCATCTTTTAAATTCTGTTTAAGATAGTAATTTGATCATTACAAAACTGTTTTCAGACTTAAAGAATTTAGTGTAAAGAAAGGAACAACTCTGCTACTTGGGAATTCCCTGCAAACATGCAAAGGAAATGTGAATGTAAATGCAGACTGCAAATTCCCTAATCCCAATTACTATGACTGCTTACACTCTAAATCTGTACTTTATCGTTTTAACAGATGCTTTCATTTTTTCAGCCATATTTCCCTTTTCCTCTACAATAGCTTACCAATGTGTCTTCCAAAGGTTTCTTTAACTCCTCTGTATTCAGGGAGGGTTGTGCTGCTGGAATCCGTTCTGTGGTCTCTTTTATCCATTTCTTTAATGATTCTACAAGGAGCTCAAAAGTATCCATTTGTTTCTGACAAGATGATACATCCTCTTCTCTAGACAATTACAAACAATTAAAGGTATGACAGTATTCCTTCTGATAATTAAACCAACAGATATTATCAATCTGATATTACTATTCCTAAATTCAAAGTGTCACAAAAGCTAATTTTAGGGATATAAGTAGAATGTACAAAATCTAGTCTTGCTGTAAAGGTAACTTATATGGAATCTTTTCTAATTTCTCCAGTTTTCCTTTGCAGCTTGATGCCAAATGGTACTCTAAAGCAATATGCACAAGCAGCAATTTCTGTTTTATCAGAGAAGGGGAGAAGGGTTTTCTTAAAAATGCCAGGACACCTGTGATTGTCACAAAATTTGAAAAGTTACTTGTCTTTACAGTCCATATTAGTACTCTTGAGCCAGACAGACTAACTACAGAGGCATTTTCAAACAGAATCTCTTCAAATAAAAACTCCTCACTTACTTTGGTTAACTGCAGTCTCTTGAGATTGCACACAAAAGGATAGCAGTCATCACAACATTCACACGGTGTTATTAGCCAAAGCGGAAACACTTTGATTATTCAACTTACTTTTCCTTTATAGTCTCCTCTACCTCTTTGAATTTCTTAGATAAAGCATTTACTTTTTCTGATACCAATGCTTTATCTCCAGGAAGAGCATGAAATGAAAGTTCTTCAACAAGCTGCTTCAAAACTTCCAGATCCTTCTTGTGTTGTGCCAATTCTACACTAGCTTCCTGCAAAACAGGATTACATTCTTCATTCTAGACTTAACAATCACTTGTTGAAAATTCAACTCTTGATTTTAGCTAACCAACCAAAGCTGGGAAAAAAGCATGCCTTATTTATTGTTCAATCACTTACAGGAGTTAGACTAAAAATGCACAATATATACAAATTGAATGCTGCAGTACCTGCATGTATTGAGACACTTCACTAACATCCTTTCTTGGTGCCTCTGTCTCACTGAGGGCCTGGTTCTTCTCATCTAAAAATGATTGAAGTTTTTCTGACAGACCTTCAAATAACTCCACTTTCGTCTTCAACTCCTCCATTTTCAGAAGCTTCTCTCTATGCTTGTTACTTGCTTCAGAAAACCGTCCTGCAAGTTCACTCATTTTAGCTTGCAGTGTGGATGCAGTGGATGGATCTGCTGTTTCCGTGAACTTCTTCACTTTTTCATTCATAGTGTTTATACTGCTTTGGCGACCCGCAATGTCTTGTTCCAGCATCTGAAACAAACAAGAACTACTTTGCACTCCTTATAACTGAATTTTAAGAAGTGAAACTGGTCCATCATATCAAGCAACAAATCAGTACAGCTAGACCATCAGTGTAGATCTATTTCAGCTACAAAAATTCTTACATGCAGTTTTACTTCACGCAACAGTCCTCTTTAGAAAGTATTTTGAATCCATTAAAGGTGCCAAACTAAGATCTTAATTCTTTCTTGAAATCTGCATTATCAAACATATGTTTCTTCTTTCAAAGAATGCTACTTACGATGCTTTTACTAATAATATCCTGAATAGCAGCAGAATTCAAAGGCACTTGTTCTTGTTCCTTAAGGCTCTTTTCAACTCCTTCCATCCAATCCAGCATTTCATCCAAACCATCTTGCACACTCAGGGATCGTGTCAGAGTTACTTGAAGCTTCTCATTCCTTTCATTCACAGATTTGGATAAATTGTCATACCTCTCCACAATATCATCTGATAAAGAGAAAATAATTTTAATATTTTCCTCTAGCCAAACTAAGCTTTTAACTCATTTTATCAGTTCTTACCAGTTAAGTGAGTCAAAAATGGCTACATCAGAATGAAATAAAAAATACCAGCTTCAGTCACTAATAACACGGAATCAAAGATCAAAATCTTCAAACAGAGCCAAGAAACACACAGGACAAGGCAAATGAGGGAGCAGCTTACAGCCGTAGTGCTCAGCTTTAGAAACTGGTTCCAGTGCAGCTCTAGCTTAAGACAGCTGTAGACTGTTACCAAGAAATAAAATAGCAGATTATTACGACAGCTCTTCTGTCTCGTGTTATTGTGCGAGCTGAGAAGTTCTTCCAGAAGACTCTTCACTAGACATTCAACACTTTCGAGATAACTCTCTGAAAGTTAGAAGCTCCTATGGAGTTTCATCACCAGCTCCAAAGAGGCAAGTCCACAGTTGTTTTATTTTGTTGTTCTGCAAGTTACTTTTGGGATTCCAGTAAGAGATAGTTGCGTGATACACAGAGAGAGTCTTCAAATTTAGACTGTCATGCTGTGCTACTTCTCACAACTGATAGGGAAAGAGTATTGAGTGTAGGTCGTGACCTTTTGGTGGTGGTAAGGTTTTGTTAGTCACAGTTTTTTTGGCCTGTATGAGAAGAGGCCAAGGGCTGCCCCAGGAGACACAGATGATTTCAACCAACTACAGCTGACCCACTACAGGGCACAGCTGATCTCTTCAGCCAAGCTGGTGGTGCTTCTGGAAACGTATTTAAGAAAGGGGAAAACACTGCATGGGACTGAGAAATGAGGGAAAAGAGTGTGAAAACCAGCCTTGCAGACATCAAGGTCAGACAAGAAAGAGAGAGAAGAGGTGTTCCAGCTGCTGGAGCAGAGATTTCCCTGAAAACTGTGGAGTAGATAACCACAGTGCAGTATGTAGACAACCCCATGCTAGAGGAGGTGGTTATTTCTTGAAGAAACTGCAGCCTATTATCCCAAAAGATTGCAGCCTGTGGAAAAGTTCCGCACTGGAGAAGGGGAAACACATGAGGAGGAAGCAGCAGCAGAGAGTAGCTGCTGTGGACTGACCACAATCACCCATTCCCATTCACACTACACTGTTTGGCAGGAAGGATATGAGTAGTTGGGAAGGAAGGAGTGACAATGAGCCTGGAAAAATGAACAGGGTGAAGGATAGCATTGCTGTAATTTGTCTTTGTTTCTCAGTTTCGAAACCTGCTTTATTTGGCAATAAATGAAAGTTAATTTTCACCAGGTCAAGTTTGTTTTGCCCGTGACAGTAATTGCTAAGTGTCTTTATCTCAACTCCTGGACTTTTCCATCCTATTTTCTACCCCCATCCGCTTTGGCAAGGGAAGTGAAAGAGCAGCCAGGCAAGGTCAACCTCATCACAGACAGTTTCTTTAAGTCAAAAGGAAGTAATTCCTCAGCTCAGCAAACTTCAAATAACTGCTTGGAAATAGGTAGTTAAAATAATGTTTCTTGAACCTGAACATGCTCCTTCCCACTGAAAAAATTATGATCCTCAGAAAATCACTACCTCTGCTCAGCAATCCCTATTTCTGAAAAAAAAAAAAAAAGCAAAAATGAAATGAAATGACAGCTTTTAAGTGAAAAGCATATGGATCAATGTAGAAGAGAGATGAACAATGAAATTACTGTGTTGTAATGGCTTATGACTCAACAAAACATTGACATGAACAGTGACACAAGAATGTGGAAACTCTGTATTTTGCCTCATCCACAACCTGCATGCAGACACAAGTGATAAAAAGAGGTATTAAGAAAAGCAAATATTTTACCCAGCATTTTCTGAATCTCATCTTTGTCTGGTGTCAACTCTCCCCTTGTATCCAATAACACTTCAGCAGCTTTCTTCAGTTTTTCTACAGCAATTTGGTGGTTAGACACTTGTCCCTGAAGAACCTGTAAAATTCCACTATTATCAGTTATGCTTTTCAGTACAGTTGATAGTTACATATGCAAGGTATGATACATCATAAAACCTAAACTTAGTGCTGGGAATAAACTAATTCAGTTTTTGACCTCTCCCTAAGAAAAATCCTGATGGGTGCCTATGAACGCTATTGACCTTCTGGCCCTTGTTTAGTTCATTCACCATCTTTTTTGTCTTCTGTTTTAGAATGCTTGTCTTACTCAACTGATTTCTTGCATGTAACTTCAGAATGTGTCTTTTGATTAATTGTTTCTAAAGACCACTTTTACAGATTCTATATAATAAACATATTTTTCAGCTCAGCATCCGACAACAATTCAGGGGAAAACCATACAGTCAGCAGCAGCAGTTACACATTCACCACCAGTGACAAAGGAGTGTAAACAGGAACAGCTTGAAACAAGATGATTGCGTTCATAGATATGAACCTCCTGGAGCCAGTGTCACTGAATTTTTCCTGGGTTTGTCCATCTAACCAAGGAACACATGTTTAGATACTAGCACAGACATGATTCACTTCAGAGTCAAAGACAGTAAGGATGAATCAACTTCTAAAAGTGCATTTATCTTTCCACTTCATCAAAGTACTTTAGTGTAAATAATCTTTAAATTATTTCAGGCCTCTGTGCTAGGTGCATCTTTGTATGATGTATCTTTGTTTTTATTCACTTGCACGTTATACAAGTCCCAAATGAAGGTACTTCTCATTTATTTTCTGATACACACTAACTCAATGAATATATGAAGCAAAAGGTAAATGCTATGTGTCCTGCGAGGACAAAGAAGACATGTTAGTGCATTCAACAATGGCCTTGAGAGCACAACCAGAACACAGTACATCTTGCTGGCCAAACTGACACAATGAATCTCAGAGAGACCTGAAGAGGAACTTTCCTCACACTAGTACTTGTGTGGGAAAAAAATATAAAAGAAAAAGAAAGAAAGAAAAAAAAAAGATGTACCAGAAAACTTTGTATGCTGGCAGAAGGCAAGCAAGCTGATGCCAGAGGCACTGAAGAATATTCTGAAGAACAGTTAATCCCCATAAAAAGATTAGACCTCATCCTGCTGCCAAGGTCTGTGTCTAGCTGGATTATCAGCTGCATATGTTGGCTAGAAGGGACAGCTTTAACTTGCAACACCTGACTTCTTCAAAATACTCTTTGTTTTGCTTTCATTAATTAGCTTTCTTTCTTCAGCCTCCTGTTTTTTCCTCCTCCTTTGAATCTTTTGACAAGTTGTACCCTCTCCCTTCTTTCCAGCTCATATTCATTGAGTGCTCTTTTGTGTGGAAACTAATCCATTTAGACATTTCATAAAAAGAACCCCAGTACTCACTCCTTTTGTATTACTTCCATGAAAATTTGCATTATAGAGGATAGAATTCACTTTGGCATAAGGAACAAAATGTTTAAATGAAGCTTCAAATTGTGATTGGTGTTATTCTTCTCTTCTAGCACTTGGAAGCACAAAGGTACCTAAATTGTTCCATTGTTAGGAGTCCAAAACTTACACTTTTAATTTTGTTGTCTTAAATATGGCTGTGATTTGTCTCCTTTTGATGTCATGCACCAAAGTGTTGGGAAATTGCAAAAGTGGATTTGAAAAATATCATAGGTAAAGGTAACTACTGCTCAGGCTGATGTAAGGGAAATGGTTAAAGCATGTGCTTTCCAAAAGCCACTGACTATGATTTGTCAATAGTAAACATATCCAGCCTGCACTGATACTCCATAGACCACAGACAAAACAGTGAGGAAATGCCAGACCAATAGCCTTGCTCACTGAAAAACAAAGAATCTTCAGTTTATTTATATTATAGGTGATGGAATGTGTTTATGAAAATATGAGTCCATTCAATGATGCCAGAGTGTATGAAACTTCATATAAATTACCTTATACTTGGGTTCCTAAAGCTTTCTCTAAACCTACACTTGATGCAGCTAACTGCAGTTTTACCTTCACAAGCTCTATCACTAACTTTTTTTGCCTCTACTAGGATTTACATAAAGTCATGAGTTACATGCTCAGTGGGGAAAAATAAAAAATACTGTTTTTCTGTGCAGTGTAAGTTATGTTATATTTACTCTCTGCAGGGCATATAACACTGGATGCAACTGAAGCAGGCAAACAGACCACTCACATCACACTGCTTATCTGGTATAATCCCTTTCATAATGAAGTAATGCACAAATGTGAACAGAAAAAATCAAGAGTCACAGACAACAATCAAATGGACTTCCCTATAAGGAACTCTATCCCAAGCCCTACTCTGATAGCCAACTGTAATCACTAAATCCTATCTTAGTTCAAAAACTTTTCAGATTTCACCCTATCATTTGCTCAGCGATATAAAACACATCTTGCTTTCACCACTGCTAATAGCATCTTGATATCC
>JAWWLV010000121.1:90160942-90199566 GCA_035041135.1 Platyrinchus mystaceus | reverse complement strand
CAGATTTCACCCTATCATTTGCTCAGCGATATAAAACACATCTTGCTTTCACCACTGCTAATAGCATCTTGATATCCCTTTTTCTTTTCTGTGCTTCTCAAATATCACTCTGGACTGCCAAATTTCAGAACCAGAAAAGTTGCATGCCCACATGCAGGGCAAGAATTTGGCCTGCAGCCACTTGGATTATATTAGATCATCCTTTTTTCAGACAAAAAGCACTTCATTTTAGGACAACAGTACTTTCACTTTTAAAAGCTTTTCACCTTGGTTTCTTCAAGTTGTCTTTGGAGATTTTTGGGATCCACTGCAATTGGCTCTGATAGTTGCTTGTTCACAGCTATTTCAGAGGCCTGGAGACCTGACAAAAGTCCAGATGAGGCATCTTCATAATGCTGGTATTTATCCACCAGGTCTTTAAGGTTATTTCCAAGGATGCTACACTAAAAGAGTAGAAAACAAACAAGCAAATACCCAGGCATTAAAGTGTGTGCTGCATTTCATACCAATCTCAAAGTCATACACTCCTTCCTTCCTGAAATACCGCATGATTTTTTCCTGTCATCATCCCACTGTCTACCTGATCTCTGAACTAAGACATGACAGCTGGACAGGCTACGCAGGTATTCCCAGTTTGTGCTCCTGAAAGGTGATTTAGGATCAATTTACCAATGCAGATGGGAAACTGGAATCTAAACCATAGCACTAGGATAAGAAAAGGCTTCAGGAATACTTTTTGATTCACCAATGTGAAGATTCTTTATCAGCACTCTGACATTAATAATGTAGCCAGTGGAAACCACAAATTAAAAAAAAAAATCAGGAGAGATATGTATGTTCATTAAAATACATTACCTGCATAGTGAATCCAAAGTGATATGGCTCGGTATTGTACATATGCTTCGTTTTGATCACTTAATGTCATCTGAACAAGATCCTATTAGACCTTTACATTAGCATGCCCCAAAACGTCTACAGTGAATTATCATGTAAAAACATCAGTGGAACTCTTTCAGACTTTCTGGAGATGGTTTCACAAGCAAAATATGATTGTATCAAGTCATAATATTTATAAACTGTTACATGAAATATTTATACTCTGAACCTTCCAGGCACTGAACTTTAATGTTTACATATGGTACTTGGTCTCCATCTGGTGGGCAGACATAGAACACATTCATTTACATAACCTGTTAACCAAGAACTGACTTTGAGATTCCTTCAACACATTTGCCTATAAAACCACGTCTCACATATGTACGAATGTATATATATAAAAGGAAAAGCAATATAAAGCAAGAAGCTTTTACAAAAGGCAAAAAGGTTACTATAAACTCATTTACCACTTGGAAGATCTCACTTTTTAGAATTCTGTCCTTTGAGACTTGAAAAGTCTACTTTGCTCTGGATAATTATTGTCACATACTTAAAGTATGTCTACTATAACTCTGCTAAATGTATATAAGGAAAGAACAGAATTTGGCAAATTGACAAATCTGAGACCACAAATCAAGCTGCTGGTGTAGTGCATAAAATAAGCTCTCTGAAAATTTTTCAAGGAAATCTTTATATTCATGCTCAAGACTAATCCAATAAACCAACTGGAGGAAAATTAACATGTCAATACAAGCTTTAGCTTCCCTGTTCATACAAGTTAAGTGGGAAAATGAAAAAAAGCTTTTGAAAATGAACAGCTACCTTCACATACCAAGAGAACAAGTTTTACACTGTTTTTGTAATCAAGCAATCAAATCCATGTCTTTACAGAATTTATACTTCTGACCAAAAAACCTTAAAGAGATAAAAATTTCCAGACAAAGATGGCCACTGTTGCAGACCAACACAATACCAGTGAAGGACATTGAAGTTCTACTAAGGAATTTGAACCTATGATCTTAGAAAATTATGGAATGGTATGGTCAAAGGATACTGACAGTAACTCTCTCTTAAATAGTTCAATTAATAATTATATCAAAAGTTCAAAATTCTGGAATATTTTCAACATTGAACAATGTGTTGGTTTTTTGAAAACAGCTGGAAATTCGGTATGTGAGACCAGTTGGTGATGTTGGTCTTATTCTACCAGACAGATTCCATACATAAACCTGGCACAGAGAGATAGATTATCTTCCCTCCTTAAGGTATATGGAGGATTTTGCATTGCTAATTACTCAATAGTTAGAGACTAATCTCGGATTGTTAAGGATAAAATGTTTACTTGGCAGAGCTGCAGAAAAGAATTTATATCTTCAAATGACTATGTTCCTGCATGCCTAGCACAGACAACAAAGGTCATATTGGGACAAACTATTTCAGGATACAAACCAATCTGAAATTTTGCATGTTAACCTTGGCATAGTTTCTCTCTTTCTGCACTCATTTTATTAGTAAGAAGTCAAGCAAATAAGCAGTTGTGGGAAATATTGCAAGTAACATAAAGAAATGTTATCCATCTAAAAGTATTACAATTTCTTACACCCCAAAATGTTATTCAGCCATCCTATACTGCCACAAATGCAGAGGCTGGAATGTTTAGGGCTGGAAAGAACAATGAAGATATCTGGTCTCATTTGTCCCTTATAACATGAAGTAGAAAATTTCATCCATTCAGACATTAAATAGTCCAGCACCTGACTAAAGCAGATCTTCTAGAAAAGCATCTTGTTCTCTTATCTAACTTTGAGAAAAAAAGAATTTACAACTTCCCACAGTGTTTGTTTCATCAGCTAACTCCTTTCTATACAAATTGCTAAATCAGTTACAGTAGTCTTTCCTATTCAGTATAAATAAAACTTACTTTAGTATAGAGGGATTTGAAGCGATCTGAAGCACTATCCAGTTTATTTTGCACTTCAGTGTATGTTGCTGAAGTATCAATACCATCTTTGTCAATCTTCACACCATCTCTTTTGCTACATGACCTTGCAGCATCTAAAACTCTTTGTCCAGAAATTGTAATATACCGTAAATCACCTTTGTGAGATATAACATCTTCTGAAAAACTCTTCTGCCTTTTCAGTTTGACCATAATACCACTGAAGTCAGAAGCCCCTGCTTCTAAATTGTCAAGTTCTTGTTCTGCCTGCTGCAGCCAGGTTTCAAATTCACTATAGTCTGCATCAAATTTCTCCAGTTCTTCTCTTAGAGAATGAGTCAGCTTCATTTTCCGTTCTGATTCGGCTAAAGCGGTCTCATACTGAGCCTTCAGCTCTTTCATGTTCCTTTGCATCTTGTCCTTTTCTTCAGGGGAAAGGTAGTGCCCTTGTTTCTCCAGCAATGCCTGAGCAGACTGAGTTGCTACTATGATAGCTTGCTGCTGTGAAATAATTTTCTCATGTTGAGCCTACAAGACAAAGAAGAATAAACTATGACTAGCACCTTCTCAGATGGTTCCTAAGAAAAGGATATGCAAAATAAAGTCTATCAAAATGATAAAAGGCTTTTCTAATTTTCATATGATTTATTAAAAGCCCATGTTTTTTCAGTAATTTTAGTGACTCCTGGTCATATTTCCATGCAGTTTCAAAATTTTACAGAACATTCAATGGTAATTTTTGCCAGATACACAAGCCATGGCTAAATGGATGTCTTCAAATAATAACTGCAACTCAGCAATACCTGGATGCATATATAACACAAGAAATCTTCCCCTGTACTTCTAAAAGACAGCATTGTAGAGCAAAACTAGACATTATCAATCTCTTTAACTTTTTTCCCTAATATAAATTATTTGCTTACTGCTTAGCAGTTATGGTAGTGTGCTTAGTGTAATATAAATTTCCGTATTTCCCTGTCTCAAAATGGGATTTAACAAATAAAGCATTCAAACATAGGTAACTTTCCAAATGAAAACTGTCCATTTCCTGTTTTTCAAAATCAAGAGCATTGATTCTTATCAATATAGTTAGTCATAAAACAGGTCCTTCTGACATTAAAAATCAAGACACAATCTATGCATGTAAATTTTTCAATCCCATAAAAATAGTTAAACCACAGGAACTAGAATTGTAGACCAAATAAAAACCATTTTTCAAATATATTCTTTAAAAAAGTTCTTCATTCTTGAAGGTCTTCCACTCTCGTGCAAAATAAACTGGTACTTTTTTTCCATGAGTACAGTGGGCACTAGGTGCAGAAAAGAACTGTCAAAAAAGTGGAAGTAAAAACATCATGTACACAAAAACAAAGTATCTTATTTTCTTAGGTTGCTTTTGGGAGTTTTGGTTGGGGTTTTTCTTTAATATGAAAAGAAATCCAAAATAGTATCTTAAGCATAATAATTTTCATTAAGATGTCCATCAACCCACACTTTGGTTTCTCCACTGTAAGTCAACAAACACCATAAAAATGAGCTCTTATTATTTTAAATGCTTCCAATTACCTTACCTGGAAAATCTATTTTTAAAATGCCGCACTGTGATTTTGTGTAACCCACTTTTCTGAAGCCTTCAAATACTGCTTTGCCCATGTGTTAAAGTTATGGGGAATGAAGATAGTAATTTCAGTAAACTATTATTTGCAGCCATTGGCAATCAGCGTTTACAGGCGATTCCAGGGAGATGCATAATTTGGCTATCACAAAGATTTTTGGAAAAGTCACATAAAGGGTATGAGTTTACATTGCTACTTTTTGCATTTTATTTACCTGCACTAATTTCTCACTATACAAAAGAGTAATAGACTTACCACAGAGATTCTTTACATTTATCTTTACAGGAAACAACTATAGTAACAGCAAAAAACTGACAAATGTGCAATACATTCTAATTACTGAAATTCCTACCATTATGTATTACAATGTTCCTAGTGCCTGTTCCAAAGTCCATGACAGAACAGATGAGATTGACTTCACTTATGTTGAATAAGGACTAATATGCTTAGCACTTAAATATCGAATACATCCAGTAAAAACAGTACCTTGACTTTCTGATACTGCTGGTTCAGATTATCATCTGTGCTTTTTACGAGTCCATCCACCTCAGTCTCAATGTCTGGCTGCATTTCCAGCAGATTACCATTGACATCATCCTCCTCTCCTTCCAAAACTTTCACGTGTCCTTCTTCAAAGTGTGTTCCATTCTGTTCTATCACTTTTTTAAATTTCCGGCCTTGCTCCGCCTCTTTATCCACATTTGATAACCAATCCAAAAGATTTTCTATTGTGTTTTTGCTTTCTTCCAGCTGTTCTATGGCTGCAACCTACATTGAAATTTCACAGTCTCAGTTTAAAAATCTTCTTTAAGCATCACAAAATATCATATGGAAGCAGACCATTTAACAGACATTAACATTAAAGAGAATTTTTGATTGACGTAGAAGTTGCCGGGTTTTTAAAAAGAAAATAAACCAACAGTTCATCAGTTACCCAAAGGAAATATGATTTTAATCTCCCTACAGTTTATCAATATGAGTTGGGTTTGAGTGGCCAGGTTTTGGTAGCGGGAGGGCTGCAGAGGTGGCTTCTCTGCCAGAAGCTTCTCCCATGTCTGACAGAGCTCATGCCAGCCAGATACAAGAGGGACCCATCACGTGCCAAGACTGAGCCCACCAGTGATGGTGGCAGCAACTCTGGGATAACATAGTTAAGAACGGTGTGTGAAAAACTGCAGCCTGAGGAGAGGGGTAAGAATATATGAGAGGAACAACTCTGCAGACACTAAGATCAGTGAAGAAGGAGAGGGAGGAGGTGCTCCAGGAGCCGGAGCAGAGATTCCCCTGCAACCCACTGTGAAGACCATGGTGGGGCAGGCTGTCCCACTGCAGCCTATGGAGGTCTACGGTGGAGCAGAGATCCACCTGCAGCCCATGGAGAACCCCTTCCTGGAGTAGGTGGATGCCTGAAGGAGGTTGTGACCCCATGGGAAGTCCATGCTGGAGCAGACTCCTGGCAGGACTCATGACCCCGTGGGGGACCAACACTGGAGCAGTCTGTTCCTGAAGGACTGCGGACCATGCAAGGTGCCTATGTTGGAGCAGTTCTTGAAGAACTGCAGCCTTCCAGTGGGAAGGATTCATCTTGGAGAAGTTCATGAAGGACTGTCTCCCATGGTAGGGACCCCACAGTGGAACATGGGAAAAGTGTGAGGAGTCCTTCCCCTGAGGAAGGAGTGGCAGACACAATGTGTGGTGAACTGACTTAGCCTACATTCCCCATCCCCCTGCACCAATGGTGGGAATGAGGGAGAGAACTCTGGAGCTGAACCAAGGAATAAGGGAGGGTGAAGGGAAGGTATTTTTAAGATTTAATTTTTATTTTTCATTATCCTACTCTGATTTGATTGGTAATAAATTAATTTCCCCAAGTCAAGCCTGTTTTGCCCATGACAGTAACTGGTGAGTGATCTCTCCCTGCCCTTATCTCAACCCACAAGCCTTTCATTACATTTTCTCTCCCCTGTCCAGCTGAGGAGGGAAGTGATGGAATGGCTTTGGTGAGCACCTGACATCCAGACAGAATCAACCCACCACACAAGGGTAAATTGCAAGACTAATCCCATAAGACATGTAAAAAGTTTGAATAAAGGTACAAAGTGGTTCCTAAAAACCTTTTCTGTTTCCTGCTTAATCGCTGTTGTCATAGCTTTATCGAGTTCTTTTTTGGACTCTTCTGCCTTCTGGCTAAGGAGCAAACACTTTGTCTTAGCTTCATTCAGTTTCTGTTCCAGAACAGTCTTGTCTTCTTGTGACAACTTTTCTCCATTCTCTTTCAAGAACGTTTCAGTATTTTTCACAATCTCTGCCAGTGTCTGGGCACTTCTTCTCATGTCTTTTTGTATCTCCTTTGAGAAAAAAGAAAGTACATAGAAGTAAGTAAATTATTCACCAGATCCGTCCAATTAACTTTATTGGAACTCTCCCTCTTCTGGGGTAAGCACCACATTGGTCCTTTCTACCTTGGGAAAGTACATGATACATTACTAAATTGCAGATAGAATTATTAAAATCAAAGACATCAACATCTGACAATGTTGTTGCAGTTCAACTCTTCTTTTTTTTTTTAAATTTCAAGTCTGTTGGCTTACACTGCTATTCAGACTCAGGCCACTTTTTGTCCTTTCTTTAGAAGCTCATTTCCATGATGGAGAAAAACATATGTGTTGTGTTATGTTATAGAAATCAAGAGATAAAGTAAATCTGTTACATGGCAGTTAGTGAGCCTCCTGACAAATTCTTTCCATTACTATCCTAACAGAAAGCTGCTGAAAATAAAGCAACTGAATATAAGTTAGAAAATTGTAGTTGTCTTTCCCAGGTGGAAGTTTTCCCATGCTTTTTTGTTTTGTTCAGGCCAGGAATGGCATAGGAATACTTTTATTTCAGTTTTAATCAATCATAATATTTCAGTCTCAGAAGAATGTTTACATCCATTGAATTTCATAGAGGACTGATACTTAGCTTCAATTTATCCGAAGCGGTTTTCCTAGACTGCCTCCCAGTTATCTGAGAGGAGCTTTAATTATAACAATTATGCTGTTGAGTACATTCACCCAGTTATTGAAACAATGACATTTTTTGTCTTTATATGCAGTGTAACAATCTTGGAGCTGCAAGACAGAATATTTGATTCTCATTCTAGACTAAAGATGTTGCAGCAGTTATGGAATAGAGTTTGGCAGCTAAAACTGCAGCTCATTTTAACACTTCAGCAAGTACGTTAGAAAGATTTTCCTGGGGACACTGTATCAAGGCAAGATTCTCCTCTGACCAAGATCTCTGTGCTCCCTTTCAAACAGCTCACTGAGTAGGAAAGCTGACTTGGTATATTAAAGACTTTTTTTAACCCCTATTCGCTCTTAAGACACACATTTTCAATGGAAACTATCAAGAAACCAGACAGAAAATAACTAGTCTGCTAGGCAGTCACAGATGATCAGGGGAAAAAAAAAAAAAAAAAGAAGTATATGCTGCATCAGTTCTTCACTCCAATGGATACCCCATTTAGGCCACAAATTCTTAAGACAGGTAAGAGATACCAAACTGGTGTCTGTATCTTTCCACTGACTATAAGAAACTTTGACAAATTAGATATATCCCTTCAAAGATAAACAAAGCCAGGCAAGATGAATAAGGAAATTTCAGCCTTTATAGATTACATAACCTGGCTTGGAGTTTTACAGTATAGCAAACTATTACTAGGAGAAGGAGGAAGAAGAACACCAAGTCCTTGAGTTCTTTATCTATCATCACAAACTTCATATCAGTCAGGACATAGTCAAAGCTTATAGATGACTGCTAACAGCTGAAGAACAAGGAAAGCAAGCAAACTGAAAGGGCTTTGTTACATGAGGACACCAAAGAGATTCCAAGAAACACTAATAAAAACCAGAATTCAAACCGAAACAAGAGTGAGGCAATGGAAAGCCCCAGGCAAGAGAAAGCCTTGCAGCAGAATTTTTCAAAATACTGTGAACAGGAATAAACACAGCCTGATACCAGTTAAAAAGCTGGTTGAATTATTTTAGCACAAGCAAAACTTGTGATTTTATCACATTTGACAGGGATAATCTTAAGCTAATATATTAACAAAATTCATGCCTGCTTCAAGACTGCTCCTTGAGAAGTGTACCACATACTCCTTATTCTGGTGTGTCCTCATTTGGAAGTTTCTGTTCTCCCACTGGCACATACTGGAGTATAGTCACGGGCAGCAGTTTAAATGCAAGCCACTAAGCCTTTACTTTCCGTAGGTCAAACAAATCTATTTTATTCTCCTCTCACATGACAAGTCTTATTACTCAACAAAAGAGTCCAGTCACTCTCCTCTGCACTCAGTCTTCTTTAACTTCTGTGACTAGAACTGTGCATACCTCCTGTTTGGTCTGGTATTGTTCCAGCTCAGCCTTGCTGTCTCCAATAACAAGAGACTCTTGCTGTCCGATGAGTCGATTTTCAGTTTGTGTAAGCAAATCACAGATTTCCTGCAGTTTCTCTTTGCATTCCTGCTGCCGTTCAGCCACATCCTACATTAGAGCCAAGTACAATTGAACAATAAAACAACAAGTCCTCACTTCAGGAATCAACAGACGCACTAAATAAGTATTAGAATATCTTTGAACATCAATATTGCAAAGCCAATAATTTTAAAAGTATGCTGTAAACATGATAGCAGTGGTACAAAGAGCAAGATGAACATACAGAAGTTATGGATAAACCTCAAATATGTTGTAAGTAAAAGAGACCATGTTTGATGGAATTGCCCAATAGTAGTCTGGCCATGCACATATGTGAAGGATGAAATCTCCAAATGACAAGAGTGAAAATCCATTTTCTTAACCACTTGAAACCTGTGATAAACACTATTAATTCTGGAAAAAGGACATCAAAACAGAGGTTAGTTGTGAATGTGAGTTAGCTCTTGTTGGTATGCAAAATATGTTACCTGAATAGAAACTGTCGACTTTTTAAGCAGTACAGAAGAACAAAACATGCAAGCTCATTATTGTTACAAAATCCTAGAAATCTTATCTGTGCCTTTCCTTTACTCAATTTTATGCTTCTTTCACAAAATACAATGGAAACAAATGTTCTTAGCATGGCAAAATAATACACAGTCTACGGAATGCTAAAGCACTTTTCATTATGCATAAAATAGGGGCTCAGGTGATGATTCTGAGCCTTAAAAGTGCTTCTGTAAGAGAAGAGGAGATGCAGTTATGCTGCAGTATCTTATCATCCTCCTTTGACTCTACAAAGGCTGCTTACACTTGCCAACTGCATCCATGCCAGCTGAAGATGCAATTGTCACAACTTGACTCAGAGCTTTCCCAGTGCCCATGCCTAGAACTGCAAATATCTTGGCTGATTTACTCATATATTTGTCCCTCTATCCTGTCTCAGTCAAAACAAGCCATGGTAGCTAGGATTTTAACAAATCTGGTTCTTTAACAATAAAGATAAGCACACTACTATAAATATAAGCAGACAACCTGTCCAATTAAAGGAAAAGAAAATCAAGTCAGAAGTGATAAGCAATGGTGTGATAGTAAATTCAGTGATTAATATAGCTCAGATCAATTACTGATATAACTGCTAAAGAAACAACACTTGTGAGAAACCTCAAGTAAATTTCTCTCATTGCTACAAAGAGCAGACTCATGTCTGTTCATAATCTAATATGCTGTTTCTGTGACGGTACCAAGAAAGGCAAGAATGACAATTCACCAAACTTGATCAATACCATCTCTGTAGAACTATGAATGTATTTGTAGTAAAAAGGAAAAAGATAGGAATACACTCAATACTGCATGCTGGTATTCAAATTCCTCATCCATAGACAGAAACGCTTAATGCACATTTACACAGAAAGGCAAACCTTCTGATCACCCAGCTCTTGCACTGCCTGTAACTGAGTCTCTAAACTTTCCACTTGAGAAGTTATTGCTTCCTGTGCTTCCTGAAAAGATTTCTGGGTGGTATTTAAGAGCCTCAGCAGCTGTTTGCTCTGACTAGGAGAAAGATCTTCAGCATGTTCAGAAATGAAAAACTGAACATCAAACGCAGTGGACTCCAGTTGTGTTTTTTCACAGTTGAGCTCTGCAGCATTGTTCTGTAAATGAAATTAAGGGAATTACTAGCAATGAAGATAAAAGTCAGCACAAATAAAACACAAGTATCCCTATTATCTTTTCTTAGCCCTTGTTCCAAAATGCTTTTGGTAGAGAGTTTAGCCACAGTAAATCAAAACTCAGAATCATTCTGATGTATTCAGCTATGACATCAGAAGTTGTGCATGGTTTCTCTCAGGACAGTCTGTTTCCAAGTAATAAATAATGTGATATTGCACATCTCTATCTCTTTACTCTCTCGCGGATGTCTCACAACTGACTGTCATTACACTATGGAAGATTTAGGGCAAGTTAGGTGTAACATTTTGATGTTCTGGGTCTGAAGACCCATAATTGTTAAAATATTTACTTGAAATAATTTTTATTCTTAACTTTACAGAGAGAAGTCCCATTCCCAGCAATGTGGCAAATTCTGCCAACAGTTACATACTGTGGAACCCCTATGAGGTTACCTTGTATACCGGAACTTTATTAAAGCACATTAAAACTATTAAAATAAGTTTTACCATTCATACATACAGAGGTGTATGAACTTTACTAAAAATTTGATCTGATTTGATTTTCATGATGATGAATTTATAGAGTGTGTAATGAAGAGGCTTTTTATCCTATCTTGTGTTCTAACATATAATTGATTTGAAAGGTAATTAAATTTCAGTAAAGATTCTGAACCTTATACATAAAGATCGAATCACTGAAATATTTGTATTATAAATCAGATTTCCAAAAGCTTCAGATTTACTGTAACAAATGTAAGCAGAACCAATAGCTTTCTCAGTAATCCTAACTTTATAGAACTTTTTTTGCAAGGGAAAACGCAAATCAACAGGATTTTGTTACTGGATTATCAAGTAGTTGTTTCTTAAGTAATTACTTCCAGCTGTCTGCTTAAGTGATAAAGATTAATGAGCCTGAATACAAAACCTAGCTAATAATTCATAGTAAGGAGCAACATTTGTCTGAAGTACCAACACCTGCCATAAAGAATACTTACTTTAAATAGCTGTAAACTTCTCTTCATCTCTTCTACATCATTAGTATTCATTGTGAAGTCATTCACGATTTTACTGTTCTCTGTGATCCAGTCTGAAAATCTCTGCAGTTTACTTAAAAGTTGCTGGTGTATTACTCCAAGCTTAGACTGGAAAGGGAAGTTGTATATTTATTTGTGCTCCTGGAGTCTAGTCACACTTGCTACCATCTTAAATTGAATCATACACATATTTCTATACTAAGATGAAACAAAAGAAAGCAAAACCAAATTCCTTCATTTTAGCCCAATTACCTCGAAGAAAACCAAGTAAAAACATAAGTTGATAAAAACATACCATTTCTGAGTCAATAGCACAGAGTATTTGTTCTGCTCGTTTCGAAGATGTATCACAGACCACCAAAAATGCTTCCTGCAAATAGTCATAGCTTATCTTTAGCTCTTTAACTTTCTCTTCCGGAATATCTCCGTTACAAAACTTTAAGAATTCTTCTGTTAACATCATGTCCTTTTTTAGGACAATTGCAAATGTAGCCAGTCCTGATTCAAATGACTATGAAGAGAATATATATAAAATGGATTAAGTTACTAAGAAAGACATTTTAATCTGAATTACTTTAATTACATTTTAAGTCTCTCTTTTTTAATCTAAGGGCTATTCCTAGCACCCATCACTGAAGTACAAGCATAAGGAACACTTTACTTACCTCTAGCTGTTTCAGTTCATCTTTCAGTATTTCCAGGTTGTTACTAATAGGTTTCTGGTTATCTAGGTGGCTTTTCATATCTTGAAGCACTGCCAAATGTCCTTGCATTTTCTCTATTAATGTTAAACATTGCTGTACTCCATCAAACTGAAAATGAGGTTCAAAAATAAGAGAAGGTTTTCCAAACTGACAGAACTGAAAATTAGCAATAAAAGTCCTTGAGTTTATTATGATTTATTTTAAATTTATCATTTAATTTTTCAACCATTTTTCCAGTTCAATTATTCTCTCCAGCATTTGGAAGGATTCATGAAATTCCTTTAATCTAAGACACTTAGAACATATCAGCTATTGTTACTTACCATGCCAGTGTGGGTGTCTTCCAGGACTGCTTCTTTTGTTTTGAAAATGGTCTCAGTAAAGCCTCTGGATGGACTGTCTGTCTTCCCATGCTGCTGGTCACTTTTCCAAGCAACAGTTGCATTATCTGCCAATATTTTCTCTTTAACAATTTCTGATCCAAACTCTGATTGTTCTGTTGAGAAAACATTACAAGGTCCACCTACTTTTCCTTTATCCTCATATTCTGTGGTGGCACCAGCAACCTGTGAGCTCATAAGCAAAACACTTATCAGCTCCTCTAACTTGCTTGTACTTTCATCTCCAGGTGAGATTTGAAAAATCTCAAGAAGTTCAGAAATAGTTGGCTTGAGAACAGGAGCTTTCATGTCTGTTTCATTCCTCCTTTTATCTACATCAGTCATCTTTTGCTTGCAGGATTCCTGCTTCAGAATATCATGAAGAAGATCAGGACTTCTGCAGTCAAGCCAAAGCAATGAAGGAGCATCACTGTCCTTGGGGTCTGTACATGGCGTGGTATCCATTACTGCAGTTCTAACAGAACTGCTTATTTGCTTGAGGTTTGACACACTAGACTTTTCACCCACAAGCTGGGTGCTTCTAACCATTGTAAGTAAATTTTGCATTAAAGTTTTGGTATCAGAGTAACTTAGGGGTTCAGCTTCCTGTTTGCAGTAAGCACGTCCCATTTTCAATTTCCTTTGTAGTATACTCCGTAAGTCTTCCATTAGTGTGTCAGATACTTCTGGTAATTGTGAAATACCTTCCTTTACTTGAAAATCTTTGCAGGGTCCCGTTTCCTTCAGCAATGACTCCATGGACATTTGGTTTTTTAAACCATTTCCAAGTGAGGAAGTCTCACTGGCTATGAAATTTTCTCCCTTTTTGTTTTTCAGCATCTCATATTCTTTCTGGGCACCATAATTCAAGTCAGCTCCTATGCTACTCAGAATTGCAGAAGAAACATCAGTGGTATGAGTAAGTCTCCCAGAAGATAGCAGTTCACTTCCATTCCCTGATTCTTTGGCATCCTCAATACTTCCTAAAGTATCTGGTTTTATGTGGGAAATTTCACTGTCATTGCTGCTTTTGTTTTCTGAAGAGTCTTTAAGAATATTGGCAGTGTTTTGACAGATAACTCTCCCTGTTTCTTTAGTTATGCTAATTTCCTTTGGTTTCACTGTATCAGTTGGAGGAAAAGACTGAGAGTTAAATTCACTTGAATGCGTTTCTTGTGTATTTAGCAGAAAATCCTTTTCAATCTCTATACCCTTTTTCCCTCTTTCTGTGTCCTCAAAACAAGAGAATTCAGTTTTATCCATTTCTGAATGGCCACCTTCTTTTACGCCTGTTGTATATTGTTTTAAAGAAGGAGGAATGTTAGCCTCTCTCCTAAATTCATCTGATCTCACAACTTGAATGTCAAAGAAAGCTTGATCAACATTTACTTTTTCTTTACTTGCAACAGAAGTTTCTCTATCAGCTTTAATTACTGATGCATCAAATATTTCCCCAAGGCTTTCCATCTGAATGGGACTTTTACTTAGTCCCGTGATATCGCATTCCTCTATAATATTTACTCTACTTTTACTTTCTGAAAGAACTTTGAAACCTCTTCCTACTTGACCATGCTTGCAACTGGTGACTGGATCTACTGGGTCCCTAAGTGAGCTATCATTATCATCATTCACATAAGGCATATCTATAGGGAATTTATTGTCCATTTGGGATGAACTTTCCTTTTGTTGTTCCATATCATTTAATACTCTTTCCTCTGCAACTACTGCTTCTTTCTGTCTTTGCCCATGATTTGAATCTAACACTGGCATGGTACCATTGTCTTTATTCATGCTATCAGTAAAGCATTCTGAGAGAAGCAAATTTGTCCGAGTCCTTTCATCATTATCAGCAGCTTGCTTTGTTATCAGGTAGGCTGTTACACTGACATCAGATTTCACAGTACTATCAAGAAGCTGAGAACCTGGAACCTTAAGCTGTGTTTCATTATTTCCTTCACTTGTAGAGAATGTCCATTTAGTGTCAATTTCCAACTGAATGGGCTCAGTAGTACCTTGTGACACATATTTACTTTTGACACAAGTCCCACTTTTATCTTCTGTTTCCTGCTGTCTGTCTTCTTCATTTGTACATGAAAGATCAACATATCTTTCCTCAGAAACACGTGACACTGATTCACATTTTCCTGAAGACAGATTTCCATTTTCATGGTTAGACTGGAATTGAGAAGTACATCCTGCCTTGTGGCCTAAAGAATAGCAACAGTCATCAATATTCTGATTACGTTCATTGCTTCTTTCTACATCTCTTAAGGAAATCAACAGCTGGTCACCTTTATTTATACACTGATGATGTGAATAAAACATAGCCATTTCATCTTCACTGTCAGAATCAGTGTCAGAGTCATCATAACTATCATAATCCTCCTCATAATCTTCCCCCTCCTGTGTACCTTCAGATTCATCCTCATAGGAATCACTCTCTGCTTTTACTTCAACTTGCTCATTTCTGTCTTGTACATCTGCTTCATACATCTCCCGTAAAAAACTTATGCCTCCCTCCTTTCTTCCTTCACTCTCCACAGTAACTGGTAACTCTTGCTCCTTCTCTTCAAAACTCCCTTTTCTTTCCCTTTCCTCCTTAGGGATTCTTTCTATGGTTTTGGCACTTGCAGAAGCTGTATTTATGCTCTCAGGTTGCCCTTTCCCATTTACATGGACATTCTCATTAGCATTAGCTCCAAGTTCTTGAAAAGAGGTGGTCTCTTCTCTTAAGGCTGTTATATCACCTCTCTCCTCCAGAAAAACTAATGGAACTGATCTTCCAGCCAATTCTGGCTCTGGTGTATCATCATCCCCCAACTTCAAGGTATCAAATCCCTCATCACCTTGAGAAGTGTCAGAGGAATCATCATCTTCAATTTGAGGAGTATTATAGACATCACTGTCATCATCATCAGTCTGAGGTGTTTCATAGGCGTCATCGTCATCCTCATCAAACTGAGAGCTGTCATCTTCAGAGGCTACCTCACCACACTCATGCTGCAGGCAGGTACTTTCAAGCTGTGGAATGTCGTCACTCCCATCTACTGATGAGTCAGAACTAGTGTAACACGGCACTAACCTGTGGAATGTAAGATCACTTTCTTCTACTGCCAGCCCTTGTGCTGTGCTGTTACTGTCCCCCATAGCCGGTCCAAAGTGTATAACAGTATCACCACCCAACAAAGACCTGTGGTGCATGTCTCTGCTGTCTTCTAGACACACTTTATTCTGAAAATCAATGCAATCCTCCAGTGATGGCTTTCCATGTATGTAAAGATAGCCCTCTAGGGATGATGTGTCAGGTACATTAACATGCTCCTGTAGAGGTTGCTCACTGTAGTCATTGTCTTTGAACTGTAGTGGGTCACCACACTGACTAACCAATACCTCTGGAATTCTATATGCAGTGTCTGCACTGATGGATGAACCAAGACTTCTCTGAAAACCATCTTTCTTGCTGTTATCCAGTACCATTCTGCTACTGTCAGCTTGCAATATGTGAGGCCTATATTCTGTGCACCTTTCCAGCTCCCTCCAGGTTTTCTTATCTGACAAATCATCCACATTCAAGGAATTTTGTAGGCTTTTATCACTCCCGTTTTCATTACCCAGACTGTCACCCATATAAATCTCTTCTTTCCCTGTTTTTGAAAGAAGACTTGGATTTAAGTCATTTGGAAGATATCCCTCAATGTTTCCTGAATTTGCCTGCTGATTGTTATGCTTACACAGTTCTGTCCACTCAGAAACCTCCAAAAAACCTCTGAGTGCATTTCTGTTCATGGAATTTTTAGCGTTACTGACTATGTTTCTGGGTTCTGCAGGGAGAGTTAACAACATCTCCTGTGTATATTCTGATTGCTCAGTGTCAATAGCATTACAAACATCTGGTCCGCACTCATGGAGATCTTCTTGTGAAGATATGTCATTTCCCAAATCATCAAACTGATTTAATTTACTGCTTTTAGAAGCATTCTCAACACCTGAAAGGTCACTCCGAAAGCTGTCTGCTGACTTTAGGTTAATTCCTTTTGAGCTTACGTATTTGTTACTAAACTCCATTTCTGACACACCAGCATTGTACGCAGCACCACCACCTTCCAGCAGCATATTGATGACCTCTTGCAGTTGTCCATCATATAACAGAAGTCTTCCTCCAGTGTTTGCATCCATATAACTATTTACCATCAGGTAAGATATGAATAGTTTCTTAGCTTGATCTAAATTATGACATACAGGGTCTTCTGTACCACAATCTTCATGTTCCTCCTCTCGATCATGAACTACAGATGGCAGAAATTCATATGATGATAACCATTTCGCAGCATTTTTACAAGGGGACTTTAATTCTTCTACATTGGGCATTTTATCTGGTAAAGTCACATTGGTCAAAACAGATACAGTATAGCTATCTATGATCCCTGATTCTGCAGCCTTGTCAAGACCGACTATTTCACAAGTTTCTGGAATGTAAAGCGCAGCTATTTTCTTTCTATCATTCAGTATTTTGAATGCCAGCTCATTTGTTATCATATCTTGGTGCAAAGAAGTTGATACAGGGAATATTTCACCAGTGTGAGGCCAAATTAGTCCCACAAAGCCCCTCTGTGCTTCCAATACCAGCAGGGCACTGGTGGATGATATTAAGTTGCATTGCATAGCTTCATCAACAGTCAACCGTTGTCCTGAATTTTGACAAAGGATTCCACCAGTCTGAACCTGATGTGTGAGGATCCCACAAGCGGTGTCCTGATCTATCACCCCTCGTCTCACGGCCTCTTCCACAGTCATTCGTTTCCCTGAGTCAGAGTCAATGATACCTCCAGACATTAATTGAGCACCCAGCAGCCTGAACATAGTTTCCCGATCAATGAGACCTTCATGGGCTGCCCTCAAAATAGTTATCCTTCTTCCACATTTGAACACAATTCTACCTTTTTCTTGTGGTTTCACAGGTAGGAGTCTTAACCCTGTTTCTTTATGTATTATACTTCTATGAATCATCTGTTCAAGGGAAATTTTCTCAGCACAGTTGGGGTCTATGAGATCTTTACATGTGTCTTGTCTTTCCAGGAGTTTTGCATATAATGTTGGAGACATCAGGTTTCTCTGGAAAGCACTCTGCAAAGTCAGCTTGTCTCCAGTAGATGGCAAAATCAAATACCCACTTGAAAGCTGATTCTCAAGAATTTTAATAGCCAAAGGTTCTGAAATTAGACCTTGTTCTAAAACTGAAACAACTGGAATATTTGATAATGATGATTCTGAAATAAGCTTTTTTGCATTACTTAATTCCTCCAACTGCAACAGAATCTGCTCATCAATTAAGGCATGAGCTTTAGCTTCTTCTAAATCATAACACACTCCTAATTCTGGAGAAATGATTCCAGAAAGAATCAGCTGGTTCTCGAGCAATCTAATTCCAGTGTCATAGTCAAGAAAACCTCTTAAAATAGACTGAAAGACTGAAAGGACTTCTCCAGTAGTTTGATCAATGACACCAGCAATGACTTTATTCACCTAGAAAGGAATATAAAACAGAAGATATCAATATTTTTGGACTATGTAGTTTAAATTTTCTTTTGATTTTGAATGCATGATAAGCAGAAAAACATGTACTTACCAGACCTGGAGGAATGCTGTGAATGTTAGCAGCTCAAATGCGCAAGTGATCTATGTCAGTCACTCAAGAGCACACGATGTGATAAAAGATTTAAAATCAACATGCATCTGTGAATTGAAAACCTATGCTTTGCATACATAAACAGGGTTAGTAAAAGATAATAGAAGATATGATCGCAGAGTGAGCAAATAGAACATATACCTGAAAGGCAAATTTTCATGCTATAAATGTCTGTGAAAGGTTAGAATATTTGGAAACAGTATGTGATTCAACACAACCATGCTATTCATGTTTACAGCATACAGCACTTCTGTATATACACTCAACAATATGGAATCAGATACTCTAGCACCAAATATTGCATTTAGTTTGCATGAAAAGCATGAAGTCAGTTCGGCACCATTACTTGAACTCATTACACAGACACTGCCTCTATATGTATATGAGAACACTCATTTGCAAGATAATTTTTGAGAACTTCACATTTAAGACTAATATCCATTAACAAATGTATTTGTAGTGCCTCAGAGCTAATCATGTTAAGTGTTCCCATTTTCAAATGAAGAAAAATTTTAAGAAAAACTGAAAGTAGATCTCATCTAGGACATTTCTGAGTGATATATGGGAGAGATTATCATGTTATTTTATGGTGTCATTTTTGCAGCAGAAACACAGGTTTATCTAGCAGTCAAAGAATGGTTTTTAAGAGAAGAGTTAAGAGATGAATGATTTGTTTATCTTTCCTCATGCAAGGCACACATTATTAAGACTCTTCACAAAAGAAGTCTGATGCGCAGAATGTTCATATGCATAGGTAAGGTCACACACAGTATTTTACAGAAAACACATAACACCTTCAGTCAACTAAATCTCAAGTTCCTTCCACACACTGTTAATTGCAGCTTCTTCTTTTGCTGATCATGTGGGGTTCAAAAACCATGCAATAAATCTCAAGAGAGACTGAAATCTAAGTTTCTATCTTGTTACCTTTTCTTCCATCTTTTCATCACCCAGATACTGTGCTTCCTGCAGTTTCATTTTAAAAGCTTCATTGGATAACAAGCTGTAGCTCTCCTGGAGAGATCTGACTTGCTTTTCCATTTCATGTCGCTCTTCATCTGTCATTCTATTATGAAAGAAAAAAAAGAAAGAAGGAAATCTCTTTGGGTAATTCATAACCTGTTGGGAGTGATCTGCCTACCTTTACCTAAAAAAGTGGGGCAGAAATTGGTACAAGTAATATAGAAAAAATACAGCCTAATTACAAAGATGGTCAAGAAAGCTACAATCTGCTTGTAGTTATTCAGAAAAAGAAGCATTTAACCTTTACATTTGCCTTTGTCTACTGATTCTCAGTCAAGACAGGTAACAAAACTAGCAAGCATGAGATATTTCAGAAATTCAGTATCTTAAACAGTCTTTTTTCAGACACAGATGAAACAACCTTGTGACATATAGTTCAAGTACTAATTTGCTACAAATTTGTTTTATTTTGACTCCAAATGAAAATTTAAATATCTAATATTTTTAAGCTGACTGGAGGTATATAAACCAAGCCAAGTTCTTGAAATAAACAAAACTGCACCAAGTTTCACCAAACAGGAATGCAAAAAACATCCAAACTGGCATACTAGTATATGAAATGCAACTGGAACTGTAAAATGAGGATAGGACTTATTTTTAAGCAAACAGTATGTATTGATTCAATTAATTTATGTAATTTGAAAAATAAAAAAATGGCATACTTATCACTGTGCTTAGCTAAAAATGACTGAGTAGTCTGAAGAGCTTCAGCTATTTGTTCTTTCTTGGTTGACATTTCATGCAGGGAAATCTGAAAAAGAAGCAAACTGTGTTCAAGACTTAACTATGTACATAAATAAAACAAACAACATAGTATTTCTATCTGGAACTAATCTCAATAATGTAAGAGTTTGATTTTTTTTTTTTTTAATACTGGCTATCCTTAGAGCAATATTATTTATTATGTAATTGTATCATTTACATATGGATAAGTCATTGTGCTATGCCTTTTCGTTAAGTAAGCTGTTTGCATTAGAAGACTATTGAGCAAAACAAACAGAATTTATTTTAAAATGTTATTTTTATGAAAATTAACCAATCATTTAAAATCACTTATAGTTGGCACAGTTTATAGCAGCTTTATAAAGGTATGCGTACGATGGTCATTTTCAAGAAGTTGCTCACCAAAATGAAGGATAACAAATTTTTTTTTAAAATGTATCAGAAGACCACAAGCCTTCATGAAATACAACAGAGACAGATGCAATACAGGATGCCTGAAAAAATGAATTATTTATTAATATTCTCCCCACTATCAGTTGTCATCCCCACTAAAGCACTCATTGTGGCAGGGGAACTTGTGGGAATCCAATCTTTTAATTTTTCTAAGAAACTCCCTGCGGTGTCCTCAAAGAAAAGCACTCATTTTGGATAAATAAAGGCAAATTATCAAAGGTGAGTCTGCAAGCTGAAGATATGTTCAATGTAGGTGCTAAGAGAAATTAAGCAAGGTGCTTGGGCCCCGCATTCACCTGGGCCTGGACTCAACCAGTTCTGTCCCAGACTGCATTGTGTCAAAGGGCTGGAACAGTCTTGCTTTGCAGTCACCACCAGCAGGCCACGATCTCACCACTTGTGCTGCTTGTACAGGAACCAAGAGAAGCACTGTATGCACTGCACAAGAACATGATGTGAGCAGGCTGATGTAGCCGGTGGGTTCATGAGTTCCACTTTACTCAGGAAACCAGTGTCGCTGCAGCTGCTGTGTGCACCCTGTCACCACTGGTACCAGCTTCTCCTCCCAGAACACAGCTACACCCCATAATGTATTTCAACTATCAAATCACGACTTTCGGTGCTGCTACCTCACCAGGCTGTTTCACAAAAGAAGGAAACACCCTCAGCACACACCCATCTTCAATAGCAAGGAGGATGTTACGGAGGAAGCCAAGGCAACTAACTCACAGGTTACTCACTGAGAGCTCAGGCTGGACAGGGTAGATGATACCCACAGTTGCTGTGGTAAGCTGAGATGCCCTAAGGATTGAGCACTGGCTCAACACTGACAAAGGTTTGCAGTGTTGTCATTTACAAGGGCAGAAAAGGACCAGCGCTGAATGTTTTTGCAAATCCTGATCCTAACTACTAGCAAGTTAAAAATCAGTATGCTCAAATCAATACAAGCTTGCTTCCTCCTATATATATATATAGGCACAAACTCAGAGCTAGCACTGCTTCTCTATGAACAAGCAGTTTGCTGGGTCTGTGGTCATCAGAACTGCAGGTCTGCTGACCCGCCCAACAGCAAGCCTGATTTACACACATGCTGCTCCAGTGGGTCTAACCAGCACCTGCATGGGTGACCAAAATAAAAACACAGGAACAGACTGCCAAGAGGGCCAAAATCATGTTTGCAGGACCACATATCAGGCCCTGTACTGAGATATGTGGACAAGACACCACTCTGTGCCTGTGCTGCTCACTGCGCAGGCAGACCTTCAACTATTGAAATCTTTTTAGGTGTCACGAAGCTATTTTGTGGGACAAGCCTAGGAGGGGAGCTTCTAGAAATTATAGAAAACTTCACAGATGGAAATTTATGGTCAGAGTTACAAATGTACACAGTGACAATGTACCTGTTAAATACAAAGGCGTTGAGATGGGCCACTCCAGCAGCCTGTGTACTAGTGTGATAATAAAAGCCTCAGCCAACAGCTGCTGTACTTCCTAGGACAGCAGTTTTTACTTTCCCTTAAGAAGACCCATCAGAATATCTTTTCAAAAGCAAATAAATAAAAAATTGGCTCTCAGGACCCTCCTACCAACTTCCTCCTTCCTGGTGCCCAAAGTGTCAATCTGTCAAGATGCACTGACCCTCTACAAAGGATGAGTTATGGTGTGCAGTGTCCAGTTTCTCTAAACTGATATTCTGCAGTGTCAGAATACATTCGTAAAAAATGTATTTTTTTACCAAAAAAATTTGTAAAAAAATTTTTTTACAAAAAAATTTGTAAAAAATTTGTAAAAATTTGTAAAAAGCAGTGTGAACTTCTTCCTGAGAAACTTGTGTCTGTAAACATTGATGTTCATGTACCCAGCCCTCTACTCACAATCAAATGTGAAATTCCACCTTGAGGAAAATGTGGAAGGAGATTTGTAGGAAAAGAAGTATTTATGGAATATTTTGGCAAAAACCTAAAAAGACATCTGTGTACCTGCTGCTTAGGCAAGTCTGTCTTTTCAGCCTTTTCTCCTTCTTCTTTGCTGAGTGTCTTGCTGAGGTTTGACACCCATTTTAGTAAATCCCCAGCTTTCTCAACATGTTCCTTCTTTTCCTCTTCCACTGATTTCTGAGGAGCGCCACGAATTGTAAGAAAATGTAAAAGTAAAGTGTTGAAATATGTAAGATTAACATCCATACAATACAACTTTACCACAATGACATAATTATCACATAAACATAAAATGATTTCTTTTTATTTATCACGACATGCATTACTAAGAAACTTTGATGTAGGAACAAAAATGCCACACAGACATTAACAAAATAATACCTCAAATGATTTGTAATTATGATAAAGGTGCTTATTCATACAAACATACAATCATTATAAAATTATTGATAAAAGGAAAAAGCATCAATATCCAGCCATTACTCAGCAGATAAAAATCTAAAAAAAATTGCATATAGAGTACCTTTGAATTGCTGCCTTTGCATTACCCTCAGGTGTGGATATGTACAGCCAGCATAGGATAACAACATTTTGCAATCTATGCACATGGATTACTAAATTACAATTGGAACAATATATTGCTTTTATGTGTACAGAAACAAGAACAATAACAGTAAAATACTGAGACATTTAATCTTTTTCTGCATAGAAAAACATAACCTTTTCATATAAGTACAACCTATTAGCAGGTGGACATTTATCAGTACTGAGAAAACATGCTTAAGCCCTTCCATGTATCACACGCAAAAATAAAAATGTTTTATTTCGATGGATTTTTTCATTTAATATGCAATTGTAATTCATTTGCCTATTAGAGCACAAAAACATTTTAAAGAAAAAAGTCACCTGAAATGAGAGAAAAACTTATAACTTTATAGTGTACATAGCCCACTGAAATTAATTAAATACCAGTGTGAGAAAAAGTACTTATGCATGTGTGTTTACTGCACTGCAGATTTAACCTTTGTATATTTTATTGCCATTTTCGTAAAATAAATGATATCTACAAACTGATTTGTAATATTAAGTAACAGGTCACATGAAATACTGCACTGTGTTCATTTGCAAAATGGGCAATCCCTTTCAATTTTTAATGTAAGGATATGATCCTTGTCTCACCTAAATCTACCCACCTTGTACTACTGTTAACTTCACCAACTTCAGTATAATTTCTCATTTACACTACCTATATGTAGGTAATGTCAGAGAAGGCTTTCAGGGACAGACTGAACAAATAGACTGCATTTTGAAATTGTGAATCTGCCTGTCTATAAATTTCAATTCTGCCATAAATCATATCTAATTCCAGTTTCAGTGGTTTATACTAATAAGTGGTTTGTAACAATTAGTTTTACAGCAATTCATTATTATGCTAGAAAACATTTATGATTGTCCACAAAGGCCACCACAGATCTTTTCCTTAACCTGAATGCATTTTTCAGCAGGGCCCAAAATGAGTACTAATATCTTTTGTCCACTATGAATTATAGTAAAGACTGGAAATTCCTGTTTTTATGGGCTGAGTTGCTTCTAACAACCGCAATCCAGTGTGGTAATCAAAAACAGCTCTCTCTAAAGCTTCTTTGTAGGTTATCTTCTTCTTAGTTTTGGGGCATGTTAAAACTTTAGCATGCAATTTTTCATCCTTCATCTTTGTAGCTGTGACAGCATCAATAATACCACTCTTGATTGCATCTTCCATTGTTAACCTGGAATGAGACTTTGGATCTATCAAGCCACCAGTCAAGTACTGATACTCCAGGCAGCGCATGCCCATTTCTTTGTCTATGGCATTTAAATGCACAGCTTCAACAGCTGACATAACAGTGTTCCTTACAGGATGAATAATCCCAGTAAAGATCAGCTCACACTGCTGGATTTGCTTGGCACAACCATCATCAATTAACTCCCTTTGCAAAGCTTCAGAAACACTGTACTTTTTCCCAGTAAATGGATCAATTATACCTCCTGTACTAACCTGAGCTTCAAGACATCGGAGGGCAGTAACTCTGTCTACCAAGTTTTTACGTGAGGCTTTCAAGACTGGAATTCTTTCATTGGTTTCAGAAAGCCAGAACCCTGCAATAGGACTGTTTAAATCTTTATTTGTCTGTGAACTGCTAACTAAAATATCACCAAACTCATTAACTGTGATTAAGCCCTCCTTATATTTATCAACTGATGCTCTGTCAATTCTACCTTGATTTAAGGACTCCTCAATATTAAACTGTACACCAGTTTTAAGATCTGTAAGCAAAAGAAAAGAATTCCCATCAGAGTCAAAACATGTAGACTCCTTCCAATCAAACTCCTGTTTCAAAAGCTCAAGATATGTAGCTTTATCAATACATTTCTTTTTATAAGCCTCGTATGATGTCATTTCAGCTCCTGTATCGACATCTACTACAGAAGTTTTATGACTCTTCTCTGCTGATGGGCTGCTTATTTTCCTTTCACCAGCTGGAAGCAGAAAGCATTTACTGCTTACACTGAACAAACACATTTTCAGCAAATCACAGTAGTACATAGCTTTCCTGTTATTTGGATTGTAAAAACATTTTGCATTACTAGAAGGTTCATGCAAAAATTTTAAAATTGTGTTATTAAGCAAGCCAAGATGCACAGCAGTTTCTGGAGGAACACGAACACTCCTTACAGGATCAATTACCCCCCCACTTGCAATTTGAGCCTCAAGGATATTTTTACCTTTTTGTCTCTCTAAAAGTCGAGCTTCCACAGCCTGAAACACAGAGAGCACTTTCCCAGAAGAGCAATAGCCCAAAACAGCTTTCTCTGCCTCAAGCAGTCTACTCTTGAATTCACTATCTGCAAGCCCTCTAACAATCGAATCATCAACAGAGAATTTCTGACCTGTTGTGGGATCTATGATGAAACCAGTAGCTGCTTGGGCCTCTAAAAATGCTAATGCTAGTGCTTTTCCTATGATTCTTCTCTTTGCTGCTAAAGCAAAAGAGAGTATCTCTTTGCTGGATTCAAGGTACAGTCCAGCTATAGCTGTAGGTTTAGTTAAAAATTTTTCAAGAGTTTTCTGAATCTCATCAGTAGTTTTCTGCCCTGAAATGAGCTGCTCAGCTGTGAGCCTGTCTAAAAGTTTAACTTCGATCAATTGTCTGGCGGTTACGTTGTGTCGGAGACCTTCAAATTTAATAGCATCATACTCCTCTGTAAAATATTCCTGCTGAGTAGCATCATCAACAGTTCTCAAAATCTCTTCCCCTAAGAAAGAGCTCATCTTTGCAAAGTCTTCTTTCCTAAACCCTTCGGATGTTTTGTATCCCTCAAACATTCTCTCTTCATTACCAAACGTCTTGTCATTTTCTTGGTTTAATGTTGTGACTTCAACATGCATGTCATAGTGCTTGTTCTTCACTATCTGTAAATAGGAATTTTTTGACACAGTGAGAATTACAACTGCAGACTATTCTGTATGTAATTCACTCCTAAATCCACCACCAGAGAAATCAAAGGAAGAACTTGAATGCAAGTCAGAAAGGAGAACTGCTATAGATAGCGAGAGTTTTGAAGTGCATTTGCCATTTCAAATATTTATTCAATAACAGGAATATGACTAGACTAAGCATCAATAACTGTTGTTGCTACTATATGAACCTACTACTGTTAATCAAAGGTTATTTTGACCAATAATCATATAACAGTGTATGTGAAATTCTATTTCCAACACAGACTTTTAAAATAATGTTTCTTAGATATTAAAGAACCTGGTACTGAGGTCTAATGAAAAGTTTTTTGTGTTGCGTGAGAATGAAGGGGTTCCCTTCACCAAGATAGGGACATAAGAAACATTAGAGAGAGTAGTGATAAAGTATAACTAAAACCAACCAAACAGACTAGTAAAAAGCAGACTAGGAAGGCAAACCCTCACAAAATGCAGTGTATACCTCCAAGGGATGCAGTTTTACCACTCCTAATTCATGTTTTTTTTCTTCTCCATGTCTAATAGTTTGTCTGGAACTGTGTAGGTTCCTGTTTCTCAATGTGTCCTTTTCAGAGGTTCCAGAGATTTGGCTTGCTTTATCAAAAGTTATCTGGAACTGTGTACTCATTTGTGAAACAAACTCTGTAAAAGACTGTGAGCTTGAATCTTCTAATGATTGGTTTATGGTTGACATCTGGAACTGCACCTCTCTCGGTGTTGTATCATCAGCACTCACATACAATGTATTTTCTTCTATCTGATCAGATTTAAAACCTGATCTCTCCTGTTTCTGCCTTAACAAAGGTGAGCTTGGTTTTGTATGTGGAGGAAGCTGTTCAAATTCTTTAGCTGCAGCATCATTCAAGTAATTGAAATCATTCCCTCTTCTCTCACAACTCAATTTAAATCCAGAATCTTGGAGCTTATTACATTGCTGAACTTCATTCTGTAACAGAAGAAACCTGTGTTCACTCTCCCTGACCTGCAGATCCATTTTCTGTTTCAAGCTCTCAACCATGCGCTTCTGCACTTCCAATTCTTCCTCAAGTTTCCTGCATTTCTGGTGATAGTCCATTTCAGCCTGCTTCCCTTGCTGTAGTTGTTCGTGACATTTTTTAAGCCTTTCTTGCAGATCTTCCATTTGTCTCTTGTACAACATGATGTTTTCCTCAGCCATATGCTTTTCCTGCTGAAGAGCAACACATTCTAGTTTTATGCCAGAAATGTCCTTTTCTGTGATGCTATGGGATTCTAGTAATTTTTCAACTTTTTTCCTAAATTCCTCTGCAGAGTGTTTAAATTTAATGGATTCTTCCTGAAATAGAATCATCTTCTTCCGTGCCATCTGTTCATCCAGAGTCTTCTGATGGAGCTCATCGTGCAATTTTTTTAATTTGCTACTTAGGTCTTGTATATGAGTTTGTTGTAGCTGGATCTTCTGCTCACTCACTCTCTTTTCCATGGTTAGAGCATTCATTTGAGCATGTAAATTTTTAACCTCCCGGTTAATGGTTAGGGTGGAAGCACTTTGTTTATCACATTTTTGTTTATATTCACTCGCTAGGTCTTTTGTTTTTGCTAGATCAACTTCTAGGTCTTTGATTTTACACATGAATTCTTGCTCAATTATTGTTTGCTTGTGCAGTTGTTCATTTGTTGTGTGCAACTGTTCTTTGAAACCATCTGCTAGGGCTTTTAATGCCTCATTTTTCCTCTGAATATTTTGTTTTTCCAAAGCCATCTTCTCTGATTCAGATTGAATTTGTTTCATCAGTAGTTTTGTATCAGTATTCCATTTATTAAGGTCCTCTATCTGTCGTTTCAATGTTTCTGACACCTGATTGCTTTTGGCCAATTCATTCTTCAGCATCTGAATTTCCTGCTGGTTTTCTTTCTCTACTTTTGTTTTTTGAAGCAACTGTTCTTTAATTTTCTTATATTGGTCTTGAAGATTATTTGCTTCTCCTTTACATGACTGTGTTCTCTGTTCAGCTGCCAGTTTCTCTTTTTGAAGAGAACTGATTTGTGAATTTAAATGTTTGATAGTGATTTCAGTTTTTGTCTGTGATCTGGTTAATTCCTCTACTTCTCTTTTTAGCTGTGTCTTTTCTTGCTGAACAGATTTCAGCTCCTCCTGATAGTTCATCTTAATTTTCTTAAGATCCATAGCTTCTTGCATCACCTCTTCAGCTTTACCTGTGGCTCTCTGTAGCTGCCTGTCCAGTTCTTTCAACTGCTGCAAATACCGCTGCTCTACTTGGTCTTTTTCTTCCAACTTAATTTTCAGGCATTTAAGTTCACTATTAACTTTATCTAGTTTTTCTTTTAATAAACGAGACTTTTCTTCTGTTGATGATTTTTGAAGCTCAATTTCATTCAGTTCATATTTCAAGTCTTTAATAGTTTTATCAGCTTTTTTGTTAGCAAGGGTTAAGTCATCTATCTTCTGCTTAAGCTCTTCTATTTTTTTGGCTTCTAATTTCTTCTGGAAACTTGTAATTTCAGAGTCAGTCCTACACTGGCTGCCTTGCCCAGCAGTGAAAGTTGTCAGGGAAGTTTCTCTAGTTACAGAGTATCTTCCTTCAACTACCTTCCTTCTAGCTTCAGTTTTCTCTCTTTCTTCCAGCTTTATTTCAGATAGGTTCCCTTTAAATTCAAGATCTTGTTCCATTTGCTTGATGAGTTTCATAAGTTTCTCCTCTCCGTCTGTTTTTTTCTTCAGCTCCTGCATTAAGGTTTTTTTTTCTTTCTCTAAATCATGAAGATTAGTATCTTTTCTTCTTAAAAGCTCTTCCAAGTTTCTTCTGGTAAAGGCACTTTCTTCTATTTGATTTCGAAAAGCACGGAGGTTTTCCTCCAGTATACTTCTTTGAGTCTCTGCCTGAAAAATGAACTGTCTTACACACTCCAGCTCCTGCTCTGCATCTGCTTTCTCTTTCTCCATGTTCTCTAGATCTACACGACACTGCTTTGCCTCTTGCTCAGCCTTGGTCTTCTGAAGACAGATTTCTTCCATGTCCTTTTGCTGCTTCTTCCGCTCTTTTTCTGCAGCTTCCCTCACTTTAGGGAGCTCCTGTTCCACTTGGATTTTTTGCTTCTTCATGTTCTCCAACATGTCCTCAAGTGCTTTTACCTTTCCTGTGAGTTTTTTATTCTCATCAACTGTGTTACTTTGCTGTGCCATTAGATCTGAATATGCCTGACGTGCTGACGCTTCCTTGTTCTTTAAAATCTGTAAAAGAGTAAGACAAGTTGGAATGTACTTTTTGTAACACAACATAAGAAACATATTGGGCTCTTAGAAAAGCAGAAGGGAAAATACTTACTCATATATAAGGTATGTCCAGAAAGTAGGACGAGCAGTTCCCACCACCATCACCTTCTCTTGAAGGCTTCAGGAAGTTACCATTAGCCAAATATGAAACCCTTGACAAAGACATCCACAAAGCAAAGAGGTCCTGAAGGCTCTCATTTCAGTCAGATGCCTCTTAGCAGTAAGCAAGGTCAAACTGCTCACCAAACAAATAGGCAGAACAAACAGTAAGCCAAACACAGTGTGCAAGAATCCCCAAGAAGAAAAGTGGTCTACCATTTCTGGATCAGTTCAGCAAGAACTGGAAGAAGGATTTAAGCTTGCAAGCAAAAATAACACAGGTTCTGAACTCCCCTCCAAGAACAGAAACAGTGCAACAGCTCTAGAAAGAGAAGTATCTAAACTCCAGCACATCTCTGATCCATAGTGTGCTCCACAGTCCCAATGCCTCCACTGGTGCAGCTGGGGGACTGGTAAGAGCACAGCTGTTCTGCAGTGTAAGCACAGAAATATAAACATGGCAATTAGGAAAATCCTAGTGAAAACTATGATTGGCTAGTAGTCTCCATATATTGGCAGATCCAGGGCAAGTCTTACAAGTAAGATGTGCAATCACCAGTAACAATAATATGGTTGAAGCTATACATACCTTGTCTTCGTTAGCACTATTATGGTGTTAAGATACCAAATATGAGCTAGCATGAGGTAAGAACACACTTATATTCCTATGATCATACAAACAGGGCACAAAGGGTAATTATAGCAATATTTTCAAACAAACAGAATGTTGGATTAGTTAAAATTTACCAGATTTACTTGATTTTTCACACGATATATGAAACATTTCCTAAAAGGCTAATGCAAAGGCAGCTTCCTCAGTTCCTCTCCATATTTCTCAGTATTAAAATTTTGAACAGCCTCCAGTGGAAACAAAATGTTAAATTCATTTCTTATCAGATCTCTTATGCTCCCATAGACACAAAATCTAATGTATTATGCTTGAAAAAGTAGAACTAAAAATACAGATACAGTCACAAACTATATCTTCTTGGATTTAATTTTTGCTAATCTACATGGCTGAGCATCAGCTGGGTGGAGAAAAGGATGGCAAATAGTAACACAAAATAAATATAAAAATAAATGTCTAAGAATTTTTAAAAATTAAGCATCTCAAACTACACAGTAATTGATACATAATTAGCATATTCATTGTTTGAATTATGTTCAATCAACCTTAAATCACTTGACATATTTTGAGATTCAAATGTTGATTTGGACTGATTTAGAATCATTATTAGATTAACTGTTTCATTTGCATTCCATAAAAACTCTGGTACCTTAATAATAGTTGTGCTTCTTTTCTCTTCATTATCTTTGTCTCTTTTTTTTTGCTTTTCTTTTTTTTCAAATGAGGGTTTTTTCCCTAATTTTACCCAGCATGTCTTCTGGTGTTTAGTGTTTTTTCCGGGTACATTTGTGCTATGACCTTCATCTCTACCAACCATTTCTGCAACTAGCAATAAATCATTACATTTCTGACCCTGTTCTAACCTGTCTTCTCCACTCTGCTTCCTACTTATATTTATGTTGCCCAAACCATAAATGTTGCCCTCTGATATTTTCTCCACACTTAGTTTCTTATCTTGACTCAAAAGCTTTTTTGTTAACCCATGTTCTGATAATGGTAAATAATCCTCTTCTTCAGAAATAATTTCTGAGAGGCTAAAATCTGCATTTAAATCACCAGCATTTCCTAACAATTCTGTACCTAAACTTCGATCATTCTGCACTAGTGACACTTCAAAATCTAATGGATAAGATTCAGAGACTTCTTCTGCATAATGATTCCCTGAAATATTTCCTGAAGAAGCAGCTGAAATTTCTTGCATTGTACTCTTGGCTTCATTTGGATTTAAATTTGATTTTTCTAGGATTTTGTTTTCTGCTAGGAAGTAACTTTTATCCAGAGATTCTCTCTGCAGTTTGACAGTATCTGTTTCAACACTACAATAAACATCTGGATTGCTCATATATTGCAAATTTAACTTTGTTTTTTCACTTCCACTGTGCACTGCCAGCTCTGTGAAAGAGGATGCAACTTTCTCTAAAGATGCTGCACCCCTTGCACCTGAAAGAGAATCACCTTTTTCATAACACACTTGAAATTGAAATTCTCTGTCTTCAGAGTTTAACGTATTGTGGCTATTGCTTTCTGTAAAGCAATGTTGCTGTTTGTGAGGGCTGATACCCAGGGCATGTTTTCCAGCTTTTGGAGTGACTTCAGCTTTCTTCACTGTTAGCTCAAAATTAGTTTCTGAGTGCACCTCACATTCTTCCTTTGTTGAAGCATCACTCCCTGCCTTTCTTGAATTCTTTTCTCTTGTGGTTTTGTGTATAATTTCCACTCCAGGCAATTTCTTTGATACTCCCTCTGTTTTCCGTCTCTCTCCATTAACAATTTTCTCATTTAACATTTCACCAGGATCATTATTCACACTCACACAGATCTCAGCTGAAACAAAAAAATCTTTTCTGCCATTTTTTTCTTCTTTATTTTGACTACCAAAACCCATTAAACTCTCTTGCTCTCTATGTAGCTTATTGTCTCTGTTGCCACTAATGCCACTTTCTTGATCACTGAAATTTAAGAGTTGCTTTAATGTTCTATCAGTTTTGATTTTATCATATCTGTCTACATTTAATTTTCTTCTGTCAATTTCCAATGTATTTTCTATGTGTTCAGGTTTACTGGAAGAGTTATCTTTTTGCAAATATTCCACATCCATCATGCTTTCATTAGGTTTATTTTCCTCTCTCAATTCAACAGCTTCATTGCAATTCAAACGTTGAAAGACTTCAGCTGACTTCATGGGTTGCCGGAGTTCACTCTCTTCTGGTAAACTCTGAGCACAACAGCGTACGGATTAAATTGAGATATCATGGAAAGCATCTTATTTTTTCCTTATTCTATGCATTCTTAATGCCAATACTGAGAGTTAGGAAAAAAGATTGGCACGAAAGGAAATCTTGGAACAATCACAGACTTCAGAAGTCTGATCCCAAAAGAAAAAAAAAAAAAATCATTTCTCCTTTGAAAAGGATATTATTTTTCTGATTTGCTACCCTGGTTGCAAATTAAAAACCCACCATATTATTTTCCGACTGAAAACCTGCTAAAGTTATTGTCAAAGAAGCTACCAAAGATTTAGAAGGCTGTCAGGGAGTGGATGAGGAGGGAAGATGGAGGGTATTGTATTTCCAAAAAAGCAGTCCTGGAGACTCAGAGCAGACTGAAACTCAAAACACTTTGAGAGATTCCATTTGTTCTTGAAGAACGTGAAGCCTATTGACATTCACAGGTTTCCTGATCCTCATTCTTTGTTTAACTTTTTATCTTTGATGACATTAGCATTATAAGTCATACTAACTCTTCAGTTATGATGGCTACTTATCAACAAATGTTATATATTTCCATCAGTTTGCTCCACCACTTGATGATGCACAACGATATAATGCTGTTAGTGTTACAGTTGGTTCAGAGGTAATTTAATAGCAAGAAAAACAATAAAGACAAAGCCAGTGCTAGAATCATAGAACTCTGGGTTTGTTCTGTAACAATAACATTAAAATTTATACCTATACAATAGTGTTCTTCAATTGAATCCAATTTATAAAGTTTATACTAAAATAATGTAGTCCTTAAAGAATGACTACATATAATCTCTTCCAGAAAAAAAATATTTCAAAAGAAAGTGAAGAATTTAGAAGTATTTTTTTCTCAATTATTTGGAAGGTTGACTCTCCAGGAAACAAGTATTCTGAGTAATTTGTCAGTCTAACAACCTACTCTTGTTGATAAGATTCAACACCAAGCATAAATAAAATGCTGTTTGACCCCAAGGAAACAATGTGGTAGAAGGACAAAAGGAAAAAAATATCTGAAAATGTCAAAGAAATTTCAGAAATTAAGACGGCATCATACCTCCCTTTTAAAAGAACTTCCTTACATGTTGTTAAGTGGACCAGAATGCATACTATGGAATATTAGGAGGCCTACACAGGACATCAAGGGTGCACGCACAGTAAGTTTGCCCTCATCTTAATGTCTGCATTTATCCAGAAGATCAAGCCCTAATACATTAAAGTATTAAAATTGAATGTATGTAATTGCATCTCCATCAGAATTTAGTGAATCATATTATTCTTTTAGCTGGAAGAACTGGCAACATGTATGGATGGTACAGTGCCACATTCCTGTACAATGTGCACTACATAACAAATTTTAGTTTTGTGAGTAATTCCAACAGGCATATTGTTGTTTGCCTCGATGTTCTTTTTGCTTGGTTGACTGACAGGGAAGGACCTACCTCTTCCTCTTCCAGTCTTTTCAAAGAATCACCTGCAAACTTAATGTACTGGGTCATCAAGGTCACTAAGGCAGTATAACGAGTCCGTAAATCCATGAACTGTAGAGAAACAAAGGAGGGGAAAAGGTGTGACAAAGGAAAACACTCCAATTAACCTCAAAAGAAGTGATAAACGCTAATCTAGAACCTGTCCCAATTATCATTTCAAAATTATGATTGTGGAATCTGAAGTCCTAATTTTGATTCCAAACTTTAATGCCATCAACAGGGTCCACTTGCACAAATAAATCCTAAGGATCTATGAGGAGATCCATAAGGAGAAGAAACAGAAGACAATGTTGTGGCTTCATTCTTTCCCCTCTAATAACAGGTTATAAGAGGGGCAAGCAGTGCTGGTCACTACCCCTCTCTCTTACAGTTATCAGGGAGACAGATTTATCTTTCCCACCCAAATGAGGCTGATTTGCCTTGGAATCTGCCCAAACATCCAGATCTGGTAAGTTTTACCTTAGTTAAAATGAAAGCTGACCCTGTTTACTGTGATCAAGGTCCAGCCAAGAGGTAGTTTTACTGAGATTAAATTCTCATACAGCTTTTTATTATTTGGATGACTTTTGTTCATCAACTGCAATATACAGTCTTGATGCCTAAATACAGCATAATGACCAAGAGAATATTTATCCTATCACGTTCCTATAGAGAAAAAAATAATCTTGCTTGGATTATCCACTTCAATCATTAATAAATTCAAAAGCCTATTTTCGCGTTTACGCTGTTTTAAACAAAGACTCACATTTTACAGTCACAAGAAATCCATTTACCTCTTGAATAATGAAGTCTGATGAGCTCTGCATCCTTCGGCGCTTCACTGGAGATTTTTGTTGGGAGTCAACCATAGCTCTGTAGGTCATGGTCTGTAACTCATAGTCCTGTAAAAGAGAAGATACACTAAATGATTGGCATCCCACATGATACTGACACTAAAACAGTAGGATTACAAGTGTAATGTTATTTGCTACCTTCACAGCAGCTGAGTATTGCTCTGAATACTTCTGGCATTCATCTATTTTGCTCTGTTTCATCTCAATCTCAGAAACCAGCATCTGTAAAATATGAATGTACACTTTTATCTTAAAAAGTTGTTTTTATTACTATTATAATTAACATTTTTACTTTATTTGACATCATCTAACATAAGTAGATGTTTATCTAACATCTAGTTTATCAAACATCTAATATGCTCCTATCCATCCCTGTACAAGTAATTATGCTCAGGCCTATGTCCTGGGCTTCATCAGATTTACGGTACAAAAAAAGTGAAAAAACCTGTCAGGTTTAATGGGTGGTAAGTGAACTTGAACCAAAATCAGGAATATACCATTTCATGCATATAATTTGTTATTCTGTCTCCTATTAAACTTGCATTTCCTTCTTGCTGGAGACAGCTGTTAAGTTTAGCTCTGCTTCCATGAAAATATTTCTACATCCATAAATACCAAGAGCAGTACTGAATACAAAATTGTGTGATAAGGAGAGTCCAAAGTTTTTAAGGTTTTCATCTTCTTTGCAGATTTGAGGACCAAACAATCTGGTCTATAAAATGACAATCATCAGTGATATATCCATGGCTGCATTATAAACATGAAACCATATAATCTCGTGATTACTTGGAATTTTACAGTAAGGGCTGATGGATACGAGCAACTCATAGTAAACAAGACTGACATCACTGGGTTAAACTGATATTATAATTCTTTGGTCATTACAGCAGTGCATTCCCACATGGACACCCCTTTCATACCTTATGTTGGTTCAACTGTTTAGCCAAAGCTTTGCTATTTTCAGGACGTATTTCTTGAATCTTTCGCTGAGTATCTTCCACTTGTTGAATCCAAGTATCCAAAGAATTGTAAGTATCTTTATAATACTTCAGAGATTTATTAATACTTTCTAAGTCACGCAACCTGATTTTATTTCAGAAGATAGGTAAAGGGGGAGAAGATGATTATTAAAGACAAAAAACACTTTCAACATACTAAAATAAAACTCAATAAACAGCAAATTCGCTTCTCAGACACCAAGGCTCCTAGCTTCATGAAGCCTTTTCATTTGTCATAAAGGACATCCAGGAGAGATCCTACTACAGAAGGAACTCTGCATATATCCCTTGTTAGTGTGCTCATCTGCTTGAAACTCAATGAGTGCAGGAAACCCCAAGGAAGAGGGAGGGCTCTGCAACAGCAACCAATTCTGTTACAAGAAGTGAGAGTATTTCAAATGTGACCTATGGGTCAAGAAGAAGTGTGCTGTGCTGGAGTTAAGTAGCAGTTCACCATACACTTTGTACCTCCACAAAACAACAGAATTACACTAAAACTGAAGACTGCTAATGTGCGAAAGTAATCGATCCTGTACGTCCATTTTAAATCATGGGTTTGACCTGTAAAGAGAGTTCTGTGTATTTTTTCATTCATTTTCATAATGATGAAAATACTGACAGTTCTTCTTTCATGATCCTTATACTGTTACACATTATCCTGGCGTGGTTTTGGCGGTTGCTCTGTGCAGAGCCAGGAGTTACACTTGATCCTTGTGAGTCCCTTTCAACTCATATTCTAAGATTCTACTTAAAAGCTCATATAAATATGACCTCTCAACACTGCAAGACAAACATACTTATTATAGTTTTGATATAAAATTTTATAAAAGGCAAACTTTTTATAGTTTGACTAGGAATGAATACTTGGAATCGCTCTAGCGTTTTTCTCAAGATGACAAAAAGAGCAAGCAAAGGAAATTGTATTACTCAAGTTTCATACTTAAGTGTGTTTTAAAGCTAATAACCATGAAAAAGAGAAAGGATCATGATAACTGCAGCCAATATTTGTACATATGTTTTGTATAATGATCATCAGTGTTAAGCTGGTAGGAAGCAGGAGAGATAACATTTGCAGAAAGCAGCCTGTTTACAGCTCTGTGCTGCAACTACCAGTCTGTCTTATTTACACCAGAAGCCACTATGCTTTAACAGCCATTTTTCAGCATAGTCTATTCAGCATGGAGTCCTGTTAGGAAAGCATGTGGTTCATGTTTACTCTCTGAGGAAATAAGGAAAATTCAGTACCTCGTAAAACCCCTGTTTAATCATTTTAATTATGTTAAACTATCAAATGATGAAAAATCTGAGGTGGATTTAAAGCTAGTCATTCTGCAGTCAGCTTTAAGTGAGTTGGCTTTTTCCCCACTTTCCATTTAACTTCCATCAATGTTAAACAGACACAACTAAATTAGTTAATTGCAAGTGAAAAACTTCAGTATTGCACCTGAATGGATATTCACTCCTTAGAAAAGAAGGATGGAAATGTGACAGGTTGTTTTGTGAACTTTTACATCAACAGCACTATCTTCAATGCTCTTGTTCAGGTTATCTATAATGACAAACTGAATAAATTCAGACCGTATAGTACAGACTTCCTCAACTTACTTCAGTCTCTACAGTTCTGCTTTCTTTACACACAGGAAACAGAACTGTAGAGACTGAAGGAAAAAGTATTTCCTGGAATGTCATGTATGGCCATCTCCTTCAGAACTTCAGGTAGGTGTGTTCTGCTGTAGCTGCACATCTGTGTAGGCTTGTGCATTTGAGTAATATTTTTCAGTATCAACTTGACAGTAAAGGCTTGAATTTAGAGCAACATCTCAACTGGATATTGAGGCTGTGCACACACACAAAAAAAAAAAAAGAAAAAGGCACTTCACCAAAAAGTTATTGCACCAAAATTATCACAGAGGTCAATGGAAGCTAAAGACTTCCAGACTTAGCACTTGAATCATTAAAAGCAAATTAACATTAGTCCAATCATAACTGATGAATCAGTTCATCATTTTAGCCTGTCAGAACTAATTATATGAAGAAACAGATGGTATTTCCATAGCACTGCCAGCCACTTCTGCAGGCTTTTTCTGTTGTGCTTGCTTTTGAAGAAGAAGAAGAAAGACAACGTATCTCTATGTGTATCAGTAAGTTTTAAGTAAATAATCTTGTTCATCTTTTGGTGCTTAATAGGCACAGACATTTCCTGTGGAAAAGTAAGGCAAAACAGGTATTCACCTTAGCAAATTTCAAAACCAGCACAGAAAACTATTCAACTATGTTTTAGAATGAATTTCTGATTGTTTTTCCTCAGAAATAATAAAACCAGTATAGAACATGAACAATTTATAATAAAAGGTTATACAAACCTATTTTCAATTTGAGAATGAACATTTTGCCACCTCTCAGCCAACTGGTCCACTTTTTCTTTATGCCAGTCAAAGTCAAGATCACGTTCCTTGTGCATTTTAAACATCTGATCACTGATCATCTTTGCCTTCTGCAGTTCATCCTCTAAGGCATGGAATGTTTGTCTTTTTTCATCTACTTCAGATCTCCATTGCTAGCATATGAGAAATGAAAAATTGTAAATAACTCATAAATTATGACACTTTTTTATAAATTAGTATTTTACATGAGTAAAATGTATAAATTAATCAATCAAAATGTTTTAATTAATATTTTACTTCTGATTGCTCAAATACTCAAATGGTACCAGAATGGGTCTGAAGCAAATAATATCTATAAAATGCAAAATAATTCCTAGTAACAGTAAACCCTAAGACACGTAGATCAAAACACAGCCATCAAATTAACACAATTACCTTATAAACTGCAGCTTTCAAAAAAAACATTAAGTAGATGCCAATCATTCTAACAAAAAAAAAGCATTACTCATATTTCACAATATCAAAATTAGGTATATATAGCAAACAAAAAATGCTTAAATTCAACCTTTCCGTTTCTCAAAGATATATGCCCAGCTTCCTAGGAAACCCTGGTTAGTATACTATAGCAGTAATAGGAATGTTACACGTTTATATAACATA
>JAWWLV010000121.1:90146591-90158179 GCA_035041135.1 Platyrinchus mystaceus | reverse complement strand
GCCCACCCTTTAATCCTAAGGTTCATCTGCCGGGCCAAGCAGGCTTGGACAATGGCAGTGAGGTCCTCAGGACGTCGTTTTGGGTACTGCAAATATTATTGTGATGGTTTGTGATCTCACCTACTGTTTTAGCCAGAAAGAACAGTAATTCAACCTATATCACTATTTCATTTCTGACAGACTGGGCCTAACTAGCTATTTTACATTTCAAGTTACAGATATGTAGGAGAATGAAAAAACGCATTATGGAGGAATGAGTGTTCAGCTGTCTTCAGCTTGAAAGACTAAATGTTGCTTCACAGTTGTTCCACTGTCAGTCAGAAGTTGTAGCATGAGGAAATAATGGCCATCTTCAGGAAGATAAACCTTAGCCTAATGAAGCTAATCTCCCCAGATACCTTCAATATAAATGCAAAAAGGTAGACTACTGCAGCATAAAATGCAAAATTTAATTACTGTTTGTTGCTTTCAAGAGGTCTCTGCTCACAACAGGAGACCAAGCTGCAAGCAGTTTTCCTGACACCGCCGCTCTGCTCCTTCCCCAAACGTAGCTGTAGAAAGACTGCTCAGATCAGGGCAGAACATTGCACACTGATAACCAGCATGGCCACTGCTGCCAGCTAATCCCACAGGAAGATGAGGATTGCTGCAAATCACTGATTATGCCTTTCCAGGAAGTGTATCCTATGACTTCCCAGCAAATGGTTAAGAGCCCTTCCTAGTCATAGCACATACCGAGGCAACATTGCCAGCTCTAACAGCTTCAATTTCATTTGTCAGGTAATGCCAGGACACCACACTCTTCATGTTTACATGTGACTCATGCCAAAGGGCCAAAACATTATTAAACTGCTTTTAAATACTTAAATATGAAAAAAATCCAACTTTACATCAGGGTAACAAAATAAAAACAAAAAAATAACCCACAACCCCCCCCCCCCCCCGTGAGATATTCTTTTAATCCAAGCTTCATATAAATTATTTTTAACAGAAAATAGGCAGTTTTGTTTTGTCCCTACCTGTTGGCTGTATCTATTGCTTCTTTGTTTGGTGGAGGAACTGTAAAGCACACAGATGGAACCATGGCCTCATTACCACTTGGGCTAATGACTTTCCATTTAGCACGATGGGAGTTGTTTGCTAATACACACTCATCATCTTTGTAAATAGTTATCTAGTATTAACAGAAAAGCAGAATAATTTGATGAGCCAAGCATTACAAAATAATTGTACAAAGCACTTCTGCAAATGGTGTCTACAAATAAGCAACAGAACAACAAAACCAATGTTCCAACACAGGGATTTGCTCTTGTTTACTAGGGTGGAAGAAATTTAGAGCCCAGCTTTCTCCAGGAACATGGCAATTAACAAAACCTTAGCTGAATTCTCACATCTGTAATTGGTTTGAAGAAATTCAAGTTTCTAACCTCAATTTGTCTATAGTCACAGATGGCTTTAATTGGGATGGATGTTTTGAGTACACAGTCGGGGTTTCTTGGCTTCAGCTGAATTATTGCCTTTGCTCTCCCCACAAGGCCTGCTACTGTGCTCTTATACTGCAAGAGTTGTTCTTTTTCTTCCTAAAACAGTTAAGAAAAGAATGCGTCATAAGAGATGGCCAGAATTCAGTGTTGTCTCTGATCCTGTTAAACTTTACTTTTCCTGACTCCTTCTGCTGTGTATCTTAAAAGTAACACATTTTACAAGAACAAAGTATCTTTCTATAGCCACTGGTTTGCCACATCTGGTATTGTAAATATAAAGAAATAAATAATACTGTGTTTTAAAGTTGTGAAAAACAGTCTTTGCAAATGGATAAATACAACTATTTACTTATAAGTTCTGAAAAATGAACTATTTTTCCTTCACTTTAAATGAATAATCTTAATACATTTTATATCCAACTATAATCCAACAACATTTCTGGTTTCATTGTAACTCATGTTAATAGGGTCCTCAAATTCTTACCATAGACTCCTGGACGAGGTCTTCCAGCCTATGAACACTGCTTGATCTATCACAACTGTATTTTCGGTATATGGTATCTTTCAAATTCTTCAAATATTCCATGGCCTCTTTGGCATCACTGAAAAACTAGGATGAGATGAATACCAGGGTTATTTTTAAACAACCAAAAAAGTATACAGTCAACTACACCAAAGTTTATTTCAAGTGCTGACTTCTTAAAAATAACCCTTTCTAATTGCTTGAAGTGACCATTGCACCACACTTGCAGAGAGATTCATGACCTCATGTCTAAATTTACTCTTCAAGAAGGCAGACACTGTAATACCAGTTATTCTCGGTACTATCTAAATGCAAAATTAATTGAGCAGTTATTGAACCTTAGTTAATTACTGTTCCTGAAATTGAAAAATTTTCTGAAGTCAAGCTTTCCTTGGAATTACAATTACTTTCATATATAAAGAACTGACAAAGTGTGGAAACTTGCTGCAAAATCCAGGGAACAGAGGAGCAAACATTTTGTGCAGAGAGGGAAGTGAGCTCCCACACTTGGCAGTTCTGCTTGGGCATCTGCACCCCCAGACCAGGGTTCTGGTTAAGCACAGTTGGGAAGAGAAATGTCCTGTGACAATCCTCACCCCATTCTGTCCCTTAAACTTCATTGCTTAAATTCAGAATTCCCATTTCTTACCCTGACCACTAGGAGCAACAATTGCTTTGCCTTCTCCAGTGGCCCTTCCCTCACTTTGGGCTTCCATCCTTCTCAGTCCAAAGGAATCTCACCCCAACATCAGCCCCTTTTTATCCGCAGTCATACAACCCAGAAGACACTAAAGATTAATCTTTATAATTTAAATGTTTTCAAAAAGTAGATTTTTTAAAAACAAAAAAACTAACAACCCAAAAACTCAGTAACTGAGTTCTGCATCATTTGCCGAGTACATGAATGGGTGACAATCAGACAAGCAGATTGGTGTTTCATTGACATGTCTGCTGTCAGGGTGTTCTCTGCTCCATTTATTATTATTACTGTACATTCTATTTCTTTTTGAGAAGTCCTGGAATAACCACTTAGGATATGTTTTCCCATCCTCCTGTCTACGTCATCTCCAGAAGCTGTATCGACAGCTGTTGTGCACAACAGGGAGAGAACACGGCTTCTTTCTCAGAGTCTCTACCTGCAGCTGTTTCACTGAAAAGAATCTCAGGCCAGATTTTTATCTGCTGTGAACTGATATAGCTGTAGTGAAGAAATACAGGCATGGCAGCACTGTTGGAGAATAGCTCATCATCTAATGACTGCACACAACAAATGTCAATTCTACAACTACTGTGAGAGAACAACTAGCACTTCTGGTGGAACTTTTTGACCATGGACATAACTTAAAACATTTCACATTTTTATTGATTTACCTTCTTACCTCAAAATATGCAGCATTTTCTCTCAAATGTTGTTCAACACAGTGACAGAGCTGGAGAATCCAGCTCCATTGGGTCTGCATTGCGGCTCTATAGGCCTTTAAGGAAGAGAGATTTATTTTAAAAATGGAAATTAAAACTTGAATACCTTTAGGAAACATGAAAGCAATGTAGCAAACAAAAGGAGCTAAACCTGACCTCCTCACTCTGGAAAAGCAAGCTGCAGCAAGGAAAATTCCAATTAGATGTGAGGAAAAAACCCCCTGTCACTACAGCATAGTCAAACATAAGAAAACTTGCTCAGAGGGGATGTGAAATCACCATCCTCTGACCTGGTCAGAATTCGGCCAAACAAATCCCTGACACTGCTTCAAGCAAGAGCTGGAGTACAACTCCAAAGGTTCCTCCAGTCTGAGCTCATCTACAATTCTGTATCTCTGTTTACTCAATCAAAATAGATGCATTCTTTCCTGGACATATATCAGATGTTAAAGTACCACTGACTACACAATTAAAAAAGAAATAATCAGGACTCGCTGCAATAGATAATTTAGTGTGACAGTCGCGCAGGAATTTAAAGCGCCTTCACCAGCAGGGGGCGCTCTCGCCCCCGGGAAATCAGCCACGGGTTTCGGATTTTTCAATTCTGATTCTCAGGGAATTCAAAACAGCTTTTCCATCGGCTTCAAGGAATTTCAAAGTGATGCATTAATGCATAGGTTCTTCTGTAAAAAAAGTTTTTTTATAATTATTTTTTATTTATATCCCAGCGTAGCATTACTGGAGACAGCATAACCTGCACAGTCATCCTCACTGCGGTGGCCTGGTTTCATAATATGCATCTTTAATATATTAGTATATTCCACTGATAGGAAACCATTAGAACAGCATAGACTGTTAAGGAATAGAAATCCCCACATTACATAAAAAGTCATTTATTATTGAGAGAAGGAAGGAAGGGAGGAGTTTTCTTCAAGTTTCCAGTTTAGCCAGATGTGAACTCGCTGAGCTGAAGAACAATAAAAAAACATTCTTTCTAACTTTTTCTATTTTTATATAATAAATAAGCTATTCTCTGTCTCAATGTTTACCACCTACTGTCTGTATCTACTCTTTTCTTGAAGATCTACAAGGAAAAACATTTTACATTCTCCTTTGGAAACCTTTGACCCTTCAACAACTACAGTAAATTTTCTGTACATGTAACATAGAGCTTGAATCAAGCCTGAAGTAAATCAAATCACCTGGTCAGAATTTTAACATCCAAACAGGTTTCATAATTCATTGACAAATAAGTTATGAAACCAACCCTAAATCACAATAGGAACCTGCAGATACAGTAAATTACTAGAAAAGCTCTTACTGAAACTTCTTTCAATGTAACAAGAAAGAAACCACATAAGGACTGTTCTGTGCCCTCAGTCTGCCAACGCAATTTGTATCAATAACTCTAGAAGCTGCGTGCATGACCAGAAACATCTGTACAGACCAACTCCGAAAACTTTAATTTCAGAGTTCAGGGGGATTTCATCTAAGCAATCCAAGATGTAACCATAACTTTATAAAAGCATTTTTATTTTTTGGAAACTGGAATACAGATATGATAGAGATGCTGAAGAAGAAAGAAAAAAAGGCCCTTTTATTCAGAGTCTTTTTTAATTTCCTCTAAGTTAGCACTTCCCTTCTTTTCCCCATAAACTAAGCTCTGTTAAATCCCAAAACTTTTCCTCTTTCTGTGCTGTTTTCACTAACCTACCTCAATGGTTAGCCTGGCTGGGTGATTTTCAAGAAGCAGTTGTTCAGCTATTTCTTGAACTGATTTTATAACTTCTTCTTTTTCATCAAGTTCTCTCATTAATTCCTTTTTCCAGACAAAGACAAAAAAAAAGTATTAGAAATCTCTTATCAAAGATTACTTAATTATTCTCTCTGGATTATACTAACAATACATACTGCATGATATTCCTTTTTTCTTGCTATATTGGAGTTTCTCTCACTCCAGTCATATGCAACCTCTTCCTCTTCTTTTTCATTCAACCATATCAATTCTCTAGTAGCACGAGACACAAAATTGTGAAGAGTATCTAGATGCCTTTCCTGATTTCTCGATGTGTTCTTTAATAAAAAGAAGAAAAGAAAAATATTTGCAAGAATCAGAATTTAAAGTTCATCCCTTATCAGAGATTATGCACACTGAAAAGCTGAGCATGGAAGAGCAATGATGAACTTACCAAGAGCTTTGAATACTGACTCTCCAGTTTGTGCAGTTTTTCCACATAACTGAGTTTAAGAGGAGCAGTCATTTGGATCTGTATTTGGTATATGAGATCAAAAGACACCAAAAAGGTTAGATATGTTAAACCATTAAATCTCCTGATTTCATCAAAAGTCATGTAGAGATCTGAAGTAAAAGACTGTGAAACCCAAACACAGTTCTAAAATTCAACATTAGTTTATGGGTCACCCAGTGAGAAATTAACCAAAGAAATAAAGAATATGGTGCAGTACCTCACTCATTTTGGCTTCTTTAAGGCTGGATTCAAATTCCTCAATAGCTTTGTGGACATTTTTGTGATTTTCCAAATGGCTTTCAACACTTGGCAAATCTGAACCCCATTCTGTTCGATCAAGTTGCACCTTACAAGGAGGAAGAAAAAATTAGCCATGTTCTGCAAGAGGTAAACGTAATAATTAAAAGTGGACTGTTTCCATAAACATGGGTACCTGCATTTCTTCCACCCAGCTCAGTAGGTCCTGGACAAATTTCATGTTCACCTCTTCTTCTGTTAAATTCTGATCCACAAAAGCTGATTTCATAAGAGGTTTTCTGATTTGCATCAGTTTGAGTGTTTGCAGAGTCCCACTGTCTACTCCTGTCACATAGCTCTGGATTAACCGTGGTGGGATGCCTGGTGGGTAAGCGGGAGTGATGGTCGGTGTCAGTCTGGAAGTAAGACCTGATGAAAGGCCAGATGTCAAACTGGAAGAAGTCAAAGTAGGTGTTAAACCTTGGGTCATTGCAGCATTTAATTCAGGGGTTAGGTTTGTTGTAAATCCTGAGTTTAAGCTTTCGGTTATTCCAGATATCATAAGCTTTGTCTGCTCTGTGGTCAGTGCATGCCCCTTGTTGTACACAGAAGAACATTCAGTCCGTAAGGCCATCAGTTCATCACGAAGTTTTGCAACTCTATTAAAATAAAATAAGAAAAAAATAAATAAAAATAATTTCAATCAATGCTTATGATTAAGGTTTATCATGCTGAACTGATTTTAATACTGATTTGAATTCACATGATCTCTTACACTGTAATCACGCTTAAATATTTATAAAAAAGCTCTTCTATCAGAAAGTACAGGGTCTGTCAGCTTATACTTCTATATAGATAACAGATGAAGAAATCAGGCAATGACTAAAAAAATCAGCATGGTATGGGCACTAACATGCACTACACACATTTCCAGTGAACAATCAGCAAACCAGAAATCTTACAAGATACTACATGTTGCAGTAGATCAAACACTTGCAGTTCACTGCCAAGGAGCTATGTGCTTGATCTCAACCAGTCCAGGTCGGATCCTGAAAAAACTTTAGAGCCTCTTTTCCATAAAACTGAATTATGCTGTTTAAATGCTTTTTTCTGCCAAGACTACACACTGCCACATATAACTTCATGTTACCCCACTTATTATCTGTTAATAAACCTACAGCTATCACCTAAAATCTTACCTCCATTTTAAAAAAATCAAAGTTAGTGAATTCTAAACACATTTTAGGTGCAATAAAACAAGCTAACATCTTTACACACAGATATCTAGTAAACATTAAGAGGTGTTCAGGGGAATTACTTCATTTTCACAAATGAGTACAAACAGCTCCTCTTGTCTTCAACATTTGTGGGCAATGTACCCACCAAATTACCTGACATTTGGGTGCCCAGTGACAGACTGGTAAGTTTATCCACAGACATAAAGAACAGAAAATGTTGTCCGTAAGGGGTATCCACACTTGGGACATCTACTTGTTTATATAAACACACTGTAAAGTACCTTTGAACGAGCTGGTCTGCTTGATAGTATTTTCCATCAATAAGAATTTGGGCATCAACCACTTGCTGACGGAGAAGGTTCTCAGATTCAAGAATATAGCCAGCTATCTCTGCTTCATGTTGGAACTGCAGCCCTGACTCTAATCGCTTGGTGTCCTTAATAAAAAAAGAGAAAGTCATTAAGCCTTGCAGCTAAACCAAAGGGAAATAAGCTTGTAAGAATTCTTAATTATTTCTTTTTTTTTTTGTAAAAACTTATTCTGATCTCGAAACAATTGTGAAGGATTTTATCTAACTACTGACAAAACGAGAAGGTAACACAACTCACTCTAGGCAATTTGTGGTATTTTCTTGAAGAAATGCTATATTAACAGCACAACAAAAATAAAAGTAGCAGCTATCAAGGTTAAACTCAAAAATCCTTAAGAGTTTTTTTTTTTAAGTAGCCATTCTACTGCTTCATGAATACAGACAAGTAAAATCACTGACTGACTTACAGACTGCAGAGCATTCCGGGCAAGTGTCAGTTTATCCTCACAGCTCCGACTGTCCCGCTGAATTCTGTTTGCAATTTGCTGCAGCATTTCCAACCTAGGTGATGCCAAAGTTTTTCAGAAAAATCAATAAGTATTAAAGTTATTTATATTTACCGATCATCTTGTATGACTCTAAAAACAAACAAATGAATCAATAGCATCTAACATAAAGCACAAAAACATATGCCAGGTTACCTGTTTCCTTCTAAGGTGCCATTACCAAAGCTTATACAAGATTTAATCAGCGTGGGACCACAATTTACAGAAAGGAAATTCTCGTTAGAGTCAACGCTGGTTCGAGTACTAGTACTGTTGCTAAACAGTGAATCGCTGCTATGATAGCTATAACTACTGCTATTCATTTTTACATCCAGAGCACAGTCCTTCTGGTTGTTTACATTTGCTGAAAAACGAAAAGATAAAACTCCTACAAAATGTACAGCTTCTAGGGATGTAATTCCACTACTGGCTTTTGAAAACACCTAGCACTCCTCCTTTAAATAGGCTTGAGTGCGCACGTTCAAAACCCAGCAATTAATATTCTGCCAGCTCTTCAAAGGATTGTACCTGGGGCTATGTATGCTACCTTGCTTTTGGCTTCTCTACCTTGCAATAAAGCTCTGCAAGTACAGACTAGGCAGCAACATCAGGGCGTCTCTAGGAAACAGACATGCCAAATATTTTATTTAAGTGTCACTAAATAACTATAAAGCCAAGTAAGAACTAAAAGAACTCTTTGCAGTGTTTCTCACTCTTCAATGAAAAGTTTTAAAAACAAGCAAAGTGAGAAATCCTAACTAAACAGTTCAGTACAAGTAACTTCTGGGTTGGGCTGACTCCTTTTTCTTCAAACGGAACTGCACAATAAAACTGGGGGAGTATCACGGTTAATCAGCTCATAACAATATAATCTGAGACACCTGTATACCATCCAACCCACCATCATTACTCCATTGTCCAAGCACACATGTTTACTAACTGCCCTGTCCCACTACTCTGTCCTGAAAATTTCCCCTCACCTTCTTCTACGTTCACAGACAATTGCTTCTTGCTGCTTTGGCCACAAAACAAGTAAGAAAAATCTGATCACTGTTCTTCTGTTTACATTTTAACTCAGAACCTGAGTTAGGGGTGATTTTTTCAGTATTTCACCCTATGCTTTTAGGATTCCTGAATAACCCCACCCACCCCACAAGGTGACTGTTTACACAGAAGAGAACAGCAAAGGCACAGACACACCCCTGCTGCATGCCAAACTCAGCTAGTTTTGCAAACCAGAACTCAGTATGGCACTCTCCTCACTGACATCATATTAAGTTTGATCCCATACACCAATCTGGCCACACATTGTCTATCTGTGTTGATACTTTCAGATGTGTTCACCAGACTTGCAGGCAAAGTTTTATTACTTACCAAATTTCAATATTAGAGGTCACGTTTTTACCACAATCAAATTTCAGCCCAGGAGCTGTATCAACACCTCATATTAATGAGATGCACTAATAACCAATACAACAGATATGGATGACATTCTTGTGCCCAGAACAACTGATAATTTTAACTTGGTGATTAAGCCAGAATCACATAAAGAAATTTTCTCTCTCATTTTACAGGGACCACCACATGTAGTGACTATCACTGTACAATCTGTCACTATAAGTATGTTTACTATTCCTGAAATACGGGAAGGAGTTTAGGTTCATGTTTGTTTATCTGTGCTCCATCCTTATGAATAAAAAAGAAATAAACATAATTTACACACTTTCTCAGCAAAGATAATACAGCTTTCTGCAAGTATGAACAGAATTTCTATTGGTGAAGCAAGACACTAACTTTGCTTTTGGCAGCTTGGGACAGATCAGCCTACAAGACCTAGCAGGCTGTATTTCTGCTGCTGCTTTCCAGTGTTCTGCTCTGTTCTGTATTGCAGGGGACAACTTTGTATTCCCCTACAGGAACTTGTTCCATAGTAGGGTGCTGTGAATCAACACCTCCCTCTGAATCTGCTGTTTCAGACATGCTCTTGCTTTTGTAAGCATGACACATATTAATCAACTTTGACTGTCTTTGGGATCTTCTCTGGCTGAAATCTGTCTCTTTCTGAGGAATTCCTATACAATTAGCTGGATTTTTCATACCTACTTTCAGGTACCTAAGACAGGGGAAAGATCACCCTATTGTCACCAGAAACTCCGTGAAAGGATTCTCTAGAAAGTGATTCAGACCTTAGGTGTCTCCTTTGGATGCTTAAAGTTAAGCAGAATGAATCCAGACCCAGGTGTCTATATCTACCCATACGTAGAAGCCCCCAAAAGCACTTAACTTAAAGAGGGTTTTTCTTAATTAATGAATGGATAGCACGTGTGTCTGACACAGAACTTAAGAAATACCATTAAAAAGGTATTTTTACATATTTTATACATATACAAATTTTTATATATTTATATATATACCATTAAAATGTTCTCAGACTGCATCAAGATTTCAATTATGCTCAGTAATTTGCTAGTATGCCAGTATGTTCCTAGTGATGTACAAAACAGTGTCACACATCCTACTACCATGGAAGATGACTATGCATTTTGCAAATCTAAATATTTTGTGTGCTCTTGAGTACAACTAACTCAAACAACCTCTGAACAGGACGTTAGCCCACAATGTTGTGCAGCAAGTGAAATACACATTTCATGTAAAGGATGAGGATGGTGCTTATATGAGACAGTGAACTGATATAAACCCAGCTCTGACTAAATGTACAAAGAAGGTGGTTATATTTGTGTGTAAGTGCTTTGATGATCTGAGGCACAGATACTGTTCACCTTGGCCGTCTGAGACCACAGAAGTTATTTCTGTCTGGACCTGCCTCTATGAAGCAGGTAAAGAACTTCAGGCCTTGAACAAAAGTAGAATTACTTGATCTAGTAAAATAATGCGGAATTTATCATGGAAGAAGGTATTTACAAATTTCAGTATGGGTTAAAACAACAGAAAATATATTAACCAAGCCTGTCAAACATTCACTAGCGTACCTCTCCACTTCAGGCCGAAGAGTCTTCTCTCTTTCCAGCATGGCAATAATAAGCTTTCCCCATTCTTTTTCTATATCATTTGGATGGTAGCCTTGAGAAAGTTTGATGCGTCCAAATTCTATCCAGACCTTAACAATTCATATGTATTTGTTATTTTAAGCCACAGAAAGGGAACTTCTATACATTTCAGTGCATGCTAAAACTTACCTCTAGAAGTTTATATAGACGTTTAATTTTTGATTTATCGGTCTCCTTTGGTGGAATTTCTGTTTCTTTAAACTGTAAATATTGATTATAAAGTGCCTACAGAAACATAAAAAAAAAATCGTCAGCTTTTACTTACAGTTAATATAACCTTATTGTCTAAACCCTCTCCTAATATTCTTCACAAGCTTACCTTTATACTGTTCTACCACAGTTCTACAAAAAATGATCAGTGCCAAACTAAAGATTATGTTAGTAATGTATTTATTGTACTTTGAAAAGGTCAAGGAGTAGTACTGTTCTAGAGTTGATTTAATTGTATAAATCAATAAGCACATATCATTTGTTCAAGTTTGCTTTGAGTCAGTAACATAAGGCAGAATTCCAAC